>SJYQ01001694.1:1578308-1618235 GCA_006410935.1 Redunca redunca
AAAAAAAAAAAAAAAAAAAAAAAAAAAAAAAAAAAAAAAAAATCTTACTAGAGGAGTTCTTAAGGATAACAATTGATTCCTATAGATAATAAATTAATTTATCAAGAACTTGCCATTCATTTGTCTTTAAATCTGCAAGTCCATGTTTCCCAAAATGTGTTATCGCACAGTCCATGTGGACTATGTTCTCAGTTTAGTGTGTCAAAATCAGCACTTTCTAAATTGATAAAGCAAAGCATGAGAAATATTTGTCATATATTCAGGGTGAAAATAATTTCATGGAACATTTCAGATATTAATATCTGTATCTATATATAGATATCTCTCTCTCTCTTTCTATCTCTATATATGCACATATATGTCTCCATAAGTAAGTGACTATACACACGATCATTTGTGACTATATACAAATCATTGACTATATACAAATCATTTGTATTTCTTACTATGTGCCATGGTCAAAAATATTTAGAAGCCACCAATATAATAAAAATGGTTATCAAAATAGCTTTTCTATTAAATAGCCTGTCATGGTCATTATTGAAAAGCTGTTTATTCCATGTGCTTAGTCGTTTCCATTGTGTCTGACTCTGCGACCCCATGGACTGTAGCCTGCCAGACTCCTCTGTCCATGGGGATTCTCCAGGCAAGAATACTGGAGTGGCTTACCATGCTCTCCTCCTGAGTAGCTTCCCAACCCAGGTTTCCCACCTTGCAGGCAGATTTTTTACCCTCTGAGCCACCAAAGAAACCATAGGCATGTGGTTTTTATTTTGCAAATATAAACTGTAACTTCTTTAAAGAGGTGACTGTTCAGTATTTTTCTTTATCATAAAAATATTTTTTCATCTTTAAACACAGGATTAATTTCAGGATAAAACAATTATTAAATTAAGTTTGCATCTAGAGAACATACATTTATTGTATGGGGTCAAATAACACAACACTGTTAAATCAACCGGTGCTCCAATATGAAATTTTTAAAAAGCACAGTATGATGCTTAAATAAATCTGTAAGAAAAAACTTAATTTCTTAAACGTATCTTTCTCCACAGGAAACAGGCGGAGGTGGAGGGGCGGGTAGTGGTTGGTGCTTGTGCTCCAGGTGGATAAATTATACCCAGCCAGAGGGGAGAGTGAAGGAAGTGCCTAGGTTAACTCTTTATGTGCTGGAAGAGCAATTCCATTCAGAGTACTCACTTTCACAGGATTCTTTGTGACATAATAAAAAGTAGGATCAGCACTCAGAAACTATTGTTCCTCATTTCGGCATAAGCTAATACTCTGTGATCTTAGCTCTAAGGTGGTGCTTCTACAATAAGACACAAAGAACATTCCAGCACCTGTGATGTAATTTCTCTCATTTAACTATCTGGGCATTCTCTTGACCATGCTGCTGCTAAGTCTCTTTAGTCGTGTCTGACTCTGTGTGACCCCATAGACAGCAGCCCAACAGGCTCCCCCGTCCCTGGGATTCTCCAGGCAGGAACACTGGAGTGGGTTGCCATTTCCTTCTCCAATGCATGAAAGTGAAAAGTGAAAGTGAAGTGGCTCAGTCATGTCTGACTCTTAGCAACCCCATGGACTGAAACCCACCAGGCTCCTCCATCCATGGGATTTTCCAGGCTAGAGTACTGGAGTGGGGTGCCATTGCCTTCTCTGCAGATATATCCAATACCAGAGTAGTGGTTCTCACGTGGGGTCCCAAGACCTGCAGCATCAGCATCACCTGGACACTTGCTAGAAATGCAATTTATGTATCTCATAAATATCTCTGGGGGGAAATCCCCAACAACTATATGGGTGGGGTTCAGCAACCTGTCTTTTAAGAAGCCCTTCAGGTGATTCTGATACACTCTGTAGTTTGAAAAACCCTGTCCTCAAGCCAGCTTGAATTCTTTATGTACAAAATAAAAGACTCCTCATTTTCCATACCCCAACATCTTTGTCTAATCTTTCCTATCTCTTAATGGCAACTCCAGCCGTCCAGAGGCTCAGGTAAAAATTCTGGAGTCATATTTGATTCTTATTTTCATTACATCTTACAACCATACCTTGAGCAGATCCTTTCAGCGCTAACTTGAAAGTAAAACTCATGTTCTAGCTGCTTCTCACCATTTGCACCAATTTTACCCTGGTCAAAGTTACCATCACTTTTCACTTGGATTATAACAAATGACCTCCTATCTGATTCTTCCCCTCCCATTCTAGAGATCATGTTCAATTCTGGGACCAGAGTGTCCTTTTAAAATAATGGAAGTTAGGTCACATAACTCCTCTCCTCAATAGTTTCCCAACTTAGCATGAAAACCAAGTTCTTTGCTAGGGTCTTCAGAGTCCTCCGCAGTCTGTCTGTCTGCATTACTTGTGAGTGCTCAAAGCCTTCTGCACTCTTTGTTTACTGCTTCAGTCACCACTTCAGCTCCTCAGTGTTCTTGGACAGCTCCAGGCCTTCCTTGTCTCTGGGCTTTTGTTCTTGCTGTTCCCTCTGCCTGCACTGTTCTCTCTCCTGCACCTGTAGGATTTGCTCTCTTACTTTCTTCAGGCCCCTGCTCAGACTTCTTTGACCAGGCTACACGGACATATCAGCAACTCCTCCACATCACTTTTTGTCTTTTTTTTCCTCCATATCACTTACTACTAGCTGATATGCCATATAATAAGCTGGTGGGGTGTGTGTGTGTGTGTGTTTAATGGAGTATAACTGCTTTACAATGTTGTGTTAATTTTTGCTGTACAATAACATGAGTCAGCTATGTATATACATATACCCCCTCCCTCTGGAGCCTTTCTCCCACACTCCCCATCCACGCCTCTAATAACAGAGCACCAAGCTGAGCTCCCTCTGCTATACAGCACCTTCCCACCACCTATGTATTTTACAGCTGGTAACGTATAAACATCAGTGTACCTGCTCAGTTTGTCCCATGCTCGCCTTCCCACTGCCACCCACTTCATGTCCACAAGTATCTTCTCTATGTCTGTGTCTCTATTCCCGCTCTGCCAATAGGTTCATCAGTGCCATTTTTCTAGATTCCATATATATGTGTTAATATATGATATGTGTTAATATATGATATGTGTTTTTCTCTTTCTGACTTACAGACTAGGTGCTGGTTATGTGTTTTGTTTGTTTTTAATTATCTCCCTCCCCTCTATTAGAATGTAAGTTCTGTGAGGGCTGGAACTCCTAGAGGAAATCATAGAACGCTCTTTGACATAAATTGCAGCAATATTTTGACTCCATCTCCTTCTTAATCAAAGGAGATAAAAGCAAAAGCAAACAAATGGGACATAATTAAACTTAAAACCTTTTGCAAAGCAAAGGAAATCATCGACAGAATGAAAAGACAACCTACTGAATGGGAGAAAATATTTGCAAGTGATATGACCAATAGAGTAATCCCTTATATCCAACATATATAAACAGCTCATACAATTTACATCAAAAAATAAAACCCATTTAAATAATGGACAGAGGGACTGAATAGACATTTTCTAAGAAGAGGAAATCCATATGGTCAACAGGCATATGAAAAGGAGTTCAACATCACTAATCATCACAGAAATAGAAATCAAAACCATGAGATATTCTCACTGATTACTGATATTTCCAATACCTGGAATATGCCCAGGTCCATAAGAAATACTCAATAAACAGATTTCCACAAACAATGTACTAATGACAATCCAACTCCTGCAAGGGCACTCTGACCTCCTCATTGGCTCAAATTAAAAAAGAAAAAACATTGATCATATTTATCTCTTCAGGAGTTTGCGATATTTAATGAGTTAAATGGAACTAATGAATGTAAGCATTCTGGGTTTCTGGAAATTTCAGACTGTGAAAGAGCAGTGAACTCCTACTATTACTGTATTTTCCACAGGTCAAAAGATAGCATACAACAAAGGAATGTTTATGATGACATCATAGCAAACCTGATCAGAAATAAAATACTGTAAATTAAATTACTGGTCAACCAAAAGGGCCACAGGTTGGATGCTTGGGTCCTATAATGATTTCTCTATTTATTCTGATAACTTTACCATATATTTGAGGAGTCCAACAAAATCTGCAAGCCTGTGTAAAGCAGAATAGGCTCTTATAGCTTCTGCTTGTCTTTTGAGAGATTAAATGGATAATAACAAGAGAGACTGAGACTATATTTTGGATGTGTCCCTATCCCAGAAATAATAACAACCACCACCATTTTATACTATGAACACACACCTAGCATTGTGGTGAACATTCTGTGAGGATTATCTCCCCAAGTCCTTCAGTTTCCCAAAAATCCAGGTGTGCTTTGAATGTGTGTGCTTTTACAGATGATGAAATTGAATCTCAAAGAATGAAACAACCTTATAATAGGCACTCAAACCAGGATTTGAATCTGTGAGGTCTACTTTGCTCCTATCTTCAGCTTATCTACTTGTAATGTAGCAGTGCTTGTTGACCATGAGCAGTACATGTGGGGCCACCCAAGATGGACAGGTCATGGTGGAGAGGTCTGGCAGAATGTGGTCCACTGGAGAAGGGAATGGCAAACCACTTCAGAATTCTTGCCTTGAGAACCCCGTGAACGGTATGAAAGGGCAAAAGGATAGGACACTGAAAGATGCACTCCCCAGGTTGGTAGGTGCCCAATATGCTACTGGAGATCAGTAGAGAAATAACTCCAGAAAGAATGAACTGATAGAGCCAAAACAAAAACTACACCCAGTTGTGGGTGTGATTGGTGACAGAAGCAAAGTCTGATGTTGTAAAGAGCAATATTGTATAGAAACCTAGAATGCTAGGACCATTAATCAAGGCAAATTGGAAGTGGTCAAACAGCAGATGGCAAGAGTGAACGTCAACAATCTAGGAATCAGCGAACCAAGATGGACTGGAATGGGTGAATTTAACTCAGATGACCATAATATCTAGTACTGTGGGCAGGAATCCCTTGGAAGAAATGGAATAGGCATCATAGTCAACAAAAGAGTCCAAAATGCAGTACTTGGATGCAATCTCAAAAACGACAGAATGATCTCTGTTAGTCTCCAAAGCAAACCATTAAATATCACAGTAATCCAAGTCGATGCCCTGACCAATAATGCTGAAGAAGTTGAAGTTGAATGGTTCCATGAAGACCTATAAAACCTTTTAGAACTAACACCCAAAAAAGATGTCCTTTTCATTATAGGAGACTGGAATGCAAAAGTAGGAAGTCAAGAAACACCTGGAGTAACAGGCAAATTGACCTTGGAGTACAGAATGAAGCAGGGCAAAGGCTAATAGAGTCTTGCCAGTAGAACATACTGGTCATAGCAAACACCCTCTTCCAACAACACAAGAGAAGACTCTACACGTGGACATCACCAGATGGTCAACACCGAAATCAGATTGATTATATTCCTTGCAGCCAAAGATGGAGAAGCTCTACATAGTCAGCAAAAACAAGACCGGAGCTGACTGTGGCTCAGATCATGAACTCCTTATTGCCAAATTCAGACATAAAATTGAAGAAAGTGGGGAAAACCACTAGACCATTCAGGTATGGCCTCAGTCAAATCCCTTATGATTATACAGTGGAAGTGAGAAATAGATTTAAGTGACTAGATATGATAGAGTGCCTGATGAACTATGGACAGAGGTTCATGGCATTGTACAGGAGACAGGGATCAAGACCATCCCCAAGAAAAAGAAATGCAAAGAAACAAAATGCCTGTCTGAGGAGGCCTTATAAACAGCTGTGAAAAGAAGAGAAGCGAAAAGCAAAGGAGAAAAGGAAAGATATACCCATTTGAATGCAGAGTTCCCAAGAATAGCAAGGAGAGATAGGAAAGCCTTCTTCAGCAATCAATGCAAAGAAATAGAGGAAAGCAACAAAATGGGAAAGACTAGAGATCCTGGGATGGGGGGCCTGGTGGGCTGCCATCTATGGGGTTGCACAGAATTGGACATGACTGAAATGACTTAGAAGCAGCAGCAGAGATCTCTTCAAAAAAATTAGAGATACCAAGGGAACATTTCATGCAAAGATCGGCTCAATGAAGGACAGAAATGGTATGGACCTAATAGAAGCAGAAGATAGTAAGAAGAGGTGGTAAGAATACACAGAAGAACTGTACAAAAAAGATCTTCATGACCAAGATAATCATGATGGTATGATCACTCACCTAGAGCCAGATATCCTGGAATGTGAAGTCAAGTGGGCCTTAGAAAGCATCACTATGAACAAAGCTAGTGGAGGTGATGGAATTCCAGTAGAGCTATTTCAAATCCTGAAAGATGATGCTGTGAAAGTGCTGCAGTCAATATGCCAGCAAATTTGGAAAACTCAGCAGTGGCCACAGGACTGGAAAAGGTCAGTTTTCATTCCAGTCCCAAAGAAAGGCAATGCCAAAGAAAGCTCAAACTACTGCACAATGGCACTCATCTCACATGCTAGTAAAGTAATGCTCAAAATTCTCCAAGCCAGGCTTCAGCAATACATGAACTGTGAACTTCCAGATGTTCAAGATGGTTTTAGAAAAGGCAGAGGAACCAGAGATCAAATTGCCAACATCTGCTGGATTGTTGAAAAAGCAGGAGAGTTCCAGAAAAACATCTATTTCTGCTTGATTGACTATGCCAAAGCCTTTGACTGTGTGGATCACAATAAACTGTGGAAAATTCTGAAAGAGATGGGAATACCAGACCACCTGACCTGCCTCTTGAGAAACCTATACGCAGGTCAGGAAGCAACAGTTAGAACTGGACATGGAACAACAGACTGGTTCCAATAGGAGAAGGAGTATGTCAAGGCTGTATATTGTCACCCTGCTTATTTAACTTACATTCAGAGTACATCATGAGAAACGCTGGGCTGGATGAAGCACAAGCTGGAATCAAGATTGGTACGAGAAGTATCAATAACCTCAGATGTGCAGATGACATCAAGTTTATGGCAGAAAGTGAAGAAGAACTAAAGAGCCTCTTGATGAAAGTGAAAGAGGAGAGTGAAAAAGTTGGCTTAAAGCTCAATATTCAGAAAACTAAGGTCATGGTATCTGGTCCCATCACTTCATGGCACGTAGATTGGGAAACAGTGGAAACAGTGGCTAACATTATTTTGGGGGATCCAAAATCACTGCAGATGTTAAGTGCAGCCATGAAATTAAAAGACGCTTACTCCTTGGAAGGGAAATTATGACCAACCTAGATAGCATATTAAAAACCAGAGACATTACTTTGTCAACAAAGGTCCATCTAGTCAAGGCTATGGTTTTTTCAGTAGTCACGTATGGATGTGAGAGTTGGACTATAAAAAAAAGCTGAGTGGCAAAGAATTGATGTTTTTGAACTGTGGTGTTGGAGAAGATTCTTGAGAGTCCCTTGGACTGCAAGAACATCCAACCAGTCCATCCTAAATGAGATCATTCCTGGGTGTTCTTTGGAAGGACTGATGTTGAAGCTGAAACTCCAATACTTTGGCCACCTGATGCGAAGGGCTGACCCATTTGAAAGTACCCCGATGCTGGGAAAGATTGAAGTCAGGTGGAGAAGGGGACGACAAAGGATGAGATGGTTGGATGGCATCACCGACTCTATGGACATGAGTTTGTGTAACCTCTGGGAGTTGGTGATGGACAGCGAGGCCCTGCGTGCTGTGGTTCATGGGCCACAAAGAGTCCGATATGACTGAGTGACTGAACTTTGGACCATTTTGAGGTAGGGACAGTGTCTAACACAGTTATCACAGAGCTTCTCTGAGATTATGGTTATTGTGACTGCTATTTATTTTGACCAGGAAAACATTTAGAATGGACAATGATAATTAGAGATGGAAAGGAAAGACAGTGTGCTTCAGATATACCTGACTCTGTGCGACCCCATGGACTATATCCCATAGGCCTATGGGGTTTTCCAGACAAGAATACTGGAGTAGGTTGTCATGCCCTCCTCCAGGGGATCTTCCTGATCCAGGAATCGAACCTGTGTCTCATGTCTCCTGAGTTGGCAGGCAGGTTTTTACCACTACCACTATCTGGGAAGCATTATTACTACTGAGAAGCCTCCCAAAAAGCAAGGTAAAACACAGACTGAAGAATGGGAGAGTCAAGTGAGGGACAAGTCTATGACTAAGGCTTCCTGCCTGCCTTGGAGGAGTCCATGGTTCATGAAAGATGTTCCTAGTCTGGGGGCCCCCTCGGCAGATTTAGGGAGTGAACTGGAAAGAGTGACAGACAGATTTCTCAGTATAATGGGACTGTCAAGAGCAGGGTAGAACCTATGATATCATTGAATGTATAAGTTTCTAGTAAAGCTTTGCTGGCTAAGAGGATGTTCAGTTCAGTTCAGTTCAGTTCAGTTCAGTCACTCAGTCGTGTTCGACTCTTTGCAACCCCATGAATCGCAGCACGCCAGGCCTCCCTGTCCATCACCAACTCCCGGAGTTCACTCAAACTCATATCCATTGAGTCTGGGATGCCATACAGCCATCTCATCCTCGGTCATCCCCTTCTCCTCCTGCCCCCAATCCCTCCCAGCATCAGAGTCTTTTCCAATGAGTCAACTCTTTGCATGAGGTGGCCAAAGTACTGGAGCTTCAGCATTAGCATCATTCCTTCCAAAGAAATCCCAGGGCTGATCTCCTTTGGAACGGACTGGTTGGATCTCCTTGCAGTCCAAGGGACTCTCAAGAGTCTTCTCCAACACCACAGTTCAAAAGCATCAATTCTTCAGTGCTCAGCTTTCTTCACAGTCCAACTCTCACATCCATACATGACNNGGGTGGTATCATCTGCATATCTGAGGTTATTGATATTTCTCCCGGCAATCTTGATTCCAGTTTGTGCTTCATCCAGCCCAGTGTTTCTCATGATGTACTCTGCATATAAGTTAAATAACCAGGGTGACAACATACAGCCTTGACGCACTCCTTTTCCTATTTGCAACCAGTCTGTTGTTCCATGTCCCATTCTAACTGTTGCTTCCTGACCTGCATATACGTTTCTCAAGAGGCAGGTCAGGTGGTCAGGTATTCCCATCTCTCTCACAATTTTCCATAGTTATTGTGATCCACACAGTCAAAGGCTTTGGCATAGTCAATAAAGCAGAAATAGATGTTTTTCTGGAATTCTCTTGCTTTTTCAGTGATCCAGCAGATGTTGGCAATTTGATCTCTGGTTCCTCTGCCTTTTCTAAAACCAGCTTGAACATCTGGAAGTTCATGGTTCATGTATTGCTGAAGCCTGGCTTGGAGAATTGTGAGCATTACTTTACTAGAGGATCTTAGAATGACACAAAAAAAAGCAGGAGATTTTTGCTTAGCTAAGATATTTGGGTGAAGATTTTGTAATGGTCAGAGATAACCACACTTAGTCTTTTGCTTGGTATTTTATGACACTGACAACTTGTGAAGGTACTTATTTATCATCCAATCAGTGGCCTTAGAATGTATGAGTGATGTATGGCACATCCAGTTGGAGAATCTGACGCTGTCACCTGTCTATATCATTGTTGGGGCTTGGAAATGAAGAAAGGAGAATGGTCCAAACACAAGTCAAAATACTTTCAAAGTCTTGAAAGACAAAGAAAGATGAAAGACACTTAAGTGTTGTTACTACTGAATGCAATGTGGTCTGGAGCCTGTAATGAAAGGAATATAAAAACTATTGAGGGCATTATTTGGGCCTTGAGAACATGGGAATATGACCTAGATATTATCTAGAGATTACTATTGCATCAATGTTATATTCCTGAATTGCTTGACTATTCTGTGATTGTTCTAGAAAATGTACTTAGGAAATGCATGCCAAATTAACAATATTATGGGGTAGAGGGGTATGATGCCGTCATCATATCCTCAAATGGTTCAGAAATAATAATAGTGTGTGTATGTATGCATACATATAACACTATTTTTTCATATGTGTGTATATGTGTATGTAGGGGAACAGAGAAAGTTAATAAAACATAGGTGGCTAACTTAAAAACTGATGTGAATTTCTCTTAAATTTAAAATATTTCTAAATAATTCTTTTTTAGTAAGAGAGAATTATAAATGACACTGGCCCATCAATGTTCAGGGGACACTAATGAATGACATACACAAAGCCCACTTCAGGGAATTCCTTAGTGGTCCAGTGGTTAAGATTCCACACTCTCATTACTGAGGGCCCAAGTCTGGTCCCTGGTCAGGGACCTAAGACCACACAAGCAACATGACATGGCCAAATCAATCAATCAATCAATCAAAAAATAAAGTCCACTTCATAACCATCTCTAAGGCACCCAGAGGTGGCAACTCCTATTTGAATTGGGGGCAGATAAATTTCTCATCTCAGTCACTCTTCTTTTCCTTTCTTTCCTTTTCTCCTTCTCAAAAATTTTCCAGTGATGGTCACCTCTCTTTCTTTACTCTTAAACCCCATCCATTCAAATAAAAAGACCAGTCAGAATAAGCAGTAAACTGCACTGGGGCTCCTGGCCTGTAATAGGCCCCAGGTTGCTGTCTGGAATGAGAATACCAGGACCTAAGTTTTGGTCTCTGTCAACAGTATAGACAGTATAGGAGTGCTGGGTCCCAGAGGACTAAATGGGAGTCAGTTCTGTGAAATTTTCGTTTTACTGTTTGTGATCCATTCCATTTCCAGTCCCCACCATAAACCAAAGAACAGAGGTTCATCATTGCATCTAGAATGTGTCTGGGATCGCACTCTTCATTTGTGCCTTTCCTCTCCCACCAATGAGTATTAGACCCCTTTCCTCTTATACTTGGGTAACGAAAGTTAATTGGTTTACTAGAGGAAGTGGTGTTATTAAGTTCTGGACATGGGGCTAACACATAGAAGGTGTCCACATGAGATTCTGATCTGGGTTTGTTCTTTCTAGTCACACATTGCTCAAGGCTTTCCACTCACACTGAATCTTTCTCCCCCTCCCCCCCCCCATCTTTTCCCTTCACTCCTCTACTCTCCTTTGCCTAACTCACCCTTACTCATCTCTGAGGTTTCTTATGAATAGTCTCTCCTTGGCAAACTGCCCCAATCCTTTCTGCGTTTAGAAAATGTGCCATAATATGCTCTCATGACACCTTTTACTTTTTTCTCTATTAACACCTTCTACTCTTTTGAAATTGATTAGGGATTTTCTGTGTTCTTCATTAGACTTCAGATTCCATGAGGACAAGGAATCTTCATTGCCATAATCCCAATGCCTACCATAGTATTCGGCACAGAGAAGGCACTTAATATTGGTATTCATGTAATAGTTACAATTCATTTTGTACTTATATTCTAGACACTGTGCTAAATGATTTACACATATCAGTCCTTACTCTAACTTCTTAGATGTGCACTACTACTCCAACTATTTAACTTACTGGGTTAAATAACTTGCCTGAAGTACCAGTCTTAAGAAGGGAAACACAAAGGAAGGAAAACACAGTGAATCTGGGCTATTTCTAAATCTCTAACTTATTCCCTATAATTGTTCATATAGCATTGCTATGTACCTCACACTTGCCTTTCCACATGGAAATTAGGAACTCAAAAATAAGATATGCAACCAAATTGCATTTTATCTGGGCATCTCCTGGAACTGGAAAAAATATCTAGGGGAGGGGACTATGGCTTCCACAAAATCTGTAATTATAAACTAATTTTAAGGTAAAAACATCAGTATTTCTATCTAAAAGTACTATCATTTTCTCCATTTCTATCATATAATGAATGTGGTATTTAAAAACTTAAAAAAACTACAAATATGAAAAACTAATGAATACTAATAGGATATGATAAATCTTAAATAGTTAAACACATTTCTTCCTTAAGAATTATTCATAGGGATTTTTCAAGGCATATGTATATTATAACCAAAATGAAAAAAAGTTAACACTTGGAGAGGAACACACAAATTTATAAAAGCTGAATTGTGCATAGAAATCAGCAAGAGGTCTCTCTGTCCATTAAGACCCATCAGACACAGCATTTTATGGAAAGGTTCCCTGGCAATCAATGCTGTAGTGTACCATGTGAAAGAAAGTGAAAGTGTTAGTCACTCAGTCACGTCTGACTCTTTGAGATCCCATGGCTAGCCTCTGTCTATGGCATTCTCCAAGCAAGAATATTGGAGTGGATTGCCATTCCCTCCTCCTGGGGATCTTCCCAACCCAGGGATCAAACCGAGGTCTCCCACATTGCAGGCAGATTCTTTACCATCTGAGCCATCAGGGAAGCCCTGATGCACCATAGGGGAAATTACTTTTCTGCATTTTTTTCCCCATATAACCAACCTGAGGGGATTGAAATAATGCAAAGAAGGACTTGTAGGATAACCTTCATGTACTGTAAACATATGTTTAAAATTCAAAGTGAAAACATAGCTTTTTCTGGAATAAAAATCACAAGTAAAATGGAATATAGATCACAAACCTGAATTCAAAACCATTAATACATAGTGGTTTGGTACTAAAGCTAATAAAAGCCATCATAATAATGAAATATCTTTGATAGTGAAGACATCTTAGATCAATGAAAAATTGAGTCATTTTAGAAATTAAATTTTATATTTCATTATTTTAAAAAGTTGGAATAGTCATGCTTTTCATACTTTTTGAAGAAAACTACTTATTTTCAGAAAGCTATGAGCAATTAAAAGCATTTATTACAAGTGAATTGGGGTTCTGCCTCTTTTAAAGTTTTCAGTATTACTAATTTTTCATGATTTGTAATCCCAATAAAAATCACATTCATTATTCCAGAAAGCAATTATCATACTCACTTCTACAGACCAGTAAACTGAGCTTCAAAAGGTGTTGGCAAGCTGTCAAAGTGACACAACACAAAAAGCAGAACAGAAACCAGAATCTCGATATCCCCTCTTTGCTATCTTCCTAAATGTCAAGGATTGCATCCAGTACTATATTTTTTAAAAAAATTTCCTAACATCAACATATTCATTTATTAAACAAATCACTTTCATCAATTCCTATCTTTATATACCTTTTTATGAATAATGTTTCACCAATATTCATTCAATACCAAGATGACTAATTTTTTTATTCTAACAGTGGCTAACTAGTTATTTGCCCATTTTAAATTGACTAAATGACTAAAATCTTCCAAGTACACTGTTCAGTGATCTGGGTGCTCCTATGTCAAAACTATCCTATAAAGACAGAGATTTTGAGATTTTATGTTATCACATAGGATTGTGATTAAGCAGCAGACATGGGCAGAAGTCAAACCTAAAGTTATTGCTTCCAAAAATAAATAAATGTCATTTTCTTTTCTGGGTCTTTGCTTCTTCACTCATTGATTTACCCTATATATAATTCGCAGTGGGCTTCCCTGGTGGCTCAGATGGTAAAAAAATCCACCTACAATGTGGGAGACCTGGGTTCAATCCCTGGGTCGGGAAGATCCCATGGAGAAGGGAAGGGCAATCCATTCCAGTATTCTTGCCTGCAGAATTCCATGGACAGAGGAGCCTTGTGAGCTATAGCCCAGGGGATCGCAAAGAGTTCCACACAACTGAGCAACTAACACATAATTCATAGTGAAGTCAAGACAGTGAAATGAGAGAAGCTTGAGAGCACTTTGAAGAACAAGGGGCATTCTACAAAGCAGTGCTGTCCATATTGAAACTGGGCGGTGCTCGGGTGAGGGGGAGTTCTGGCTGATCTGTGCTGTGAGACAGTGGCTCAGCAAAATATCATCTAAGCGAAAACCAAGAGCTATCAACTTCCAACTCTTCACCAATTACCCAAAGGTTGGAGCCACTCAATCAAGTGTCATGTCATCAGAAACAAACTGAAAATTTGTGGAGCACAAAAGAGATGACAGTCAGATCCTGGAATTTGAGCCAGTGCATGTTAGGAAGACTGATATCTGCTGAAGCAGTCTTTCGGGACAGTGAATGCACATGCATGGCACCAATAGAATGCCCCGTTGCAAGCACTCTCTGAACTCCCCAGACTCAGAAATAAGCAACACTTTAAAATGATAATTTGCAGTGTATTTATTCCCTTAAGAAGCAAGGTATGTTCTCTTATTCTGGAGGTCCATGTGACAGATAGAGACAAAGGAAAGCAACAGAAATAAGTGTGAGAGAGGGTGGGTCATTGCAAGTTTGGAAACTCAAGCATGGTTAATGGAGTCAAAATCTCAGAACGGTCTACTGAATAGACATGATGAATTTTCATAAGAGCAGAACAGCCTGTGATAGTTTTGAACAAATAAGTCAAGCTGAAAGAACACAGATCCTGGCTTTTGAAGTAGGCTCAATGTCAAATTTGGACTCTGCAACCTCAGGTATTATAATTATTCATAGTTACTTTATTTCTGTATCTTTCACTTTCCTCCCTAATAAAAGGGAGCCAATAATGATATGTTATGAGTACTAAATGATATAATGCATACAAAATGCCTAGCACAGAGATATTTAGAAGGTTTGGTTCCAAGGTTATAACTGAAATAAATGGTTTGTATTGTTTCCAAAGCTCAGTGCCCATTTTACTTCTGGTGAGCCCTAAATTCTAATAGAATGATGGAGTTCAGGGTAGACAAAAAGTGTCTGCATTGGTTCCCATATGATAATGTATGTGGAGGGATGTGGGAGGAAGGAAGGAGGAGGAGGAGGAGGAGGGGAAAAGACAGAGCACAAAGGAAGCTAAAGGCATTGGAAAATGGTTGCTCCCTGTGACTACAAGCTTGCAGAGAATTCCTGAGTCTTCTAAGAAGAATGGCTTGGTAGGGAAAGGGCAGAAGGATACTTGAATGATGACCCAGCTATGAACAGTGAGCCACTCCATATACTTCTAGTGGATTCCTTCTTGTTATATATTAAATCATCTAGCTTCTATTAAAATGCTTTATAAAAGCATCCAAAATGAATTTCTTTGTGTTAGATGTTTGTCGATATCATATGAGGAGGGAGGGAAAAAAAAAAAAAAAAACAAGAGAAAAATCTCTAAGGTTTTCTTTGGAGGGTTACAAATCATTGAATTATGAGTTATACTGATATTTACAAGCTTGGCCTAGATATAGTACAGTAATCTATAAATGCTGTTCGAGTGATTTATGGCACAACTGTTCTAACACATTAACAATAGCAGGAAATGTATTTAATTTATTCTCAGGGAGGCACATTTACATTATTCACAACAAGCCATTTATAGGGAAATGTGCAACCCTTAAACTAAAGTGAATGCATCTCTAGTGGGTTTTGAACAGTTTTAACTGTCTAATAAATGCTTGTCTCCTAACTTACTGTACAGCCAATGTAAATGTTCACTAGCTATCCCATAAGCATGTTATTCTGTGAGTTAATGAACCTCTCTGGAATGCATGGCAGAATCTGTAGTCTGACAGAGTTTTCTGAGTCCTGAATGACAAAGAGCCTCCTTTCCTTGCTGAAATTTTCTAAGGTGTGAAAAAGAAAATCATCTTTTATTCCTCATCCTATATACTAGATGTGTCAGATGTAGCAGAGTGATGTATTTCAAGATTCTGAAGATCTCTAAGCATATTTGGCAATTGTCAGGAAAATGACACCTGGCAGGCTACTATGGCTTCGGACCAATTTGCATTCTACCTGCACCAAGACAAAACTGTTTGGGGCTTTTCTGAGCTCTTTGTCAAATAACTACATGTATAAGGCTTGGAGACTTAGGTGAAAAAGAAAGAGAGAAAAGAAGAAAGTGGGAGTGAGGAAGAGACAAGGGAGAGGCATGAGAGAGAGAGATTGAGGGAGTGATAGATGAGGGAAAAGGAAGCCTTATGCTAAATCACCATATGTCCTATTGTTTATTTCTCAGGAATCCCTTGAGGTAGAGTTACCTAAATAACTTTTTATAGATATAAAATGCAAGGACTACATTGCTAGGTATAGATAATTACAATTGAATAGTCAGTGTCTTACCAATAAACCTTGTAGCCCTGCTTTAAGGTAATTAACCTATAACTGCCAAAACTGTGTATCCTTTATAAATTTCAAATTAGAAAACTCACTGAAAAGAACATTGATCTTTTACAAGTTTAGATGGCTAAGTTTTACAAAATGGAAGTATATTGTGTGTTTGTATCATAATATATTTCTTTGCCATTTGTGTCTTTATGATGCTTGCAATTGCTTGAACTTTGTATTTTCTATCTCTTGGCCACTGATCAAGACAATCCTTGTCATTTATGCAAAGGGGAAAGTGAACTACAAGCAGACTCTTTTTATGATTCCCAGATAAATTATATTGCAGCCAGGAGATAGCTACAAACAAGCACCATCTTTTGTAAAACAACAGTTGTTTTCTCCCACATTTGCAGATTAAATCTTCTTAGATTAGTAAATGACTTTGACAGCTCAAACAGCCGATGCATGTTGAATACAAAGACATCTGTTTTCAAGCCCTAAAGGACCATGCCCTGAGGCCTGATGGACATCTGAGAGTTCTAAAGTCTAAGATTGTTTTAAAGTCAGAGAATTATAGCTCAGTTTTATAGGTATTTGATAAAACAGGCAGAATTCCATTATTCTAAATGCCATTATGATAAAGATTGTGTCCAACACTCTATTATATTTCCCTGACTCATTCAATTGTCCATGACAACTGTAAAATTTGTTGTATTAATTACAATGGTGTTCTATTACAAAAAAGTTGCTCAACTAAAATTTCAGCCCATTTCTTTCAAACTAACGGTCATTCACAATGAGAATAAGGTAAGTGTAAGGGTCAGTCTAGTCAAGGCTATGGTTTTTCCAGCGGTCATGTATGGATGCAAGAGTTGGACTGTGAAGAAAGCTGAGTGCCAAAGAATTGATGCTTTTGAACTGTGGTGTTGGAGAAGACTCTTGAGAGTCCCTTGGACTGCAAGGAGATCCAACCAGTCCATTCTGAAGGAGATCAGCTCAGAGATTTCTTTGGAAGGAATGATGCTAAAGCTGAAGCTCCAGTACTTTGGCCACCTCATGCGAAGAGCTGACTCATTGGAAAAGACTCTGATGCTGGGAGGAATTGGGGGCAGGAGGAAAAAGGGACGACAGAGGATGAGATGGCTGGATGGCATCACTGACTCGATGGACGTGAGTTTGAGTGAACTCTGGGAGATGGTGATGGACAGGGAGGCCTGGTGTGCTGCAATTCATGGGGTCGCAAAGAGCTGGACATGACTGAGTGACTGAACTGAACTGAAGGGTGTACTATATGATCAAAGTAATTCTCAATACTACTTCTTTTGAAAAGTCAAAGTCTGAGCTGGGGAAGAGCAGAAAAATGGCAGAGAACTCTTTATTAATGAAAATGAAAGTGCTATATTGTGTTTTATTAAAAATAGGCCTAAGATTTCACTAACCCCTTAATAGAGGAAATAATCAGAATAAGTTATGGGAGAGGGAGAGTGTGGGATGCTTTGGGAGTATGGCATTGAAACATGTATAATATCATATATGAAATGAATCGCCAGTCCATGTTCAATGCGTGATACTGGATGCTTGGGGCTGGTGCACTGGGACAACTCAGAGGGATAGTACAGGGAGGGAAGAGGGAGGAGGGGGTTCAGGATGGGGAACACGTGCATACCTGTGGCAGATTCATGTTGATGTATGGCAAAACCAATACAATATTGTAAAGTAATTAACCTCCAATTAAAATAAATAAATTTATATTAAAAAAGCAAAAATTAAAAAAAAAATTGAAAACTGACTAGACCATAATTAGCTGTTATACTCTAGGATAACTAGTCAGCCCTGTATTTGCATATACAATATGATTGTGATCATATTTGTCCCAGGTTCCCATAGTATGACTGTGAGATCATATATGTGAAGGTATGCAATTATAATGTTACTGCAGTTTCCTCACCACTCATCAACACTTTCTGAAGAACTAGCTTTATTCTGTATTTGATAGTTTCTTTGGTGAATTTGTGTGTTTGTGTATATGTGTGTACATGTAGGAGGATCAGAGAGAAAATGCATATATATTGTATAATAAAATTTACCCTTTTATCTAGCTTCCATATATCTAACTTTTTCAAAGTTGTGCTAAGAATTACTCTTAAATTACCACTAACATTAGTTACTTCCAATTTACTAACATCCATTCTAAAAAAATTTTAAAACCACACAAGACATTACCTCAGACCCATGAATTTGGAAACTGTACTACCAGAAATACTATTTACAAAATGTTTTTTGTGTATGAAATATGAGAAAATAACTTAAATATTTACAAAAGTGATGAACAAATATTACATTCTTATATTCTATTGTTTCTATGGCAATACACATGTAGCATCTTTGAAATTTATACATACTCATCTTGCTTTCATTATCTCATTTCAAACCTTTATAAATAATGTCAAGTATACAGTAATGGAGGAGTAAATGTACTGTTTACTGTTGATACTGTTTACAGTATCAATCCACTGTTACTGGACCATAGAAAATATCACACAGTACTACCAATTATGAAGAGAAAGAAAGGATAAAGTTCCCTAAATAAGCCTAAAACAAACAAAGACAAAACCAGAAGTATCATATGATCCAGCAATTCCACTCCTGTGCATATATCTGGAGAAAACCATAATCTGAAAAGATAACATGCAACTCTATGTTTATAACAGCACTATTGACAAAGGCCAAGACATGGAACCAATCTAAATACTCACTGACAGATAAATAGATAGAAAAGATATGGTACATATATACTATGAAATACTATTCAGCCTTAAAAAGGATGAAATACTGCCATTTGCAGCAACATGGATGGACCTAGAGTTCATCATACCAAGTAAGGAGTTGGACAAAGACAAATATCATGGATAAAAATCTAATTTTAAAAGATGCAAATAAACTTATTTACAAAAATTACAGATATCAAAAACAAACTTATGGTTACCAAAGGGGCAACATGGTTATGGAGGAATAAATGAGGAGCTTGGGGTTCACACACAATACTGCACATAAAATAGATAACCAATGATAACCTACTATATAGCACAAGGAACTCTAATCAATATTCTGTGATAAGTTATATGAGAAAAAAATCTGAAAAAGAATGAATATATGTATGTGTATAATTGGATCACTTTGCTGTACGCCTAAACACAACACTGGAAATCAATTATACTCCAATAAAATTTTAAAAAATACAATAGAGGAAGAAGAGTAGGAAGAGGAAAAAGAAGGGAAGGAAGAGAAGGGGGAAGAAGGAGGGAGGGGAGCAGTCAGAGGAGGAGGAGGATGGGAAGCACGAGGAGGAACAGAGGAAAGGGGGATGGAGATGGACTGGGAGAGATCAAGGAGAGAGAGAAGAGAAAGGAGAGAGAAGGAAGAAGAGTAAAAGAAACTACGTATTGGAAACTCAGAACACAACTCAACTCACACATTAACTCAACTTGTGTGTATTTGGATCAATTTGATTGAAGTCAGTTAATTTTATTTTGTGAGGTGAAAGTTGCTCAGGTATGTCCGACTCATTGCGACCCCATGGACTGTACAGTCCATGCAATTCTCCAGGCCAGAATACTGGAGTAGGTAGCCTTTCCCTTCTCCAGGGGATCTTCTCAACCCAGGGATTCAACCCAGGTCTCCCACATTCAGGTGGCTTCTTTACCAGCTGAGCCACAAAGGAAGCCCAAGAATACTGGGGTGGGTAGCCTATTCCTTCTCTACTGGATCTTCCCAACCCAGGAATCAAACTGGAGTCTCCTGCATTGCAGGTGGATTCTTTACCAACTGGGCTATCAGTGAAGCCCAAGATAAATATGAGTTGAGATATAGCCAGGAACTGTTTGATATCTGATATGAGTATGTTTAACTATGGATTTTGGTTTCAGGAGGTTTACCTGTTCATCTGAGCAATCAGAAAATGATGTTTGAACACACCGTTAAATGAAGTGCAATTAAAGGAATATTTTAAATGGAAGTTTTTAGGAAATGTGTAGTTTTCAAAACATGCTAATTCTATATGCTAGCAATTTAAAAATAATTTCTTAATCTGCCATTCAAAATCTCTATTCTCTGCTCCGGTTTAGAAGAATCCCTGAAGTTTGAAAATAGCTACATTGTACTTCAGTTAAAACACATTCTGCCCTATGCATGGAATATGCTGTATCATACAGTATGTATTCATGCTTTTTGCTTGTGTTTAATGACTATTGTCTTTCTCCACTTCTTGGGTTTACAGTGATCTTATGACCCTACATGAAAGGATTAATTTCTCAGTTGTGTCTGACTCTTTGTGATTTCATCAACTGTAGCCCACCAGGCTCCTCTGGCCATGGGATTCTCAAAGCAAGAATACTGGAGTGGGTAACCAATCCCTTATCCTGGGGATCTTCCCAACCCAGGGATCACATCTGGGTCTCTTACATTGCAGACAGATTCTTTACTGCCTGAGCCACCAGGGAAGCCTGTGTGACACTACAATAAGATTTAAAGACTGAAATATATTTGACTATTTTGTATAATCTCTGTTTTTTTGCCACTTGTGCCATTATTCCATATTTAATACTTAATCACTTGAAATTAACATATTAAGTAGGCATCTAATATAACTCTCCCCTAAAGGACTTTGTAATAAACTATATTATTATAAGAGGTTTTGTGTAACTAACATATCATTCATGATGGATCTATATATCTAATAATATCTTCATTATCATATGTGGAAATGTTTATGTGTGTGTGTATTTTTTAAAGCAGATTCTTCATAAAGGACAATCAGCAAAAAAGGATATTAGTTTATATGCAAAGATAGTTCATCCTGATCAAAGGGAAAGTTGAGTACTTCCAAACCAAGTCAACATAGTAAATCTTTACTTAAATTGTTCTGAATCAATATTTGAAAAAAAATTTAAGCTAAACCAAAATAGATCTGGACTTACACAAATAAGACAACAAAATGTTAGCAATCAGAAAACACTTATGTCTTACATCACTCTCAGCCTTTTGAGACTCTGTGGCTCTTGTGTGTTAGGATGTGTCTGCTATTGAGCTCCTTATTTGGCCATATGCTATAGATCAGATTATAAAGTATGCCAAGATTTATGAAATTCACCACAATTTTCATACTACTTTCCATGAGAAGATATGAACAGACTGGCAAATAACAGGAGCAGATGTGACATTTTCATATCTCCTTTAAATTAAATATTGTCATTTTGGAATAAAGAAGCATAGGAAATGCATCAAAGAGAGGGATTTAGGTTTTAGAGGCCATGATATACACTATGGTGAAGAAATATGAGGAAGGAAGTCAATCTTATGAACACTGGAAAGATTGTGTTTTCTGCAGAAAAAGTGCTTTTATCACTAGTCATTTTAGCATAAGTAATGACATTTAAGGACAATTTTTGAAAATTAACATTAACAATGGGAAAATGAAAATAGCAATTTCACTTATAGTAACATTGAAAATATAAAAACAGGAGGGATAATTTAAGATATACAAGACCTCTATATGGTAAACTATAAAACAGTGCTGAAAAGAATGAAAGAAGATCTTAAAATGGAGAGATATACCAGGTTCATGGATTAGAAGACTATCATTAAGATAGTAATCTTCTCCAAACTGATTTATTAATTCCATGCAATATTAATCAAAACACAGTGGCCTTGGTGGAAGAAATTGCTGATTGCATTCTAAAATTTATATGGAAATGCAAAAGACACAGAATAACTATGATAATCTTGAAGAATTTTTTTAATGGAAGATTTTAATTCTCACTTTAAATCTATAGTAATTAAGACAATGTGATATTGGTATGTTGATAAACAAATAAATGAAATAGAATAAACCGTCTAGAAATGGAAACACACATAACTGTTCACTTCATGGTATTCAAAAAGAAGAAAAGAAGGTCTCTTTAATAAATGATGCTGGAGAAATGAGCTATTTGTATGGATGCAGGGAACATTCATTTTATAGTATATATTGTTAGTGCATTCAGATTACTTTGCATATTTGTAACAGCTCTGAGTTTCCTTTTTTTTTCTTTTTTTGCTTCTGCATGCTCTGCTGCTAATGACTTATACACCTGAGACTCTCAGATAATTTCCCTTGGACATTTTCCTACCTTTCTGAAACTGTAAAGAGAATCAAAAGCACCTATATGATTTAACAGTGGTTTAGTTCCTAAGTCATGTCCGACTCTTTGTGACCCAAAAAGGCAGCTTATGGTGGGTGAAAGACTAGTAGCAAGATACATGAGACTAGTTACTTTGCGTCACTTTGCATCAAGAAGGAACAACATTTTTGTGTAATTATGTTCTAGTTCTGCTTTTAAAATCAGGCTGAATCAGGGACTTCCTTTGAAATGGGACCCTTATGTGGCTTCATTTTCTTCTCAGTTCTGCTTCCCTACTACATTATTGGTTTCTCCTTAGAATATTCCTTAATAATTCCCTTATACTGAACTATTGGCTTAGGATCCAACTTTGGAAGAACCCAGCCTTATACACCCTAAACCATGTTACACACACACACACACACACACACACACACACACACTTTTAAGATGGCCCATAGATCTAAATGTATACCCGTTTAGCATTCCTTCCAGAGAGGGTCCTCCCGCCCCCAACCTAGGTAAATGCAAGATCCACCTTTCCCACTAGGGCTGCTAAAACTGGTCTGCTTTCCCCACCAGAATGATGTTATTGCAAAACAGGGAAACAGGGAAAAAGGTACAGTCTCTATCCTCACAGAGAAGGTGATGGCAGCCCACTCTAGTACTCTTGCCTGGAAAATCCCATGGACGGAGGAGCCTGGTAGGCTGCAGTCCATGGGGTTGCGAACAGTCTGACATGACTGAGTGACTTCACTTTCACAGACTTAAATATGAAAATGAAATCTATAAGCTTTTTAGAAAAACATAAAGGAGAAGGCTTTTACAGCTCTGGGTTAGGCAAAATGGATATGACCCATAACATATTACCTGAGAAGGAAATGGCAGCCCACTCCAGAATTCTTGCCTGGAGAATCCTGTGGGCAGAGGAGCCTGGTGAGCTGCTGTCCATGGGGTCACACAGAGTTGGTCACGACTGAAGCGACTTAGCATGCATGCATGCATTGGAGAAGGAAATGGCACCCCACTCCAGTATTCTTGCCTGGAGAATCCCAGGGACAGAGGAGCCTGGTGGGCTGCCGTCTATGAGGTCACACAGAGTCGGACACGACTGAAGTGACTTAGCAGCAGCAGCATAGTAGAAAACAATAAACTGGATGACATTGAACTAAAATCTTCTGCTAAAATAAAACAAAAAGCCCATAGTAACGAAGTAAAAAAAATAAACTAGAGGTTATTAGGAGAAAATATTTATAATGTGTTTATCTAACAAAGGACTTATATCTAGAATATTTAAGGAATTTCTTTAAATCAATAATAAAAATAGTGATATCTGCAAAATGGTGAAAATAACAACTATCTGTGGACAAGATGCCTTTGTAAAAATCCCAGAACCCGAGGATGAGATTGAAGCAACCCTGCGCACTAGAGAAACAGAAAAACTACATTAGAAAATCAAACAAATGGTTTCACTTTGACTGACTGCAATTCCCCACTCCCACCCAGGCTGGCACACTGCTGCCTCCACGGGGTTGCCCTGGACCTACAGTTCCTCCAGTGGTAGCGAGAGAGCTGAGGATGCACAACTAGCTTCTCCATTGTTGCAGGATGCTCTCAGAAGGCCCCCTTAGGTCTTGCTTCATGGGGATCACTGGGAGAATCATAAGCCAGTCCACTGTGGATCAGCTACAGATAGGAAAGTAGAGGGGATACACAGCAACCAGCACACAGATCTTGGCAGACAATGTTTCTTCTGCTTGTGGCACCCAATATGCTTTGCCCATTTGCATAGCTGAGCTGGTGGCTCTCTGTGGCCAGGAAGCCCAATCAGCAGGTCTGATCTGGGTCCCCAGCAAATGGGCCACCCTCACCATGGACACCATTTTGTAGCCCAACCTGGACAATGAAGCAAATCAGCAGCCCTGCTCAACTACTGAGCCAAGCCTCTAGTCCCACCTAACCAGGAAGCTTTGCCAGAGACCATATTTAACTACAGAGTTCATCCAAGGGCCAGTTTTAGTAGAGGACCAAGCCAGTAGCCCTCCACAGCTGTTAGGGAGAGCCTCCAGTCATGCCTGATCAGTTAGTCCAGCCAGATAGCCTGGGCAACTATGGAGGTCATCCTACAGCCTTGCTCAGGCAAGAGAAAGCCAGCAGCTTAACCCAAATATAAAGCATAACCTCCAGGCCTGCCTAACCATGGAGCCTGACAGTTATCATGGGCAGGCTTGCAGCCAAGCCTACATTTTGGAACTCAGTATACCACAGCACCCAGCAACAGAGTTTGTCCTATGGTCCTGCCCAACTGCTGAGCAGTTGTGCCCTCACCCAGGCAGGGAACACTGCCAGTAACACTGTCCAATTATGGAGTCTCACAAGTGGCACCATGCTGTCATGGAACATAGCCTGTGGCCCTGCAGTGGTTACTGAACCTAGGTAATGGCTCCATCTGATGTCAGATCCAAACCATCAGCCTGGCTTCACCAGTGAGCCAATCCCATGGTCCCACTTGAATGTGGAGCCTGGCCAGCACACCCCTGACCTCAGAGCCTGGGCAATGGCCTGGCCCAACTAGAGATCAGAACAGCAAGGCTCATCTGCTTGTATACATTACCAGGTAACCCATCCAAACCCCCAAACTAAGCTGACTGATGAGATCTTTCCTTGCTTAAGGGAAACTTTAAAAGGTGGAAGAAGAGGCTGCTTCCTGAGATGCACACATACCAATGCAGAGACAGAAGAATCACAAAGAATAAGGTAAACAGAAAAACATGACAATAACAAAAAAATAATAAAATCCAAAAACTGATTCTAAATAAATGAACATCCAGGTACTGTCTGTAAACAGTTCAGAATGATCCTCTTAAAAATTTCAGTGAACACACAGACAACAAAGCAAATTTGGCAAACATTGCATGAACAAAATGAGATGTTCAACAAAGATTAAAACACACACACACACACACACATCAAAAAAAAAAGAAAAGAAAACAATTAGACAAACAAAACAGGAAACCCCAGAGCTGACACATACAATGCCTGCACCAAAAAATTCAATAGAGAGATTCAACAGCAGACTTGACAAAGCAGAAAAGAAATCAGAGAACTCAAAGATAAGTCATTTGAACTTAGCCAGTTAAAGCAAAAAAAAAAAAAAAAAAAAAAAAAAAANTAAAGCAAAAAAAAAAAAAAACAAAAAGAATGAAAGAGTGAAGAAAGCCTTTGGCACATATGAGACATCAAAAGAAACAATATATATGTTTGAATCCCAGAAGAAGAGGGATAGAAAGGGATAGAATGTCTATTTAAAAACTCATGGCAGAAAATTTTTCCAAATGTGGGAAGAAAAATGAACATCCAGATTCATGAAGCCACAAATCCCCAACAGGCTGAAATTAAAATGAGTTACACCAAGACATAAATAAATTGTCAAAAGTGGAATACAAAGAGTGAATTTTATAATCACAACACAAAACATACATAAAAACATATACATGTATAAAAATCCCAAGTAAAGATACAGTCAAGGTCAGATTCTCTAGTATGTATTGATGGTGCATACATTTAAATAGAGCAGAGCCCTATTATGGTCTCCACTCCCCATGTCTTC
Organism: Redunca redunca; assembly: GCA_006410935.1. NCBI lineage: Eukaryota > Metazoa > Chordata > Mammalia > Artiodactyla > Bovidae > Redunca > Redunca redunca. Next base: position 1,603,954 of record SJYQ01001694.1, read on the forward strand.
TGCTTGCCTTTTGCCTGTGGAAAAACTTAAGCCAAACAACAAGCTTAATCAGAGAAGTGAGAAAATGCAGAAGCAAAGGAAAGCAGTCAAACAAGACAAAATAATAGTTTAGTCATCAAGCAAGGACCTTTAGTTCCTTCTCAAGGGCTAGAGATACCATTGAGGCATATCCTGTGAGCCGTCTTATAGATATGGAAACTCCCACTAGCTTGAAGAAGTTAACTGCATGGTGACCACACTTCAGCTGTAACATAAACTTCCACCATTCTGAGAATGGGCCTCAAAGAAATGGGAATGAACTGACCCTGGAACTCAAAATTAACAGTACCTAAAACAATCATGATGATGCTGATCAGACCACCACATGACCAATTTCAAGGTGACTGTCACAGCTGACTGTGCTGTTTCTGCATGTAGCCTCCTCCTTCTATCTATAAAAGTCAGGCTTTGGACCAGAAGTCTCCCTTATCTCCCCAGCTGTCAGCATCCAAAATAAAGCAAACTTGCCTTCTAACAACCTTGCTTTTTTATTGCCTTCCAAGGAGCAATTAGCCAGACTCCTATTTCAGTGAAGAACAATCACTTTCAACTCTAGTTTCAAATGTAGAGTAAAAGGTATTTAAAATAGCTATAATACTTTATTATTGGATATAAAATATTAATAATGTATGTCAGTTATAACTGCAAAAACCTAAAACATGAGTGGGGGAAAGGGGTAAAATTAGAGTTTTTAAAATATTATTAACAAAGTTATCAGCTTAAAATAAGATATTATCACTATAAAGTATTTTATGCAACCCTATAGTAACCACAAAGGAAAAATCTACACCAAAGGTTAAGATAAAAGAATCAAAGCATACCACCATAAAAAGTTACCAAATCACAAAGGAAGTTAAGCAGGAGAGGAGGAAATGAACTACCAAACAGTCAGAGCACAATCAACAAAATGGCAATAAGATGGTACACGAGTAATTATTAATACTTCAAAAATAAGTCCGGCCTTAATTCCTCCACAGCATGTGGAATCTTCCTGGGCAAGAGACTGAATCCATGTCGCCTGGACTGGCAGGCAAATTCTTATCCACTGAGCCACCAGGGAAGGGCCTAGAAATAGATTTGCAGCTTCCCTGCTGGCTCAGTGGTAAAGAATCCACCTCAAGGCAGGAGATCTGGGTTCAATGACTAGGATGGAAAGATCCACTGGAGAAGGGAATGGCAACCCCCTCCAGCAGTCTTGCCTGGAGAATTCCATGGGCAGATGAACAGGGCAGGTTACAGTCCATGGGTTGCAAAGAGCTGGACATGACTGAGCAACTAATGCTTTCACTTTCACCAAATATAAGCAGACTAAATTCTCTAAATCAAAAACCACAGAAAAACTGAATGGAGATTTAAAAAATCCAACAATACACTGCCTACAAGAGTCAGTTTAGCTTTAAGAACACACATTCATAGAAAATAAAAGGAAGAAAAAGATTCCAATAAAATGGAAACCAGAAGAGGGCAGAAGTGACTATACTTATGTCAGACAAAGTGGCTGTAAGTTAAATACAGTCACAGGAGACAACTATGGTCATTATAGAATAACAAATGGATCAATTCATCAAGAAGATGAAATAATTATAAGTATGCACCCAACACCAGAGCACCTAAATATATAAAGCAAATACCTACAGAACTAAAAGGAAAATAAATAGCATACAGTAAGAGTAAGGAACTTGGGCTTCCCTTGTGGCTCAGCTGGTAAAGAATGTGCCTGCAATGTGGGAGACCTGGGTTTGATTCCCTGGGTTGGGAAGATCCCCTGGAAAAGGGGCAAGCTACCCGCTCCAGTATTCTGGCCTGGAGAATCCCATGGACTATCCATGGGGTCAACAAAGAGTCGGACACAACTGAGCAACTTTCACTTTTTAATACTATACTATCAAACGGACAGGCGTTCAGACAGATAGTCAAAATGTAAATGGTGGATGAGGAACTAAAAAGCCTCTTGATGAAAGTGAAAGAGGAGAGTGAAAAAGTTGGCTTAAAGCTCAACATTCAGAAAATGAAGATCATGGCATCTGGTCCCATCACTTCATGGGAAATAGATGGGGAAACAGTGGAAACAGTGTCAGGCTTTATTCTGGGGGGCTCCAAGATCACTGAAGATGGTGACTGCAGCTATGAAAACAAAAGACACTTACTCCTTGGAAGAAAAGTTATGACCAACCTAGATAGCATATTCAAAAGCAGAGACATTACTTTGCCAACTAAGGTCCATCTAGTCAAGGCTATGGTTTTTCCAGTAGTCATGTATGGATGTGAGAGTTGGACGATGAAGAAGGCTGAGCACTGAAGAATTGATGCTTTTGAATTGTGGTGTTGGAGAAGACTCTTGAGAGTCCCTTGGACTGCAAGGAGATCCAACCAGTCCATTCTGAAGGAGATCAACCATGGGATTTCTTTGGAAGGAATGATGCTAAAGCTGAAGCTCCAGTACTTTGGCCACCTCATGCAAAGAGTTGACTCATTGGAAAAGACTCTGATGCTGGGAGGGATTGGGGGCAGGAGGAGAAGGGGACAACAGAGGATGAGATGGCTGGATGGCATCACTGACTCGGTGGACATGAATCTGAGTGAACTCTGGGAGTTGTGGTGATGGACAGGGAGGCCTGGCATGCTGCTATTCATGGGGTTGCAAAGAATCGGACACGACTGAGTGACTGAACTGAACTGAACTGAATAGGCAAAGTGGACCAAACAGACATATATAAAAATATCACTTAGCTGCAGTAGCATATACATTATTCTCAATTTTCAACAGAATATTTTTCAGAAGAGATCATGTTAAGCCATAAAACAAGTCCAAACAAATTCAGGAAAATTTAAATTATATCAACTATTTTTTCCTACACAATAATATGAAACTAAAACTCAGTACCATGAGAAAAGGTAGAAAATTCACAAATATGTCATAATGAAACAACTCCCTCCTGAATGATCAATGGGTTAAAGAAGAAATCAAAAGGAGAATCCAAAAATATTTTGAGACAAATAAAATGGAAACATAGCCTACCAAAATGTTTTAAAAAAAGAAAATGTATGGGATTCAACAAAAACAGTTCTAAGAGGGAAGTTTATAACTATAAAAGGTTACACTAAAAAAGAAAAAAGAAAGAAAGAAAACCTCAAATAAATAACCTAACATTACACTTAAAGAACTACAAAAAGAATAGACTAAGCCTAAAGTTAGCAAAAAGGAAGGAAATAATAAAGATGAGAGCAGAAATAAGTAGAGGATAAAAACAATAGACAATATCAGGAAAAATAAGACTTGGTTATTCAAGAGGATTTAAAAACTTACAAACCTTTAGAGAGGATCATCAAGGAAAAAAAGATAGAGGACTCAAATTTTAAAATGAAAAAGAAGATTTACAACTGATACCATAGAAATACAAAAGGATCATAAAGGCTAACTATTAACAATTACATGTCAATAAATTAGAGAACTTAGAAGAAACAGATAAATTCCTAGAAACATACAATCTACCATGACTGAATCATGAAGAAATAGAAAATCTGAATAGACCAAACATCAATAAAGAGATGGAATCAAGAATCAGAGACTTCCCAACACAGAAAACCCTAGGACCAGATGGCATACCCAGAAAATCCTACCAAATATTTAAAGACGAATTCATTCCAATCCTTCTCAAACTCTTTCAAAAAATAGAAGAGTAGGGAACACTTCCAAAATCAATTTAAAAGGCCAGCATTACCCTGACAACAAAACAGTACAACAAAAGAAACAATCAACAAAACGAGAAGCCAACACATAGGATTGACTAAAATATTTGCTAATCATATATAAGTTTAAAGATAGCTCATACAACTCAATAGCAAAAAATCAAATAATCCAATTAAAAAGGGTAAAGGACCCAAGTAGATATCTTTTCTAAAAATGACATACAAATAGCCAACAGATATAGGAAAAGATGCATAACATCTGTAGAGATGTTGCATTAGGAAAATGTAACTCAAAATCACAATGAAATATCATTTATTAGCTGCTAGAATGGTTACCATCAAAAATACAAGCAATAACAAGTGTTAGCAAGGATGTGGAGAAAACCACTGGGCATTGCGCACTGTCACTGAAAACGTAAATTGCTACAGCTATTATGGAAAACAGTAGAGAGGTACCTCAAACAATTTAAAATAATACTACTATAAGATTCAGCAATCTCATATCTAGGTATACAACCAAAGGAAGTGAAATCAGTATCTTGAAGAGGTTATTATCTATCTCGATTTTCATTGTAGCTTTATTCATAACAGCCAAGATATGGAAATAGCCAGTGTTAGTCGACAGATGGATAAAGAAAAGGCGGTATATACGTATGTGTGCCTGCGAAGTTGCTTCAGTTGTGTCCAACTCCTTGCAATCCCATGGTCTGTACTCTGACAGACCCCTCTGTCCATGGGAATCTCCAGGCAAGAATATTGGAATGGTTTGTCATGCTCTTCTGCATGGGATCTTCCCAACCCAGGGAATGAACCATGTCTCTTATGTTTCCTGCACTGGTCGGCATGTCAGGTTCTTTACCACTAGCACTACCTGCTGCTGCTGCTAAGTCGCTTCAGTCGTGTCCAACTCTGTGTGACCCCATAGACGGCAGCCCACCTGGCTCCCCCGTCCCTGGGATTCTCCAGGCAAGAATACTGGAGTGGGTCGCCATTTCCTTCTCCAATGCATGAAAGTGAAAAGTTACAGTGAAGTCATTCAGTTGTGCCTGACTCTTCACTACCCCATGGACTGCAGCCCACCAGGCTCCTCCATCCAAGGGATTTTCCAGGCAAGAGTACTAGGGTGGGGTGCCATCGCCTTCTCCAAGCACTACCTGGGAAGCCCATATAATATATATATACACATATATAAAATATAATATTATTCAGCCTTACAAAAGAAAATCCTGTCATATGCAACAACATGGATGAAACTTGAGGGCATTATGCTAAGTGAAATAAGTCATATACAGAAAAAGAAATGTACTGTATGATGTCATTTATATGTGGAATCAAAAATGTCAAGTTTATAAAAACAGAGTTGAATAATGGTTGCCATGGGCTAGGAAGTAGGAAAAACAGAGAAATATTGGTCAAAGGTACAAACTTTCATATACAAATAAATAAGTTCTGGGGATTTAATATATAGCATGATAACTATAGTTAATAATAATGTATTGTGCACTTGACATTTGCTAAAATAGTAGATGTTACATGTTCTCACCACAAAGCTAGAAAGGTATTTATATGAGTTGAAGGATGTATTGCTGCTGCTGCTGCTGCTGCTAAGTCGCTTCAGTCGTGTCCGACTCTGTGCTGTCCCATAGACGGCAGCCCAACAGGCTCCACCGTCCCTGGGATTTTCCAGGCAAGAACACTGGAGTAGGTTACCATTTCCTTCTCCAATGCACAAAAGTGAAAAGTGAAAGTGAAGTTGCTCAGTCATGTCCGACTCTTAGTGACCCCATGGTCTGCAGCCTACCAGGCTCCTCCATCCATGGGATTTTCCAGGCAAGAGTACTGAAGTGGGGTGCCATTGCCTTCTCCAGAAGGATGTGTTACCTAACTTTATTGTGGAACTCATTTCACAATATATATGCATAGCAAATCATTATATTATATACCTTTAAACTTAAACAATGATATTTGCTAATTATTTCTCAATAAATAAGGGAGGAATAAAACCACCCCTCCTACCCACAAAATAAATCAATGGATTTAAAAAGCAAATAGTTAAATGATTTGAACAGTAATTTTGCAAATAAGATATCTAAATGGCCATAAGCCTATGAGAAGTTATTAATTATTATTAGTCTTCAGAGAAATGAAAATTAAAATCATGAGATATTACTACAAACCCAATGGAATATCTAAAATTTAAGAATGAGAGTTCTCCTGACCACTGCCAAGGACAGACTCTCTAGTCATCTGTTGCAATCCAAGGAGGCCTGTCCATGTGGCAGGCAATACTGAGTTTTCACTGAGTCAGAGATCTCAGTTTGTTCTTGTGCCCTGGCTTTTGGAACTCAAGTAAAAGCCCTTTCATTTCGGGTGAAATTCCTCTTGGTAGATTGGACCTAGGCTGATGTTTCGAGAGAGATCCTGCCCTGAGCCTTTGGAGTGGGTACACCGACTCCAAGACCCTAGACAACCAGAAAACTAACTCTAAGGTATATCAAATAGTGAGAACTCACACAAAGGGAACCATTTGAATACAAGACCAGTATCATCAAACCACTGGTAGCACCCTGTGCGGGACATTTCACCTAAACAATGAACAAAACAAAAATACAAACCCAGCAATCAGCAGACAGGATTACCATCTCACTCAGCCTTGCCTATCAGAGGAAAAACAAACAAACCAAAAATACTCAGCACAAATCTCACCCTATATGGAACTTACACAAACCACTGGACCAAACTTAGGAGGGTAGAAGCTAAAAGGAAGAAAGAATTCAACCTTGAAGCCTGGGAAAAGGAGACCTCAAACACAATTAGTTAAAAAAAAAAAAAAAGAAAAGGCAGAGAAATACTACATGAATGAAGGAACAAACTAGAAACACAGAAGTCCAAATAAATGAAGAGGAAACAGGCAAACTACCTGAAAAAGCATTCAGAATAATGATAGCAAAGATGATCAAACACCTTGAAAACAAAATGGAGAAAATGCCAGAATCAATTAACAAAGACCTAGAAGAATTAAAGAATAAACAAAGAGACAAACAACACAGTTACTGAAATTAAAAATACTCTACAAGGAATCAATAGTAGAATATCTGAAGCAGAAGAATGAATCAGTGAGCTGGAAGATAAAATGGTGGAAATAACTTCTGAAGAGCAGAATAAAGTAAATAAGAATGAAAAGAACCAAGGATAGTCTCAGAGACCTCTGGGACAATATCAAATGCACCGACATTCAAATTATAAGGGTCCCAGAAGAAGAAGAGAAAAAGAAAGGGTATGAGAAATTTTTTGAAGAGATTATAGTTGAAAATCTCCCAACATGGAAAAGGAAATAGTCAGTCAAGTCCAAGAGGCACAAAGAGCCCCATACAGGATAAACCTAAGGAGAAACATACCAAGACACATATTAATCGAACTAACAAAGACTAACCACAAAGAAAGAATATTAAAAGCAGCAAAGGAGAAGCAACAAGTAACATACAAGGGAAACCCCATATGCTTAACAGCTGATCTTTCAGCAGAAATTCTGCAGGGCAGAGGGGAATGCAGAATATATTTCAAGTATTGAAAGGGAAAAATCTACAACCAAGATTACAGTATCTGGCAAGGAAATCATTCAGAATTGACGGAGAAATAAAAAGCTTTTCAGACAAGCAAAAGTTAAGAAAATTCAGTACCACCAAACCAACTTCACAACAAATGTTAAACAGACTTACATAGTCAAGAAATACAAGAGAAGAAAAAAGATCTACAAAATCAACCCCAAACAATTAAGGAAATGGCAATAGGAACATATATATCAACAATTACTTTAAATGTAAATGGATAAATGCTCCAACCAAAATACACAGACTGGCTGGATGGATACAAAAACAAGACCCATATATATGCTGTCTACAAGAAACTCATGTCAGACCTAAAGACACATATAGACTGAAGGTAAGAGGATGCAAAAATATATCCCATGTAAATGGGAAACAAAAGAAAGCTGGAGTAGCAACCCTCATCTCAGACAAATAGACCTTAAAATAAAGAAGATTACAAGAGATAAGGAAAGACACTACATAATGATCAAGGGATCAATCCAAGAGGAAGACATAACAATTATAAATATCTATGCACCCAACATAGGAGCACCTCAATACATAAGACAAACACTAACAGACAAAAACTGAAAATAATACAATAATAGTAGGAGTTTAACACCCACTCACACCAATGGACAGATAATCAAAACAGAAAATTAATAAGGAAAAACAAATCTTAAATAATACATTAGATCTTATGGATCTCATTGATATCATCAAGACATTTCATCCAAATGCAGAAGGAGACACCTTCTTCTCAAGCACACATGAACATTCTCCAGGATAGAACACATCTTGGGTCACAAATCAAACCTCAGTACATTTAAGAAAACTGAAATCATATCAAGCATCTTCTCCAATCACAACGCTATGAGACTAGATATCAATTACAAGAAAAAAAACTGTATAAAACACAAACACAAGGAGATTAAACAACACATTTCTTAAGTAACCAACAGGTTACTGAAGAAATCAAAAGGGAAATAAAAAAATTTCAAGAAATAAATGACAATGAAAACACAACAACTCAAAACATGAGATGCAGTGAAAATAGCTCTAAGAGGGAAGTTTATAGCAATACAATCCTACCTCAAAAAACAAGAAAAACATCAAACAGACAACCTACCTGTACACCTAAACAACTGGAAAAAGAACACCCCCCCCCCACACACACNCACACACACACAAAATTTGTAGAAGGAAAGAAATCATAAAGATCCAAGCAGAAATAAAAGAAAAAGAAAAGAAAGAAACAATAGTAAAGATTAATAAAACTAAAAACTGGTTCTTTAAGAAGATAAACAAAACTGACAAGCCTTTAGCCAGACTCATCAAGAAAACAAGAGAGAGGAATCAAATCAACAAAATTAGAAATGAAAAAGGAGAGGTTACAAAAGACAATACAGAAATACAAAAGATTATAGGAGACTATTATGAATAACTATATGGCAATAAAATGGATAAACTGGAAGAAATGGATAGATGCTTAGAAAAGTTCAATCTTCCAAGACTGAACCAGGAAGAAATAGAAATTATGAACAACCCAATTACAAGTACTGAAACTGAAGCTGTGAGCAAAAATCTCCCAAAAGACAAAAGCCCAGGACCAGATGGCTTCACAGGAGAATTCTATCAAATATTCAGAGAAGAGCTAATGACTATCCTTCTAAAACTCTTTCAAAAAATTGCAGAGGAAGGAACACTTCCAAACTCACTCTATGAGGTCACCATCACCCTGATACCAAACCAGGCAATGACAACACACAAAAAAGAAAACTACATCCAATATCACTGATGAACATAGATGCAAAAGTCCTCAACAAAATTTTAGCAAACAGAATTCGGCAACACATCAAAAAGTTCATATACCATGATCAAGCTGGGTTTATTCCAGGAATGCAATGATTCTTCAATATATGCAAATTAATCAATGAGAAACACTATATTAACAAATTGAAAGATAAAACAATATGATAATCTCAATAGATGCACAAAAATACTTTGACAAAATTTAGCACTAAATTTTGACTAAAACTCTTCAAAAAATGGGCATAGACAGAACCTACCTCAACATAGTAAAGGCCATATATGATAAGCCTACAGGAAGGCAATGGCACCCCACTCCAGTACTCTTGCCTGGAAAATCCCATGGGCAGAGAAGCCTGGTAGGCTGCAGTCGATGGGATGCAAAAAGTCAGACACGACTGAGCAACTTCACTTTCACTTTTCTCTTTCATGCACTGGAGAAGGAAATGGCAACCCATTCCAGTGTTCTTGCCTGGAGAATCCCAGGGACAGGGGAGCCTGGTGGGCTGCTGTCTATGGGGTCACACAGAGTCAGACACGACTGAAGCGACTTGGCAGTAGCAGCACAGGAAACATTATTCTCAATGGTGAAACACTGAAAGCATTCCCCCTAAGATCAGGAACAGGACAAGGGTGTCCACTTTCACCACTATTATTCAACATAGTTCTGGAAGTCCTAGCTACAGCAATCAGAGAAGAAAAAGAAATAAAAGGAATCCAGATCAGAAAAGAAGAAGTAAAGCTCTCACTGTTTGCAGATGACATGATACTGTACATAGAAAATCCTGAAGATAGTATCCAAAAATTACTAGAGCGAATCAGTGAATTTGGCTCAGTTGCAGGATACAAAATCAATACGGAAAAATCACTTGCATTTCTATATATTAACAATAAAAATCAGAACGAGAAATTAGGGAATCAATCCCATTCACCATTACAACAAAAAGGATTAAATATCTAGGAATAAATTTACCTAAGGAGACAAACAAACTGTACACAGAAGATAAAAAAGATGTACACAGAAAGAAATTAAAGATGACATAAACAAATTGAGAGTTATTCCATGTTCTTGGGTAGGGAGAATCAATATTGTGAAAGTGCCTATACTACCAAATGCAATCTACAGATTCAATGCAACCCCATCAAATTACCAATGGCATTTTTCAGAGAAGTAGAATAAAAATTTTCACAATTCATATGGAAACACAAAAGACCCTGAATAGTCAAAGTAGTATTGAGAAGGAAGAATGGAGCTTGAGGAATCAATCTTCCTGACTTCAGATTATATACAAAGCTACGGTCATCAAGACAGTATGACACTGGCACAAAAACAGAAACATAGAAAAATGGAACAAGATAGAAAGCCCAGACGTAAACCCATGCACCTATGGGTAACTTATTTTTGACAAAGGAGGCAAGAATATACAATGGGGCAAAGACAGCCTCTTCAATAAATGGTGCTGGGAAAACTGAACGGCTACATGCAAAAGAGTGAAATCAGAACACTTCCTAATACAATACACAAAGATAAATTCAAAATGGATTAAAGACCTAAATGTAAGACCAGAAACTATAAAACTCTTAGAGGAAAACATAGGCAGCAAGATCTTCCATGAACCACTTCCTAGAGTAATGGAAATAAAAACAAAAGTAAACAAGTGAGACCCGATTAAACTTAAAAGCTTTTGCACAGCAAAGGAAACTAAAAGCAAGGTGAAAAGACAGCTCTCAGAATAGGAGAAAATAACAGCAAATGAAACAATTGACAAAGGATTAATTTCCAAAATATAAAAGCAGGAACTGAACTGAATACAACTCAATACTAGGAAAACAAACAACCCAATCAAAAAGTGGGAAAAAGACCTAAACACATTTCTCCAAAGAAGACATATAGATGACTAAAAAACACATGAAAAGATCCTCAACATCACTCATTATTAGAGAAATGCAAATCAAAACCACAATGAGATATCTCCTTACATGGGTCAGAATTATCATCATCAAAAGGTTTACAAACAATAAATGCTGGAGAGGGTGTGGAGAAAAGGGAACACTCTTGCACTGATGGTGGGAATGTAAATTGATACAGCCACTATGGAGGATGGTACAGAGATTCCTTAAAACACTAGGAATAAAACCACCATATGACCCAGCAATCCCACTCCTAGGCATATACCCTGAGGAAACCAAAATTGAAAAAGACATATGTATCCCATTGTTTGTTGTAGGACTATTTACAATAGCTAGAACATGGCAACCTAGATGTTCATTGACAGATGAATGGATAAAGAAATGGTAGTACATATACACAATGGAATATTACTCAGCCATAAAAAGGAATGCATTTGAGTCAGTTCTGATGAGGTGGATGAACCTAGAAGCTATTATACAGAGTGAAGTGAGTCAGAAAGAGAAAGATAAATATTGTATTCTAACACATATATACTCAATCTAGAATAATGGCACTGAAGATTTATTTTTAGGGCAGGAATGGAGAAAAAGACAGAGAATAGAATTATGGACATGGGGAGAGGGGAGGAGAGGGTGAGATATATGGAAAGAGCAACATGGAAACTTATGTTACCATATGTAAAACAGATAGCCAACGGGAATTTGCTGTATGGCTCAGGAAACTCAAACAGGGGCTCTGGATCAACCTAGAGGGGTGAGATGGGGTGGGAGATGGGAGGGAGGTTCAAAAAGGAGGGGATATATGTATACCTATGGCTGATTCATGTTGAGGTTTTACAGAAAACAACAAAATTCTGTAAAGGAATTATCCTTCAAAAAAATTTTTAAAAAAAAGAATGAAAAAGAAACACCCCAAACTTCAAATGTAGATGAGGATATATTAGAATTTAAACTTTCACATACTGTTGAAAGTAATCTAAAATAATTCTATAACTTCAAAAATTGTCTGACAGTTTCTCTTAGTAAATATACTCCTATTCTATGGCCCAGCTATTTCTTTCCTAAATATGTACTCCAGCGAAATGAGTGCACACATCCACAAATGATTCATAGAATACTCAAAGAAGCTATATTCATAATAGTTCTAAATTGAAAATGACCCAAATGTCTACTAACAAGAGAATTGAAAATAAGTTATGCCTATAATAAAATACTATTAAGCATAACAAAAAGGACAAACTACTAACCTTCTCACCAACACTTATAAATCTCAAAGACATATTGAGCAAAATAAGCTAATCACACACATATATTGTGTGCTTCCATGTATATAATGTAAAAGACATACTATTAAGCTAATAACTTCAGATATAAGAGAGTAGATATTATATTATTCTTACTACAAGAAGACAAAAGTAAATGTGTGAAAAAAATACAGAGAGTGACTAAGTTGGGGCAGGAAACTGTGCATATATGCTGAAAAGTAAAGACCTGTCTAGTTAAAGCTATGGTTTTTCCAGTAGTCATGTATGAATGTAAGAGTTGGACCATAAAGAAAGCTCAGTGCTGAAGAATCGATGCTTTTGAATTGTGGTGTTGGAGAAGACTCTTGAGAGTCCCTTGGACTGCAAGGAGATCCAACCAGTCAATCCTAAAAGAAATCAGTCCTGAATATTCATTAGAAGGACCGATGCTGAAGCTGAAGCTCCAATACTTTGGTTACCTGATGCAAAGAACTGACTCATTGGAAAAGACCCTGATGCTGGGAAAGATTGAAGGCAGGAGAAGGGGATGCCAGATGATGAGACGGTTGGATGGCAGCACCAACTTGATAGACATGAGTTTGAGCAAGCTCTTGGAATTGGTGATGGACAGGGAAGCCTGGCATACTGCAGTTCATGGGGTCACAAAGTGTTGGACATGACTGAGCAACTGAACTGACTGAAGGGTGCTAAAATTAGCCCATATTTTGATGTGCTTTTAATCAGATGTATAAAAAGTAAAAAGGCATAAAATTGTAACTTTAAATTTTGTGCATTTTAATTTGTGAAATTTATATTTCATTAGAAGATTACTGAAAATGTCCTAGACAGCAAGAACCTACTAGCACAGGGAACTGCTCTGCATTACATGCAGCCTGGATGCGGAGGGGAATCTGGGGGAGAATGGATAAATGCATATGTATGGCTAAGTCCCTTTACTGTCCACCTGAAACTCACACAACATTGTTAATTGGCTATACTCTAATATTAAATGGGAAGTTAAAAAGAAGTCCTAGAATTGGAAGAGGAAAATGCTCAATTAAAAACCTAAACCATCAAACAGTAGGTAACAAAATAATGCAACATGCACAAAAAGTGTCTGGCAATATGTGAAAATGAGAAGTAAAATGTAGGAAAAATGGTAATGGCCTTAGAACACACTGAAGCACTTGCAATTTTGTTAAAATGAAGCAAACAGAAAAATGATGTATCATTTCAACTTGCTTGAGGTAATATTTATAACTAGAACAAGAGTTCAGTTCAGTTCAGTCACTCAGTCGTGTCTGACTCTTTGCGACCAATGAATCGCAGCACGCCAGGCCTCCCTGTCCATCATCAACTCCCGGAGTTCACTCAGACTCGCGTCCATCGAGTTGGTGATGCTATCCAGCTATCTCATCCTCTGTTGTCCCCTTCTCTTCCTGCCCCCCAATCCCTCCCAGCATCAGAGTCTTTTCCAATGAGCCAACTCTTTGCATGAGGTGGCCAAAGGACTGGAGCTTCAGCTTTAGCATCATTCCTTCCAAAGAAATCCCAGGGCTGGTCTCCTTCAGAATGGACTGGTTGGATCTCCTTGCAGTCCAAGGGACTCTCAAGAGTCTTCTCCAACACCACAGTTCAAAACCATCAATTCTTCAGCGCTCAGCCTTCTTCGCAATCCAACTCTCACATCCATAAATGACTACTGGAAAAACCATAGCCTTGACTAGACAGACCTTAGTCGGCAAAGTAATGTCTCTGCTTTTGAATATGCTATCCAGGTTGGTCATAACTTTTCTTCCAAGGAGTAAGCGTCTTTTAATTTTATGGCTGCAGTCACCATCTGCAGTGAGATGGGAATACCAAACCTCCTGACCTGCCTCTTGAGAAATCTGTATGGAGGTCAGGAAGCAACAGTTAGAACTGGACATGGAACAACAGACTGGTTCCAAATAGGAAAAGGAGTATGTCAAGACTGTATATTGTCACCCTGCTTATTTAACTT
>SJYQ01001694.1:1619288-1657217 GCA_006410935.1 Redunca redunca
AGCCCAGAGTTCAAGAAACAAAATATTATCAGTGCTGCCTAAGCCCTTCTACTAGTCACTAACCACCCTTAGACACTCTGAATGCTATATTCGTAAACTTTTGTTTTTAATTAACATTTTTGTCTTCCATATAAGTATGCTGAAGTTTGTTTTGCCACACAGTGAAGTTCCTTGTGAATCTCCTTGATTCTTCTAAGTTTTGTGTAAATTTTATTAGGGTAATTCTAGAGTAGACTTTAGGGCTACGTTAGCCCTCCTCCTAAGATAACCCTTGTTAGATCCTTGAGAGCTTGCAGAGCTACCTCTTTACAGGTTGGATAGAATTAAAATATCTGTGAAATGTGTACAGCTTGTAGCTCCCCAGGAGCCATTTCTTGTGTGGATTATGCAGTTTTACTCCTTAGATGTGTAAATTAGTATTTAAACAAGAATTTAAAGAGACCTCCATCTAGATGTCTATGGGACTGGGCAGAAATGTTTGTTCAAGTTTTTCTGTAATATCTTTTGGAAAAATCAGAACAAACTTTTTGGCCAACAATAGATTTCTTCATTTGCCTAGCTACAGAGGAAAGTGAAAGAGGAGAGTGAAAAAGCTGGCTTAAAACTCAGCATTCAAAAAATGAAGATCATGGCATCTGGTCCCATAACTTCATAGCAAATAGATGGGGAAACAATGGAAATTTTATTTTCTTGTTCTCCAAAATCACAACATATGATGACTGCAGCCATGAAATTAAAAGATGCTTGTTCCTTGTAAGAAAACCTAGATAGACAAACCTAGCTAGACAAACCTAGATAGCTCATTAGAAAGCAGAGACATTCCTTTCTGACAAAGGTCCATCTATCTAGTCAAAGCTATGGTTTTTCCAGTAGTCATGCATGGATGTGACAGTTGGACCATAATGAAAGCTGAGCACAGAAGAATTAATGCTTTTGAACTGTGGTGTTGGAGAAGATTCCTGAGAGTCCTTTGGACTGCAAGGAGATTGAACCAGTCAATCCTAAAGGAAATCTGTCCTCAATATTCATTGTAAAGATTGATGCTGAAGCTGATGCTATGATACTCTAGCCACCTGATGCAAAGAACTGACTCATTGGAAAAGATTCTGATGCTGGGAAAAACTGAAGGCAGGAGGAGAAAGGGACAACAGAGGATTAGATGGTTTGATGTCATCACTGACTCGATGGACATGAGTTTGAGTAAGCTCTGGGAGTTGGTGATGGACAGGGAAACCTGGCATGCTGCAGTCCATGGGGTCATAAGAGTCGGACACGACTGAGTGACTGAACTGAACTGACCCTCTTCAGTTGGAGAAGAAATGGCAACCCAACTCAGTATTCTTGCCTGGAAAATCCCATGGATGGAGAAGCCTGGCAGGATACAGTCCATGGGGTTGCAGAGAGTCAGGTATGACTTCACGATGGAGCACACACACACACACACACACACCCCTTCAGTATTTTACTCTTCAAATTTCAGCCTTCTCCACCTGTCTGACTTTTGACCTCTACCTCCTCACCATGATCTTGTAGGCATCACATCCCTGGCACCACCATCCAGACAATTCCTTTACCCAGAAAGCCATGGTGACTGTAAGACTCACATCATTTGGTTTTCTTCTTTTAGGATCATGGTTGCATGCTACATGAGCCAATATCTTAAAACTGCTGTTTTATATATTTTACTCTTTAGTTGTTTACAGTAGGAGCATAAATGCAGTCTAGTCCAAATAAAACAATTGCTATTCCAACTTTGCTAATAGTTTTCTGTCCTCTCTAATCCCTGAACCTTACAATCATACTGCTTTAATTATTAATGAGTTAATTAATTTTTGACACTTTGTATGAGAATCATGTTTTTCAGTTTTTTAAAACCCTCCTCCTACAAAGTACAAAAACTACTGTAGCTTTCTGTTTTTGTTGTAATTAGTCATATTTCTCAGGAAGATATATAAAAATATTTAGAGATAAAATGAGATGAAGTGTGGGATATACTTTAAAGTTACTTACTTATAGGAGAGGCTTCCCTGGTGGCTCAGATGGTAAAGTGTCTGCCTACAGTGTGGGAGACCCGGGTTCGATCCCTGGGTTGGGAAGATCCTCTGGAGAAGGAAATGGCAACCCACTCCAGTACTCTTGCCTGGAAAATCCCATGGACGGAGGAGCCTGGTAGGCTACAATCTATGGGGTCGCAAAAAGTCGGACACGAC
This sequence comes from Redunca redunca, assembly GCA_006410935.1. Taxonomy (NCBI): domain Eukaryota; kingdom Metazoa; phylum Chordata; class Mammalia; order Artiodactyla; family Bovidae; genus Redunca; species Redunca redunca. The sequence goes on from SJYQ01001694.1 coordinate 1,621,499, forward strand.
TGAGCAACTTCACCTCACTTATAGGAGAAGGGGTAAGAACCAGGGAAGAAGAAATGAGTAAAACTATCATGTACATAATTATTGAAGCTAGAGAGATTGAGAGCAATGTAAACCTTATTTTGTACTTTAAATAGGTAATAGTGATAGTCAAAGGAATTGTACTGTATAAAAAGTGATAACAAACATATTAAACTTTAAAAACTGAAGCAGCTCAAAGGCTGCTTTTATAGGACTGTCATTTGCTGCTAACCTGCGTGAAATGAGACACCTATTTTTGTAGGACCTAATTTGATTGAGGAAATCAGAATAGTTCTGAGTTTTATGAAAGCTCGCTCACAGGGGTAAAATACTCCACAAGTCCCTGAGTAATGAGTTATTGGCTTCTAACAAGAGCCAATATCAATGTAACAGAGGCAACCAGAATTTGCAATTAGACCATAGAAAACTATCATCTTTCTCCTCTGGTTCTGAGCCAAAGAAAAGCACCAGACAGCTTGAGGGTTGTGACCATTAGACATGTCCTCCAGAGACAAATACAGGTTGTCATGTGCATGTTACAGACTGTGAGGAGAGGTTGATGAAGCATTTGGGGATGAAGACTAGTCATAAATATTGGGGTAAATTGCTTCCCTGGAAACATACTTTTCAGAGGCAATGCTAAGGTGCTAAACATGCTGAGTCATCAGTAACTGAATGCCACTGTTGACAGCCCTTACCAAAAATAACACAAAAGCACCATGGGGGGGTGGGGGGAGATATTTTTCTTAACCTCAAATGCTTAATTTTGGAGCACTTATCAGAAAACCAACATGCATTTCTCTTTCTCTTTTAAAGCAGTGTCTTTTGTCTTTACCTGCTGGGTTAATGGTCTTTATGTGCCTACATATATCTGCACTGGTTTCACTAGTGTATGGCACATACATAAAGAATTGGAGAGAAAAGTAAAGTACAGGAAAAAGATGTATTTTGGAAGTACACTAAGACTATGATAGAATCTAGAGTTGATGACACTTAAGCCCTCCATAGTTGGTTTGCAAAATTTCCCTTTGTGCTTTTTCTCCACAGGTTGTTCTGGTGATAATGCAAAGATTTGAGTCACTGTTTGATCATGAGGTTGCATTCAGACCACTGTTTAATGAGTCTTCAGTTCTCACAGTGTAAGAGGATGCCCAGCGATGGTACTAGCCTGCCTTTGATGCATTCAGCTGGGAGTGAATCAATTAAAGTTCAAATGGGTTTGCTAAAACTTGAGTCATCGTTCTGGGGAGAGTTTCTGAAGGCTTGCTTCTGTAAAGTTTATAGCAGTTTGGAAATTAATCTCCAAGACCCTCTTTGTTTTTTCTTATCTATATAATTGTTTAAGAAATTTCTTTGTCAAGCCTCCAGGGTGACTCATAAATAGAAAATCTTTATTACTCATTGGAAATTTCTTGTAAGAGTTGGCATCATAAATAAACAGAACCATGTAGTCCTTCAGATGTGTCAGGGATGGAGCAGTTTCTGAATTCAGAAATTTGTAAACCTCTTCTGGAGATTTTATGAATATTCATCAGCATAATTTTGAAGTATGAAGGCTAAGGATAAAAACTAGAAAAAATATTAGGTAGATAAGAGGAATATTGTGCAAAAAACAACAAATTATTATATGTATATAAAATATAAGTATGTATATATACATAGATGCATATATAAGCATATGTGTTTTTATACACACATATCTTTAAAGAGTGAGCAAGATTTCGAAAACTTTTACATGTATAATTCTACAAGATTCCTTTCACATTAAAGCATTCTACAGAAGTGAGCACAATGGAATCAAAAAATAAATTACATATATATATTGATTAGTGTGTGTGTGTGTGTATGTCTGTGTCTTATGGGAACAAGAAAAAACAAGGAATGAAAATAAACACACAGTTTTCCATTTTCTTCAAATTCTGTCTTGATTGTGTTTGTTTTTGCTTGATCCATTTTTGATCCCCAATTTTTCCCAGGACAGTTAAAATGGGTGAATTACCAATTTTAATGCCTCCATCTTATGTCCTTTTTGTTATACTTGGCACACAATTCAGTTCTTAAAAGCCATGCTGTGTGATAGGAACTAACAAAGTGTTGTAGGTCAATTATATTTCAAAAACAAACTCATAACAAAAGAGATTAAATTTGTTATTACCAGAAGCAGGGGTGAGGAGAGGAGGAACTGGAGGAAGGCAATAAAAGGTACAAACTTCCAGCTAAAAGAGAAATAAGTACTAGGGATATGATGTACAACATGATACATGTAATTAACACTGCTGTGTGTTATGTATGAAAGTTGCTAAGAGAGTAAATCCTAAGAGTTCTCATCAGAAGATGAAACTTTTTCTATTTATTTAATCTTATATCTATATGAGTTGATGGAGGTTCATTAATTTTTCTGCAGTAATCAATTCATAATGTGTGTCATTATGTCAATTACATATTAATTTGCAATTAATAAAAAAGTCAAAGCATGAAGCTGTACACCTTAAACTACTTAGTGCTGTATGTCTGTTATATCTCAATAAACATCAATGTAAATTTTTAAAGGCCGTTTCCCGTCAAAATAAATAAATAAGTAGGATTAAGAAAAAATGTAATTAAAATGAGATTGACAAAGAATGTGATTTGAAGCAATGACTAAGAGCCTTGTGACTTAAAGCATGTCCCTAGAATGGCAGAACCAGTATTACCTGGAAAGTTATCAGACATGGAAACTCATAGGAAACTCCCCAAAAAGACTGACTCAATTTCAGGACTGGGACAGAGGAGCTGGGTAAAAATCATTGACCCGGAGGTTGAAAGTATATTTTTAATTATTTTATATGGTGCCTACCATCTTATTAGTGAACACTGTGTGAACTAATAAAGAGACTGCTAGTAGTTATTGAATCCTTCGCTACACCTAAACAGTATGTATTTACAAAAGATACTGAGAACTGTAAACTCCTTGATGCACTGATAGTCTGGATATATATGTTTGGCTTCAGAATATAAGACAAATACAGGGATTCATGAAATAGTTTTAATTAGTTAACTGGTTTTGCCAAGTGTCTTTCATTAACTGCCAAATTGATTTACTTATGTTTTAAAATATTAAGCTTATTTCACATTAAATAACTTTATTATAACTAAATCAAAATATAAATTTCAGATTTTGTAGATACATAAGATAAATATTTATTTGTCTCAAATATTCTGGCTTAAAAAAATTATTTTCTGTTTGTATGTTTATATATTTGTCTTTAAAGAACTGACCTGGGGGGTGGGGGGAAAGAATAAGAAAAAAATAACACAGTGAATTGGTTTCATTAACATATGTCACACTGCAGACTGTCAAAGGAGAACTTGGCAAATAATGGCCAATATTTAGAATCAGCACACAGTACACAGAACAATTTACAATAATTGTTTCCGTTTTGCTCAGAAAATGTTCATTGAAGTGCTCGTTAAACTTCAGGCACACAGATTCAGCTCACTAACTTTGTATAATCATGATGATGATCACCATTGAGCACCACTTAAAGTACCCATGATGTTGGGGCATTATGCTAAGATGCCGCAATTTATTAAAATGACGCAACATATTTGAAGATAGGGAAAATAATCAGGCATGAGCCCTGATTACCTTTCTCTTCCATTTTAATGTCTTTATTTACACTGGAGAGCAGTTGCATCTGAGAAAGAATGAGGCCATTGTGGCTGGATAGACCTGAGTGACCATAGGTAGGTGTTCTGACATCATAGCAAAGTGCAGTTATGAAACTCCAGCACAGTGTCAGTTACATATGGTGGGCTCAATGACAGTATTGTTGTTGTCAGAGATATTATTAATATGTAACTTAGAAGGAATATAAACACTTGAAGAAACAACTCCCTCATTTCATGCTGACAGGCAAGTAAATGTTTTATCTTCTAGACACATGAAAGGAGGTTAAACTCTTCTCCAGCTCCATTTTCTAAACACTCCAAAAATAGAGTGCTTATGTTTAGAGAAGCAAACCTTAAAGAAAATTGCCTCCAAGAAACTTGAAGAAGGAAACACAGAATGCCAGGCCATCATAACATGCTCCCAAGACAAGCATTTCACCTGTCAGTGGCAAGACAGATTGACTTAAAGGGGCAATGTTTTCATGGCCAAGTGATCATAGCTTAATGGAGTTTTCTGTGAGCAAACTAGAAAAAAAGAAAAACAGTGAGGGAGGTAGTTATTGTTGTTGTTCAGTCATTCAGTCACACCCTGCTCTTTGAGATCCCATGGATTGCAGCATGCCAGGCTTCCCTGTCCTTCACCATCTCTGGGAGTTTGCTCAAACTCATGTCCATCGAGTCAGTGATGCCATCCAACCATCTCATCCTCTGTCTTCCCCTTCTCCTCCTGCCTTCAATCTTTCCCAGCATCAGGGTCTTTTCTAACGAATTGGCTCTTCACATTAGGTGACCAAAGTATTGGAGTTTCAGCTTCAGCATCAATCCTTCCAAAGAATATTCAAAGTTATTTCCTTTAGGATTGACATGATTGATCTCCTTTCGGTCTAAGGGACCCTTAAGAGTCTTCTACTGCACCACAGTTCAAAAGGACCCATTCTTTGGTGGTCAGCCTTATGGGTACAACTCTCCCATCCATACATGACTACTGGAAAAAACATTGTTCTGACTAGACAAACCTTAGTCACTGAAGTAATGTCTCTGCTTTTTAATATGCTGTCTAGATTAAGGAGCAAATGTCTTTTAATTTCATGGCTGCAGTGACCATCTGCAGCGACCATCTGCAGTGATTTTGGAGCACAAGAAAATAAAGTCTGTCACCGTTTCCATTGTTTCCCCATCTATTTGCCATTTAGTGATGAGACTGGATACCATGATCTTAGTTTTTTGAATGTTGAGTTTTAAATCAGCTTTTATTTCTCTTTTACATTCTTCAAAAGGTTCTTTAGTTCCTCTTCACTTTCTGCCATAAGGGTGGTATCATCTGCATATCTGAGGTTATTGATAATTCTACCAACAATCCTGATTCTGACTTGTGCTTTACCCAGCCCAGCATTTTGCATAATGTACTTTGCATATAAGTTAAATAAGGGAAGGTGACAATACACAGCCTTTACATACTCCTTTCCCAATTTTGAACCAGTCTGTTATTCCATGTCCAGTTCTAACTCTTGCTTATTGACCTGAATACAGGTTTCTCAGGAGGCAGATCAGGTGGTCTGGTATTCCCATCTCTAAGAATTTTCCATTTGGTTGTGATCGACACAGTCAAAGGCTTTAGTATAGTCAATGAAGCAGAACTAAGTGTTTTTCTGGAATTCTCTTGTTTGTTCTATAATCTAACAGATGTTGGAAATTTGATCTCTAGTTCCTCTGCCTTTCCTAAATCCAACTTGAACATCTGGAAGTTCTCAGTTCAGGTACTGTTGAAGCCTAGCTTGGAGAATTTTGAGCATGAAGCTGAAGGATTCTATGAAGACCTACAAGACCTTCTAGAAATAACACAAAAAATGATGTCCTTTTCATCATAGGGGATTGGAATGCAAAAGTAGGAAGTCAAGAGATTCCTGGAGTAACAGATAAGTTTGACCTTGGGAGTACGAGATGAAACAGGGCAAAGCTTAATGGAGATTTGCCAAAAGAATGCACTGGTCATAGCAAACATCCTCTTCCAAGGACACAAGACACAACTCTACACAGAGACATCACCGGATGGTCAATACCGAAATGCGATTAGTTATATTCTTTGTAGATGTAGATGGAGAAGCTCTATACAGTCAGTGAAACAAGACCAGGAACTGACTGTGGCCCAGATCATGAACTCTGTATTGCAAAATTCATAGGAAGATAGTAACCTCTACAATTAAACTGCTTCAGGTTGCTAATTCTTCTGCAAGTTGATTAATAAAGAATATATGCTGCCACACTTTCTAAAGTATGAATTTATGTCCTCAGTCATGGAATAATCATACAGATAGCTCAAGTAACTAGCTTTGTTCTTAAAACAAATGCTGCATCTTAAAGAAACAAGTGTTGAGTCTAAATCCACCTTAATTCTTCTAAGATAAGTGAGCTGAGAATGTGAGATCAAAGGCACTGGCTCCATCAGATGACTCATTAACTGCTCCATCACTTATGAAATGTGAAACCTTATGCAAGCTACTTTAAGAGCCTTGCTGAGAATCAGTTCCTTCAGCTATACAATGGGACTGATAACAGTATGTACTTAAGTAGGATTATTGCAAAGGCTAAAGGGAAGCATTCTCATTCGTGCCTTGCACAAAATAAGTGTTCGTGAAATGTTAATTTTTATTATATTCAAGTTACACACAAAATATATGACTTAGTAGGACATTCCATTCCTACAGGTTACCTTTAATTGGTGCCTCATTATCTTAACATTGTATGAACCTATCCCCAAAGAACAAAGGGATTTCCTATGACTCAGTAGGTAAAGAAATCGCCAGCAATAAAGGAGACACAGGAGATACAGGTTCAATCCCTGGGTTAGGAAGATCTCCTGGAGGAGGAACTGGCAAGCCATTCCAGTATTCTCACCTGAAAAATCCCAATGGGCAGAGAAGTCTAGCAAACTAAAGTCCATGGGTTGCAAAGAGTTGGATACAACTAAGCAACTAAACACAAAAGAACAGGGACAAAGTCTTTCATGAAAAGAATTACAGAAACATCAAAGATAAAATTGCAATAATTAATAAGGAATCAATAGTCAAAAACTGCAAATATAGGATATTAACTAACTTCAGAAATATTTTCCAGGCAAAACATTATTTGACATAAATCACACCAATGATTTTTAGTTCAGTATCCCAAGGCAATAGAAACAAAACCAAAAATAAATAAATGGGATCTAATGAAACCTAAAAGCTTTTGAGTAGCAAAGGACACCATAAACAAAATGAGAAGACAACCTATGAAATGGTAGAAAATATTTGCAAATTATGTGACTGACAAGGGCTTAATTTCCAAAATATACAAGCAGCTCATATAATTCAACAACAAAGAAACAAACAACCCAATCAAAAAATGGCAGAATAGGTATTTCTCCAAAGAAGACATACAAGTGGCTAATAGGCATATGAGAAGATGTTCAACATCAATATTATTACAGAAATGTGAATCAAACTGCAATGAGGTGCCACCTCACACCAGTCAGAATGGTCATTACTAAAAGCTCTATAAGTAACAAGTGCTGGAGAGGGTGTGGAGAAAACACAAACATCTTATACTGTGGGAATGTAAGTTGGTGCAGCCACCTTGCAAACAAGGATGGAGGTTTCTCAAAAAAAACAAACATACAGTTGCCATATGATCTAGCAATCTTACTCCTGGGCATATATCCAGAAAAAAAAACAACTATAATTCAAAAAGATGCATGCATCCCTATGTTCATAGCAGCACTATTTACAGTAGCCAAGGCACGGAAACAATGTAAATGTACCTAGATGAATGGACAAAGAAAACGTGGCACATACATACAATGGAATGTTACTCAGTCATCAAAAAGAGAGAAATAATGCCACTTGCATCAACACAGAGGACCTAGAGATTGTCATACCAAGTGAAGTCAGAAAGACAAATACTACATGATATCACTTATATGTGGAATCTAAAATACAATACTAATCAACATATCTATGAAAGATAAACAGACTCAGATATAGAGAAAGAGACCTGTGGTTGTCACAGTGGGGAGGGGAGGGAAAGAATGTGAGTTTGAGATTAGGAAAGGCAAACTATTATATATAGGATGCATAAACAACAAGGTCCTACTGTATAGTACAGAAAGCTATATTCAATATCCTGTGGTAAACCATAATGGAAAAGAATATGGAAAAGATACATGTATGCATAACTGAGTTAGTCTGCTGTACAGAAGAAATTAATGCAGCATTCTAAATCAACTCTACTGCAATAAAATTAAAAATGTGTTTTCCATTTTCATACAAAGCTTTTCTACAATCTTCACAAATCAGTATCACCACTGATATCAAAGTGCCCTAATTCTTTCCTTCCCAACATTTGGAGCCATATAATATGCTCCTTATCCTCATTTGCTCTTTTAGCTTTTTAAGCAGAAACATAAGTCTAAAATATCCAACTTTATCTTCTGAGAATATTAAATTGAACTGTGCTACTTAAAGAATATTTATTTTACTATATGCCTATTACACTTCCTTTTTTTTTTTTTTGAAAAAAAAAGAGGGAAAAGGCAAATGCTTTAGACTTTCAAAAAAGGACTTTTTGTCAGGTTTGGAAGAAGAAGAACATGGCGAAAGAACACATTATCTTTGGGAAAACAGCACGAGGCAAAACAGATCATCACTCATCACTAACAGAAGCTAAATAACACAACAAGGTACTAAGACATACTGATTCTGCCAGGGAAAAGTGGAGCAGAACCAACGGATTATAATGAGGATGACTTTGGTACCGAAGAAGCCCCTTTAATAGTTGGCATACATCTGAATCCTAGTGTGACCATTGTGGGTTCCTTTTCCTTGTTCTTACTCCCAGAATAAAGGCCTTAAAAGAAGCACTGGCATTTTAAATTGCTCTGTCTCACTTGCTGAATTCTTTTTTTTTTTTTTCTTTCTTAGGCAAAATTATTTTCCCATGTTACAAGAAGGATGCTTTGGAGAGCTGCACTGGTAAAAGCGCAGAGAACAAAAGTGATGGCAGTCCTGGAGGATTAGAACAGTGACAAGGGGAGAGAAATTACCTGTGGGCATTTGCTCCAAGGTCCCCACTCAGACATGACACATTCGCTGGGACACAGAAGAGAGCAGGACTGGGTTTCTGGGGGAATCTCATCCTGGTTGCACAGGCTGTTATCCACAGCTCCCCCTTCACCATCAGCAGCATTCACGCATCTATAATGCAAGATCATAAGATAGCTTGAACACTTAAAACAGTGAGGAGTAAATTTAAAATTGTTATGATATATCCTAATTACTTACCCCTCTAAGATAATTAAACATAAAATAAGACTGATAGAGAAACCAGGGCAAAAAACAAACAATCTTTCAGTCAGTCAGGCTTTGAGTGAGTGAGTGAAAGTCGCTCAGTCGTGTCCAACTCTTTGTACCATGCCCTTACTTGGGTGCTAAGGTACAGAACTGAAAGAAAAAAAGAAAAAGGACAAGATTCCTTCTTCCAATGATAATGATCAAAGTAAAGGTGAAAATGACAATGATGATAAGATAAATGGTACCATTTGCTGATCTGCTACTTTCAGATACAAAGCCACGGCCAAGGAATAAGGAACTTAAGAGGGCTGTGCTGGAGAGCTTTAGCTGGAAAAGCTTTCAGCTTTTACAAATCATGCTATACTGGAATGAATTATCCTATGCATAAGGAGTTTCTTTTCTATAATTTGTTTTTTTTTATTAAGGAAAACTACACTGAAGTCTATGACCTGGTACAAAATAAACTTTATGAGGTGCTAAATAATAATAAAAAAAATAGATACTGTATAAAGCAGGTTAACAAAAAATGGTAAACAGAGAGGAGATGTAAGTCATGTCTTCTAATGTAGGGAGGCAAGGTACAGAGTCATCTATAGACTTTAATTTCTCCTGTGGTAATAGTCAATACTGGAAGGAGGAACCACTAAATGGCTTTAATGCCTTTCCCTGGGCAAACTTAAAAGCTGAAAATTGCTTTCCTTCTTGCCTGCACACTCTTCAGCTGATATTCCTTTATGATTTCGCTGAAAAAAGAAGAGGTAATACTTCTGGTCAATGGTGTCCAGTTGGACATATGCATTAGTCTTTGTCTGCTCCCAATATGCCACAAAAACAATAGCAAAGGAATTTATTACCAAAAAAAGAAAAAAAAAAAAGGGGGGGAGAAGGAAAGGTATTATCTTACAGGGACAAAAACCATAGGAAAGAACAAAGGCAACTATGGGAAAGAGATGGGCCAGTGGTGTTTTAGCATACAAAGAAAACTGATCACTAAGCCTTCAAAAGAAAACAAAGAAAGTAATTCCATTTACACATCAGAATACATGAAAAATTCAGGAATCTGTGGCACCAAGTGTCTTTGGAAATGTGAAAGAAGGTGAGGCAGAAAAATTGGAGGATTTATTGTAAGTATGTTTATGTTTAAGGAGTACCTAAGCTCTGAGATGGAGAAGGCAATGGCACCCCACTCAAGTACCCTTGCCTGGAAAATCCCATGGACGGAGGAGCCTGGTGGGCTACAGTCCATGAGGTTCTGAAGAGTCGGACACGACTGAGTGACTTCACTTTCACTTTTCACTTTCCACTTTCATGGATTGGAGAAGGAAATGGCAACCCACTCCAGTATTCTTGCCTGGAGAATCCCCGGGACGGGGGAGCCTGGTGGGCTGCCATCTATGGGGTCACACAGAGTCAGACACGACTGAAGTGACTTAGCAGTAGCAGTAGCAGTAAGCTCTGAGATGCATACACAGAGCTAGGTGATGACCCCAGCACGGCCCCTGCTGGTAACTGAAGGGTTAGTATTCTATATAGGGTCACTAAACAGGTCTTTGAGTTAGAAAACACATGGCCCAACTAAGGATGGGAACATCATACTGATAACAAGGTTTAAGGAAAGTTAACATAGTGAACAAAATGATCACTACCTTCATGACTTAAACAATGCACATTTATTATTTTACAGTTTTGTAGTATAGAAATCCAACATGGAACTCACTAGACTAACATCAGCAGTCTGACAAAGCTACATTCCTTCCTGGAGGCTCTAGGGCAGAATCGTCCCCTAACCTCTTTCATAGTCTAGAAGCCACTCATGTTCCTTGGGGCCATGGCCCCTTTCTCTCTCCTCAAAGCCTTGTATCTCTCTGTGTCTTGCTTTTTTCCTTCCCCATCCCCTCATCCATTTTTAAGGACATTTGTGAATAAATTGTTCCCATCCAGAGGATCCAGGACAATCTTCCCTAATCATATCTGCAAAGACCCTTTTCCTATTTAACATAACATATTCACAATTTTCAAGGGTTAGAATGTGAATGTTTTGGGGTGCTATCATTCTGTTTACCACATTAGCCTTCTTTCATTGGGTTCCCAAAACACAGGTTTCTAGGATTATCTATTTAACATGTGATTTAAGAAGAGAGTCTTCCAGTGATTCTGACAAGCACAAAAGTAAAGACTTACATAGACTGAAACTGAAGATGTTCTCAAATGAAAATGCCCCTGCAATTACATATGCATCAGTGTCCTTGCCATATCTCCCCCTTTGGTCATCACTTTCATTTCTACTCAAAGTCATTACAAAACTGCTTTAAAGCATGGCTATATTCACTATTCCCACATCCTCCTCCTCCCTTATTACCTCTTGGACTTTAACCACACTTTTATCATCATTCCAAACAAAACTGATATCATCAATAGTTTTCCCTTTGCCAAACACAATAGTCAATTCTTATTTTAGTAAACTTCTCAGAATCATTAACACCAGTGATTACATTTTCTTTTTTGAAAATCCCTCCTCTTGCCATTTTTGGGTTGAGGGTTAGGGTTCCAAATACAGCCACATTCTAGGGCATTGCAGGTTAATACTTCAGTGCATAGAGTTTTTTAGGAGGGTGAGACACAGTTCAACCCACAACAAATATTTGGTAGCTGTCCTTTTTTTATTATACCAGGCTTCATCCATTTGAGCTGAGAGGTATGGCTTAAAGGCCCTCTTGTTCAAGTGTGTTTTTCCTCAATCAACCTGCCACAGTTCTGCCGGTAGCAATTTATTCTCTTAAAGCTTTCCCCTCTCTCGTGGGACTTTGCTTTAATACTGCTAAGAGGCCAGGCTGGGATGAGAGTGAGAGATGCCACAGCTCATTTACACGTATTACCTGATAAGCTAGGCTAGTCAGTCATTTCTCAAAGCCGTGAGAAAATAGGACACAAGAGACAGATTTTGAAGAAAAAGAGGTAGAAGCCCAGTCTGTGACAGCCTGAGCAACTAGTCCCCAGGGGAAAAGGCAGTGAACAGTAGGAAAGAAAGACAATATGTTTATGAGCCCTTTGCCTGGGTTGGTGATGAGGAGCACCTCTGCAATTTTGCCAGTGGCTATTTCAACGTGTCTACCAGTGACTTTGTGACAATGGGACCAAGCCTCAGAAATGGTGGATATATACTGAATCACCGAATAAACTAAGTTCACTGGTGTTGAATAAGACCAACACATAGAAGCTGGGTGTGCCCTGACAACTGACTTCAATCTCAAAGATAACTCATTAGGGAGTTACCCGATTCGGGCATAGTGTGTCAAGGTGAAATGAAGCTTCCTAAATATAGCAAAATGACATACTACACTCATGCAACTGAAAAGATGACTCCACTATTGTTGATTTCTTCTTGAGCTTACATACTAAATCACTGCTTATGATTAATATTTTGGCTTATGATTCTTCTTTAACATTCATTGCTATTTTCCTCATTTGATAATAAAATTATCCTTCTTTCTTCCCAAATCATTTCTAAATAGACCTTTTTCTTTGGCTGCACAAACCAGCTTGTGGGATCTTAGTTCCTGAACAAGGATTAAGACTGTGCCCTTGGCAGTGAAAGTGCTGAATCCTAATCACTGGACCACTGGTTCAATCAGTTCAGTCACTCAGTCATGTCTGACTCTTTGCAACCCCATGGACTGCAGCATGCCAAGTTTCCCTGTTCATCACCAACTCCTGGAGCTTGCTGAAACTCATGTCCATCGAGTTGCTGATGCCATCCAACTATCTCATCCTCTGTCAACCCCTTCTCCTCCTGCCTTCAGTCTTTCCCAGCATCAGGGACTCTTTCCAGTGAGTTGGCACCTCACATCAGGTCAAGATTTGGAGTTTCAGCTTCAGCATCAGTCCTTCCAATGAATATTTAGGACCGATTTCCTTTAGGATCGACTGGTTTGGTCTCCTTGCTGTCCAAGGGATTCTTAAGAGTCTTCTCTAGAACCACAGATCAAAAGCATCAATTCATCTATGGTCAGCTTTCTTTATAGTCCAACTCTCACATCCATACATGACTACTAGAAAAACCATAGCTTTGACTAGATAGATGAACCTTTGTTGGAAAAGTAATGTCTCTGCTTTTTAATATGCTGTCTAGGTTGGTCATAGTTTATTCTCATATTACATTCTGAGGGGTTTAAATTGACTTTTTCAATGTATTGACATCCAAAATTAAGATCATAGCTATAGTAACCATGGAGCAAAAGAGTGACCTGGCATTATAGTCCAAATCATTTAATTTGTCAGCACTGATGGCCATACATCATTGGAGGGATGTGATGGTTTTCCATGCATTTGATTTTCCCACTGAAGTCATTTGCAGGAAATGTTCAGGATTGTGGCTGACTTGCAGATAGAATCCCACAATACACATGGCAGCTCAAGGGTCCTATGTGTTCAGGAATACTTAAAGATGAGCAAGGATTTCCCTGATGGTCCAGGGGCTAGGACTCCATGCTCCCAATGCAGGGCGCCTGGGTAAATAGATCCTTCATGCTACAGCAAAGACTTGGTACAGCTAAATAAACACATAAATTATTTTTTAAGATGGGCAAAAGACAGAAGATATGGTTTGAGAATCAGAGTGTACTTGGATCAGCAACACTGTTGTTTTCATAAAAATATGTAAGTTCCACTGTCACATTTCCCAAATGTCTCCACGGCCACACACCTGATTTTCCTAGATTGCGTTCCTCCTCCACAGCGCAGGGACCTCAGCTCATTGTGGATTTTGCATGGAGACCAGTGCTCTACAACCCAGGAATACTGATTGCACTCAGTGTAACATGGGACTGCCTCATGCACCTGTCAAGAATAGGAAAGGAGAAGAAAATTATGTGGAACTATCCAAGTAATGGAAGAACAGCCTATCTTTTAGAAAAGTCTGCTGAACATAATCCAGGAGCTATAGTCTGGCCCCAAGAGCTAAACTGCATTCCCCCAAAGCAAGATATATTTGGTTTCTCTGAAATTACTAATGTACCTAAAAAAAAACATATGGGGACCATCAACTAAATAAGATAGTGTGCATTTGCAGAAAAGAAAAAAGGACAGCCATTATCTCCCACCAAGAATAGGAATTCCATTATCTTTTCATTCCGCCAAAGATCTCACATAGCATCTATTAGATGTCCAGCTCTCAATTACATGGTATACTATACTCTCAGATGTATATGAGGTCAATTGAAATAAATATATGTAAGGAAAATTTATGCTTGAATATAAGAGGTTCTTAGAATGCATTAAAAAATGGTATTATTTGTATTAGAAATTTCTTTTTCTATACCCAAACAATCAGTGTTAACAGGCAATCATTCAGCCTTCTGGGCATTGTGGCTTTACATGAATTTAGCCATTTATAGGATGTTTTCAGAGCATAGCTAAAACACACAGACACATACATACACAAGACAAACACACACACATGATAAACGCTGTGCATGATGACAGAGTGTGAATACATACAGACTATATAGTAAAAACAATGAATGAAGTAAGTGAATTGTTAGGTTACTTCCTATGCATTTATTGTGATGAGTTTTTCCTGAAATATTATAACATTGTGTAGGCAATTGCATTTGCCTTTTTAAGAATGAATTTTAAATGCATTACTCCTCGACAGAGAACACAGCATTCCCCCTTGGTAAGAAAAACAGCTATCCTGTCCTATGATACTAATATGTTGGGGATTTCCCAGTGCTCAGCAGTAAAGAATCTACCCGCAATGTAGGAGATGCAGGTTCAATCCCTGGGTCAGGAAGATCCCCTTGAGGAGGGAATAACAACTCACTCCAGAATTCTTGCCTGGGAACTCCCATAGACAGAGGGGCCTGGTGGGCTAGAGCAAAAGAGTCAGACACAACTTAGCAATGTGATATGTTATCTCAATCACAAAGGTGGCTCCAGGGTAGCACGATGATGAGTAGTGATTTTAACTATTACCAAAATAGTTATTTAATGCTTTCCCTTTTAAATAGGAACTTGAGTCCCATGTCTTTTCTCTCCTGGCCTTTCCAGTTCCATAAAATTGTAAGTGATGACTAGGCAGTGCTATCGAAACAGAACCATTACTTGCAAGTTTCCTCTAAATGTAAGGGAAAGCACTATGTAATGGGATAATCAGAAACCAAGATTGGAGCACTGTCAGCATGTGTGATGGAAATCAGATGAGAAAAGGTAATTTGTGAGACTACATCTTAGGAATCACAAATAATGCCAGAAACTATTTTTAACTGTGGGGTTCGATTTGGCTCTCTCAAGTTGAGCATATGATGATAAGGAAAACTGCAAAGTGAAAAATATGTGAGGGCGAAATGAAAGGAGATGGGAAAATAGGAGTGGAAATGAGTGAGAGGAAAGGAAGGAATTAAGTAATAGAAGAATCACATTTCATGCTGTGAATGCTGATAAGAACAGAATGAAAGGGTTAGAAGCAGTGCCTGCATTAGAATAAGGAAGTGACAACTTGTAAGGGAGAAAAGACCGCCTCTCCCCAAACTCATAGGATAGTAGAGGTAAGAGAAAAATCTATAAAAATGAAAAAGCATGACCCAAATCCAAGAGACACTAGGAAACTAAGCTGATGATGGCTGAGGGTTTAGCAGATCCAACTTCACTATAGAAATTAAACTTTCATTGAATTTACAAATTTGTTCTATAAACTCTTTAATATGTATCAGATAATTTAAAGAAAGCTTTTTGGCTTTGCTATGAGATAGAAGGGGGCTTCCTAGGTTTTGCCGCAGTAAAGAATCTGCCTGCCAATGCAGGAGCCACAGGAGACGCGAGTTTGATCCTTGGGTCGGAAGGATCTCTTGGAGTAGGAAATGGCAACCTACTCCACTATTCTTGCTGGGATAGTCCCATGAATGGAGGAGCCTGACAGACTACAGTGCACAGGGTCACAAAGAGTCAGACATGACAGAGCAACTGAGTACACATGCATGAGATAGAAGAAAGCCTGCTAAAGCATTTGCAAAAATGGGGGGAGGTGAAGAACTTAATTAAAAAAGTAATTTTCCCACCGTTCATGCATAGATGTGAGCGCAAATGGATGGGACATTCTCTGTGAGAGAGACCAATGTTTCTAAAGCTCTCAGTAGCAAGTGCAGTTTACACTTTCACCCTCCCTCCCATATAAAGCCCCTAGGTCAGATGGGAAAAGAAAAACTGTTTAGTTGCATGTATCTTTGATATACACATTTGAACTCCTGGTCTTGTACTAGTTTACTGGTTTTATTCTTTATGCTCCAGTAATCGACATGTTCAGTTCAGTTGCTCAGTCGTGTCCGACTCTTTGCGACCCCATGAATCGCAGCACACCAGGCCTCCCTGTCCATCACCAACTCCCGGAGTTCACTCAGACTCACGTCCATCGAGTTGGTAATGCCATCCAGCCATCTCATCCTCTGTCATCCCCTTCTCCTCCTGACCCCAATCCCTCCCAGCATCAGGGTCTTTTCCAATGAGTCAACTCTTCGCATGAGGTGGCCAAAATACTGGAGTTTCAGCTTTAGCATCATTCCCTCCAAAGAAATCCCAGGGCTGATCTCCTTCAGAATGGACTGGCTGGATCTCCTTACAGTCCAAGGGACTCTCAAGAGTCTTCTCCAGCACCACAGTGTAGTGAAGTCACTAACTTTGCTGACACGCTATGAGAAGAGAGGGAGCAGGTCTGTGTAGGGAGATGTTGACCCACCTTCTTAAATAATGGTGTGAAAAACAGGACTTCTTGAAGAAGATTCTCCATCACTTGGATTTGCCTGATATTTTTCCCTTGTATGCATCTTCCATTTTAATATTTCTTTTACAGTTATTTCTGGCTGATACACCCCTACCTTCCTTCAAAGTTCAAGTGAATCGCACCACTTCCACAAGGCCTTTCCCATGACTCCAGCTGGCATGTCTTTGGTACTCAGTTGTTTGTTCAATCACGTCCGACTCTTTGAGACCCCACGACACTATGCCAGGCTCCTCTCTCCATGGAATTTTCTAGGCAAGAATACTGCTGTGGATTGTGGTTTCTTACTCCACGGGGTCCTCCTGACCCAGGGAACGAACCCACATCTTCTGAGTCCTCTGCACTGGCAGGTAGATAATTTTACCACTGAGTCACCTGGGAAGCCCTTGGTATTCAGTAACAGCTTCAGTTTTAAGCAGACTTGTAGCCAGATTATAATGTCAGGGAGCCATGTGCAGGGCTCAGATGGAGGTGGCCATTAGGGCCACACTGTGCAGAGCTGGGTGATCAAACTCATTCAGTGAAGTCATCACCTCTGTTGTTGTTCAGTCACACAGTTGTGTATGACTCTACAACCCCATGGACTGCAGCACGCCAGGCCTCCCTGTCCCTAACCATCTCCTGAAGTTTGCCCAAGTTCATGCCCATTGCATCAGTGATGCCATCCAACCATCTCATCCTCTCATGCCTCTTCTCCTGCCTTCAATCTTTTCCAGCATCAGGGACTTTTGCCAATGAGTCAGCTGTTCACATCAGATGACCAAAATACTGACTCCTCTCTCTGTTTCTCCTATTTTCTCACTTATTGAATAAGAGCTCTTTTTTCTCACTAGTCTTAATGTCTACTTTGTACCATAAATCATACTGAAAGATCATGCCAAGAGAAACACAATTTGAAACTCCACTCACAAATATGATTCTGGTTTTAACCAGTCAGACCTGGACTACCAGTGTGTCTTTACATGAGTACTAAACCTATAAATCTTAGGAAGGCAGGGACTGTGTTTCTATGATGGTTATATTGTAGAGGAGGGGGTGATGCCAATCAGTATTTGTTGAATTGAAACTAATTTTTGAAGGAGCTCTGATTGCTGAACGACCCTCACTTAATTTTCTAGAGAAAACAAGCTCATGAATGGAACACGTATTTTACAAAGCTCAAAGGATACTAAGAGGAAACAAAAATGAAATCCTTTTCTTTCCATTATAGGGCTTTGGTGAAGGACAGCCATCACTATGTTATCAAAAGGTGCTGCCTGATGATTTAGCTACAGGAAAGAAAGGCTGTCTTTAAAGAATTGTTAGAGTTGTTTCTTTAGAGACCTTGTTCATCAGGCACGGATTCTTACCTAGAGGATCAACACCCACAAGAGGCAAAAAGGCAGCAGGCATTCAAGAATAAAAATGTACTATCCAAATGCCCAATTTCTTCTCATGTCAGTCCTTTATGTTCTGGCTATTTCATATTGCTATTTAGTTGGTCCTTATTATAGTTTCATAATGGAAATGTGTTAAAGCATGGACTTTATCAGGGAATCATATGGAAATGTTCCAAAAGAAAGAAATGAGCCATGGGAAAGTTAAATGAAAATCATTTCTAAATGGTGCAAATTAGGAAGAAAATAACAGGGCTTAATAGGGCCACCAATGCTAAGAAATGCCACTGAAAAATCTAAAACCTCCGAGAGAAGTAACATTTCATTCTCCTGCTAATGAGTCCTGTGTGTTACTTCTTTATTGGGGAATGCTGTTTTTATAATTTTGCATTTCCAGAATCACATTAATCATTAGCAGGAGAATGAAATATTACTTCTCAATGTTACTCATTCATTGAGTCAGTCATTTTAATATTTATTAAGTAAACCTCTGCTTACTGTAACTGATCAATTTTGTTAGTACTGTTTTCTGATACAGCTCTCCAACTATAGAGTGACTGGTAAAAACTTGGAGGCAGCGTCTCATTGGGTTTCAGCAGGTATCATTATTACATATCAGAGTCTTAAGAGTTCAAGGGCTCAAACAAAGCAAATAATCCAACAACAACCACACACACATACACAGACAAACACACACACACACAATAAAGAAAGGAAAATTCACAGCCTCCAGTTTTCTGTAGCAATAATGTTTTGCTCCAGTAAAGCTGCCAGTCAAGACTGCAGTAGAGACCTTCATGCTTGAGCCTCCATGCTGGGACTGTGGCTACTTAGCAGAACCTGAAAATCAGTTCACAGGCCCAACTGAGACTAGAAATCCCTGCCAGTCAGAACCAAGGTCTGTTAAGATCAACAAAGCACTATGGGTTTCTTTCTCCTCAAAAATGTGAGTTCTAGTTGTATTTGTTTAGTAGCTAAGTTGCGTCTGACCCTTTTGCAACCCCATGGACTATAGCCTGCCCGGCTCCTCTGTCCATGGGATTTCCTGGAAAGACTGCTGGAGTGGGTTGCCATTCCCTTCTCCAGGGGATCTTTCCAACCCAGGGATGGGACCTGTTTCTCCTGCACTGGCAGGCAGGTTCTTCACTGCTGAGCCATCAGGGAAGCCCCTTTGTCTCTTTTCTTATTCAGTCGTCTATGGAGTTATGCTCTCCCTTTTAACATTAATCTGACTAGCTAGAAAGTACCAATAAATTGTTTGGTGCCATGGTGTAGTATGTCTGTGCAATGCTGAAAAATCAGTCCTAATACAACTGCAGCCACAGTGTGCCTATCTTTCACCAGTCCCTGGTCATCAATGGTAACACAGTTATGTCTGTACAAGATATTCTATGTCTTAGGTCTTGATCATCAAAATCATGAGTTAGATCATCACAACCTTGAGTTAGACAAGGTTGCTGTGATCCTGATTTACAGGCAAAATAACTGAATTTAGAAGAAGCTAAGCCCATCATTTATGGCTTATAAAACACAGGGCTGGTACTCAAACTGAGATTGAGAATCCCACTCTGGTGATGTCCAGAGCTCATGGGCTCTGCCTGTTCAGATTGAATGAGAATATCATGATAGCCATCATCTGTTCAGTGATGAAGATTCTGCTAACATTTATAAATTCCTGAAAAAGTAAAACCCCAAACTGAATATTAAAAGATGTTTATATAGTAAATCATATTAACTTTAAATAGAAAAAAAAAAAGCCTAAACAATTCATTTCTAGTCTTTGGGTATGGAATCTCTTTTCTCAATTTCAAAACCCTCAAAAATGGCTCAGAAAACTAACGAAAATTTAAATCAAGACCAGGCCCCTGTCTTTTGAATGATTTTAACTCTTTGTGTGAAGATGATGAGTTAAAAAATATATCTGCAAATGTTTTAAAATTGGTATTTTGGGGAAAATAATTATGTCTGTGATTTTGTGCTATGAGATGCTCTAAAGTGCAGCATAATGTTTTAAGCACAGGGTACTCATTATCAAGACCAACACCCATGCACAGCTAACACGTCTCTGACATCATGTAGTACTATTTTCCTCCTCCCATGGCAGAGAGTGGAGAGATGCGAGGTGGGAGAGCTGGTTGCTTACAGTGAATAAGCATGGCTCCAAGTCATGAAAATACTTCTTCCTCTTCCCCATGCTTCCTCCTCCCCATCAAGGATGTCACCCATTACAGAGAGTATTTAATGGAGGGGAACCACAAAGCCCTCATCCAAATGGCCATGGTTAAGCTCAGTAATCTGTGCTGGTGTAGTTTATTTATAATGGTGAATAAGTATAATTGCCTTAGTTTTAATTGCATAATATTTCCCTTTATAACAGATTTACATTTCTTATTGTATATCATTTAAGTGACTATAAAAATAATCCATGGTCTTAAAGTAAACTATTTGGTAAGGGACATCAGCAACAAAAATTGTTGCTGTGTAGATCTCATAATGCACAGGTATTCTACAATAAAGTGTGTGTGTGTGTGTGTGTGTGTGTGTGAGTGCACACACACGAGCACTGATCAGAATCCCTCTGTACCTGGTATGTGATACAGAACTGCGGGAGCATAGCGACACAGGCAATTTGGGGCAAGCTGAACTCTAAAGCCCACACTCTGTATCACAGTACTCGAAACAATCATAACCAGTAGAATGAGAGGAGACTCACTCCAGAATCTGGACTGCCTTCTCCAATCCCCTGGGAGATACCACCCACGGCCATGCTGTGAGATGAGATCAGAGGGAATTTTGTAGATTGCTCAGTATGCCAATGACTACTGTCATAGCTGCCCTTTGGATCTTCACAGAACAGACTGCAGTTATCAAGCTGAAGGGAAAAAAAAATAAGCAAACCTATGCCAAATATGATTGATACTTCCAGAATACTGTGTAAGAGCTCTACTCATAACCCTTTAGAAAAGAGGTTCTGGATAAATCTTGAGCATGTTATATAAGAAAGCCAATCACATAAGGATAAATACTGCATGAATATATGTGTATGAAGTATATCAGATAGCCAAACTCACTGAAGCAAAGAGTAAAATGGTGGTTATCAGGGGCTGCAGGGAGGGAAAAATAGGGAATCACTAATCGATGTGTATAAAGTGTCAGTGACACAAGATGAATAAGTTCTAGACATCTGTTGTACAATACAGCCTATGGATAACCACACTGCATTATATACTTAAAAAACTGTTAAGTGGGGAGGGCTATCTTATATTAAGGGTTCTTACCTCTATAAAATTAAAAAGTTACATATCTTACAGGGGGTTGGGTTGTACCATGGAAAACTGACCAGTGAAAGAAACTTTCTGTTCTTAGCAACTGTTAGATACTGTCCAGGAGTCTAGTACAGAGATTAGATAGATGGATGGATGGATGGACAGAGAGACAGACAGATAGATATGGGGGACAGATATACAGGCAAAGTAAGTCTGGGCCCAGAATATGATCATCAGAAATCAGGTGAGAAAGGAAAGTTTTCTTTCTCTGATGCAACAGAAAGGAGAGCCTGAAATAGAGATTGCTTTCCTTCTGCAGGTTACAAAAGTTTCACGTTATAGCCATGAGTTTCACGTTATAGCCATCTCTAAAGCAGAGATGAGCAGATCTCAGTTCTTTGAAATAGATGTCCAAAGGGTAAGTCAGAACAGTATATGGTATTGTTTGGAGTTTATCCGGAAAGTGAGGAGATGGGATTTAAGTCTTCACATATAAACTTGAAACTCATTATGTAAGTGTCCAACAAAAGGGAAGTTTTGGGGAAAACCTTTACTTTCCTTAGTGGCCTTTGCTGGGAGAGGGTCTTATACAGCTCTCACCCATTCTCAATAGTTGAGAGCATCATGGTATCCCTACTCTAAGATGCAGGCAATTGTCTTTTCACTTGGTGAATATAACAGCCTATTGCAGCATGCCTAGGAAATCAATCTAATTTGAGTTATAAAAAATTAATTTGCATAAAGAAGCAGTATGATCTAAGTTGAACATTCCTTAGGTAAAGACACCCTATGTTTGTGTGGATAAACTATCAGAAACACAAAGACAAGGGTAAGTGGCGCTAGTTGGAATTAATCTACCATGACATTCTTTGGATGAGAAATTTGTCAAGCAAACAAGCAAGCAAACTAACATCTTAATCTCATAAACTATGTACAAGGCTCTGGTACCTACAAGATGAAGCTTGAAGACTGTAGCTACCTGGGGTAAGTAAATAGGAAATCTGACAAGGAATAATTTAATTGGTAGACAATGGGAGCCATGAAGACTTCTGAAGTTTATG
Organism: Redunca redunca; assembly: GCA_006410935.1. Taxonomy (NCBI): domain Eukaryota; kingdom Metazoa; phylum Chordata; class Mammalia; order Artiodactyla; family Bovidae; genus Redunca; species Redunca redunca. The sequence continues at coordinate 1,643,966 of SJYQ01001694.1, forward strand.
GCATGAGAGAATATTCCAAATGAAGTTTGGGACATATAAATCACCTTCATCGTGAGGGAGATGAGATGGGATGCGTGAGAAGGCTGGGGAAGGGGAAGTGGTTCCAATATGAGATTATGGTTACCAAAAAAAATGATCATGATCTACCTTTTCCATAAAACTTCCAACATAACAAGAAAGAAGAAATACCCAGATTTGGTGGTGAAAATGAGAGAAAAGTAAAACATTAATCAGTTCAGTTGCTCAGTCGTGTCCAACTTTTTGTGACCCCATGGACTGCAGCACGCCAGGTGTCCCTATCCATCACTAACTCTCAGAGTTTACTCAGACTCATATTCATAGAGTCGGTGATGCCATCCAACTATCTCATCATCTCTTGTCCCCTTCTGTTCCTGCCTTCAATCTTTCCCAGCATCAGGGTCCTTTCCAATGAGTCAGTTCTTTGGATTGGGTGGCAGGACTACTTTTTGAAATCATTTAAGATTAATATATTCTAGAACCTAGTGCCACATTAAAGTTTTCTCTGTTTTCCAACAGAATTGTAAGAAGACAAGACATCAGCTTTCCTGATGTCCTGAATTCCAGGGAGTATTGCTAATGAGCATAGCAGCAGAAACTCCTGGGTGTTTGCCAAGAAAACTTCTTTATAATATTTTCACAGTCTTATTTTATCATATCTTGGCTTAGTGGGGCTAAATCTAAGGTCATGGGTGACCTAAAATCATTCTAGTCTTTGAAGGGTTTGCTCAGAACTTCCCAGTATTCACAGTAGGCAAGAACAAAACTGGCTTCTAGGACCAAGTCCAAAAGGAAAACCCCCATAATTGGCAAGAAATTACTTTTCACATATTTCCTATCATGCAGCAGGGGCTCTGGGCCCACCATGATACTGTCTCCTAATCACTACAACAAACAAATCTTTCCTACTCTAAAATGCATTGGTTCTCAAATACCACTTACTCCAAAGTCTATCAGGGAGTTAGAACAGAACAAAAGAACGAGGCATCAGAAATGGCCTTTATTCTATCTAGTAGAAGAAAAGAGATAAGAATTTCAGTCTACAAACTTTATTCCTATTTTGGCTAATTTATACATGCTCCTGACATCATAAAAGGCAGAAGAGGAGAGGAACAGTTTATCTTTTCAACTAAGGGAAAACAAAAACCAGATAATTATTATTTATATGTAGTTTGAGGCAAAAGAGAAAGAAAATAAAAAATGCTACAAAATATCCCTTGAGACTTTTTGCACAAAGATGTTATGTGTGACACACACACAGACACACACACAGAGTAGTCTTTTTCTTCTACAGATAAATGTACAAGGAAGAAGTTCTAAGGCTGTATTGCACTCTAACACTTTTCTTTGTTGAAATACAAGGCCAGGCACAGCACAAAATGACTTTTTAAAATATGAACTCTTGGTGTGAGTTCTTCCATAACAAAGCTGAGGTGTCTAAGACAAAGTTAAAGTGAAACATAGAGCCACAAGTGAGGTTTTATAACCAAGATGGCACAGCCTGACCTTTGCAGAAATGAGAGGCAAGATTGATTGGCTAATGGAATCTCTGCCATTCACTTACATGGTGATAAATTGGGATCTTGGCTCTGATTCCCACCCTAATTTCATCAGTTGGAGACTCTTATTAGGGGCTAATTGAAAGCTGCCTCTTTATGGAACAAAGAGCATTTTATTGGCAACAGTCTTCCCTTGAGGCAGAAAGTTAGGAAAAGACAGGGACTGATGTGGACCTTTTAGTTTCTTCACAAAATAAAAACAGAAGATCACTGCTGAAGGAAAATGATACTTAAGGGCAGACTGGTACCTGGCTTCCATTTTAGTAAATTTTGTTTTGACCAAACGAAAGAAAGCTGATGATAAGGTAGAAGTCATGTCTAACAAGCAAGTATCATTTCTATACAACATAAATGATGAGCCTATTCCTGGACTTGCAAAACACAGGTTATTTGAAAAACTTGACAAAGAAGTTCTTAAACTACAGAATGATGAATTAAACCATTTACATAAAGTGGGCAAGCATCTGCAGACTTGGACTTGGTAAAAGCTAAAACATAAATACACAAAATATGTGGAACCAATGACAGCTTTTCTGAGATATTTACTGAGAAGTAAGATTTCTAGATATATTTTCTATAAACAATCCTTTCCCTATCCCTAACCCCCAAATAAAATAATTTATAGTGTCTCTGGTTTACACTCTGTACTCAATAGATATATATTGGCAGAAATATGAAAAAATGAGTACCGAAATATTCTCTAAGCATGTTCCTGAAAAGTATACATAGACCAAACCATGATTCAGGCATTACCTGAAGCTCAAAGTTGTGCCCTTTGAAATTAACTGTATAGGAATGTTGATATTATGCATCAAGTATTCAAGTCTAATTGCTTGTAATTGTACCCTAGTCCAACATTTTAAAGTAGATATCCAAATGAATTGAATATTTTTTATATTTCTTAGATTTTGTGATTTAAAATTTTTCTCATCTCTGATTTCATGACTCCTCTGAATAGAGATGATGGTACTTGGACAGTATTACCCCACTTCCCCATCCCAATCATGGATGCCTTAGATGGATTATGAAATACATAAGCTTCTAAAATGACTGTTTCTTTCCCCGTAGGCAGATAATATTCAAGATGTTCAGGACTCACCATGCCTGCTAACTAAAGGCAGACCCTGCTGGCACGAGGGAAGCGGGCTTACAGTGACAAGTGGATCTCTCTGAAGGGGCCATTTCTAGCACATCTCTTATGTTGCACTTAGCATCTGACATGTGAAGGGACAAGAATAGGCTCATAATTAAGTGCATGTCCAACTGAACACTAAGAAGCATAGGGCTATGGTTCTAGATATGAGCTGGCATCTCACTTGCCAGGGTGGAGGGGTCTGTTATAATATACTTCCTTAGCAGGAACCACACTGGTGTGGATTGATGACACAGCATCCGTAGTGCAATTTAGGAGATGGGCAGCATCAACTACTTTACTTGCATTGGATTTCTGTCCTCCGTTATTGGATTTCTTGGTTAGATTCTATTAAATTGATAATGTGGCCCTCTGTAGGGGTGGATTCATTTCAGTGATGGGTGAAGTGATCCTTTACTCTGTGCTAAAGATTATCTGTGGTCTAGTGAGCAGAAGATATGAAGAGAGCGATGAAAAAGCAATTATGATTCAGGTTCTACCATTAATTTCCTGGCAGTTTCCTTAAGGATCTCTTGGGGTTTAGCTTTTCTCTCTATAACCTATAATATTTATTCTCAAGAGAATTTCAGTAAGGTATATGAGCTTAGAAAGTCTGAAAGGGTTCACGATAAAAACTAGCTTTTTTTTTTTAATAAGATTAGCATTGAGGCATGGAATTGAAACCCTAGAATAGGAAATGGCAACCCACTCCAGTATTTTTGCTGGGAAAATCCCACAGACAGAGGAGCCTGGCAGGCTATAGTCCAGAGGGTCACAAAGAGTCAGGTACAACTGAGCGCGCGCACACACATGAGCTAAAGACCTTTTGAGGAGGAAGTAAACCATATGATCGTCTGTTTCAACCGCATTATTTTCTTCATCAAAAATACACCTGTATTCTCATCTAGATTAACCTAATAACCTTTGAATAGTTGTTAGCACTATACCCTCAAAACATGGGAGAGGTGACAGATGGGAAGAGACAAATGCCTTGAACTTTTATACTTCTTCATCCTCCACAGCCCCTAATATATTGATTAGAAAAAGAAGCCCAATCAGGAACAGCTAAATCAGCTAAACAACCTGAGTCATTATGGAAATAGCATTATTATTTCTAATAAACTGACATTAAAGGCTTTTTACAATTCCATAGTCACATCAATATTTGAAATTTCTCTTTAGCATGAAATGATTACTCCTAAAAAGGAAAATTATTTAATTTCATAGCTGAGATGTAAAAAGTGTACTATGCTTAAAGTAAAAAACTATTATCATTTAGGAATTATTTGCTACATAAAAGTAAAGAAAAGGGTATTGATTAGGAATAGAAAGAAAAGGAAGTATGACTATCATGAAAACTATTTTTCATTAAAGATAAATGTCATCTGATAACAGTTAATCTTTTGATAGTGGGAACTTTTGATAGTTGCAACTTGATCTCCTGTATTTACTTTTATACTAAGGGGTCAATTAGTTAGAAATTTACTGAATTTCTACTCTGTAAGACTCAGAATCTCTTTAGACACTGGGAAAAGATAACGCGAATTATTTTCTCTAATGTAGGTGTTGGAAATGTATGGTCCATGGGTCAGATTTGACTTGCCACCTATCTTTTTCCTTAAACAAAAATGATATACATTTTATATACCAAAACATCTACTCTTTTATAATGTAAAGTACAACTTTTAATATATTTAAAAAGTTGTGCGACCATCACCATTATCTCTAATTTCATAATATTCTATTCACCTGAGAAAGAAGCCTTTTATCTATAGGCAGTCACTACATGTTCCCTGCTCCCCCCTCCCCTGGCAGCTAACCACTAATCTACTTTTTGCCTCTATGGAGATTTACCTATTTGGACATTTCATATAAATGGGAATCATACAATACATGGCCTTCTGTATCTTTTTACTTTGACCTAGTATAATATTTTCAACGCCTATCCATGTCAAAACATCAATAAGTATTCATTTTTGTTTATGAATGAATAACATTCATTTTCATGGGTATACCAAATTTGTTTACCCATTCTTCAAGTTGATGGACATTTGTGTTGTTTCCATCATTTGGATCTTATCAATAATTCTGCTATGGACATTTGTGTACAAGTATCTCTGTGGATATATATTTTTAGTTCTCTTGGTTATACATTTATAAGTACAATTGCTGTGTAGATTCTACTTCTAAATATATTTAGAAAACTCTGTTTATCTTTTTGAAGAAATGCCCACAAGTTTTCTAAAACAGCTACAACATTTTAAATTTCCAACAATCCATGCGGGTTACAATGATTACAGTTACTCTCTTGACATTCTTGTTAACACTTATTGCTGTCGGTTTTTTTATTATAAGCATCTTAGTAGGTGTGAAGTGACATCTCATTGTGGTTTTGTTTTGTAATTCTCTAATAAATATTATGCTAGCATCTGAGCATCTTTCCATGTGCTTACTGGTCAATTGTCTATCTTCTTTGGAGAAATGACTATTGAAGTCCAGTGTCCATTGATTAATTAGGTTATTTGTCTTCTTACTTCTGAATCACAAGAGTTCTTTATATACCCTGGACACTAGAGCCTTATAAAATATATAATTTGCAAATATTTTTCCCATTCTATGGGTTGCATTTGCACTTTCTCAATTATGTCCTTTGAAATGCAAATGTTTTAAATTTTGATGAAATTTATTTTTTCCCTTTGGTGGTCTGACCTTCAGAGATATCCATGGCCTGACCCAAGATTACATAGACTTATGCTAATGTTTTCTTTTAAGAGTTTTATAGTTTTAGTTCTTACATTTTGATCTCTGATTCATTTTGAGCTAACTTTAATGCATGCCTTGAGAGAATGGTACACATTCATTCTCTGCGTGTGGATATCCAGTTGTCCAAACACTATTTGTTAAAAAGACTATTTTCTCTTCATTAAATTGCATTGACATCTGTGTTACGTTTCACAAACCTTGACAAAGATATCCGTGTCCTAATCCCTGGAACTAATGAATGCTGTTTTATATAGCAAAAGGGACTCTGCAGATGTCATTAAGTATTTTGTGATCCAGAGATACTCCTGGAATGTAAAGTAGGTCAGATGTAATGAAAATAGTCCTTCTAAGAAGATCACAGAATAGTAAGATACAGAAGCTGATATGAAAATAAAGCAGAAATGGTGCTAGTGGTAAAGAACCTGCCTGCCAATGCAGGAGACATTAAAGAACCAGGTTCGATCTCTTGGTTGGGAAGATCCCCAGAGGAGGGCATGGCAACCCACTCCAGTATTCTTGCCTGGAAAATCCCATGGACAGAGGAGCCTGGTGGGCTACAGTCCATAGAGTTGCAGAGTCAGATAGGCTGAAGTGAGTTAGCACACACGCACAGCCATGAATACAGGCAGCTTCTAGAAAATCGAAGAAGAAAGAAAGAGCGGACCCCTTGGAGCTTACAGAAGGAAGCAGTGCCGCTGACGCCTGTGAGACTTACTTTGGACTTTTTACCTCCTAAATGGCAAGACAACTCATGTTGTTTTAAGTCATTAAATTTGTGATAATGATAATTTCTTACAGAAGCAGCAGGAAACTAATGCAACACCCTCATCAAAAATCAACTATCATAAATATGTGGGTTTATTTCAAGATTTCTGTTGCTATTCCACTGATCTACAGGCCTGTCCATAGGGATAGCACACTATTAATTATTGTAACTTTGTAGTAAGTTATGAAATTTCAAAGAGTGAATCCTCAAAATTTGTTTGTTTTTTTTTTTCAAGGTTATTTTAGCTGTTCTGGTTCCCTTGAATACTTTACTTTGTATGGTTTCAGTCCACTTAAATTTACTGAGACTGTTATGTGCCCTAACACATTGCCTGTCCTGAAGAATGTTCCATGCACAATTGAGAAGAATGTATATTCCAATGTTATTTGCTAGAGTGCTTCATAGTTTACCTTTTTCTTTACTAGTACTCTTTATTTTCTCATGTAGACTTGAATTACTGTCTAGAGTCCTTTCATTGTGATAAGAAGTGCCCCCTTTAGCATTTTGTGTAGGCCCAGCCTGCTAGCAATGAGTTCCATCTGCTTTAGCTTATTTGGGAGTTTTAAAGTTTTCCTCATTTTTGAAGAATGATTTTATTGGATACAGAATTCTTGGTTGAATCTTTTTATCTTCTCCCCATATGTCTTCCCATTGTCTTCCGGTCTTAATGGTATCTGATGAGAACTTAACAGTTAGTCCTGATAATGGTGATCATGTGTATATGATGAGTCCCTTCTCTCTTGCTATTTTAAGATTCTTTGTGTCTGACAGTTTTTATTATGATGTATCTATGTGTATATTTCTTTGACTTTATCCTGACCTGGAGTTGGTTGAGTTTTTGAAAGTGTAGATTAATGTTTTATCACTAACTTTAGGAAGTTTTGACTTTATTTCTTAAAAAAAAAACTTTGTTTCATCCTTCCTCTTTCCCTGGGGCTCTCATTATCCATGTCTGTGTTCTTGACAGTGTCTCATAGATTTGAGGCTCTATAAATTTACCTTCATTATTTCATTTTTTCTATTCTTCAGACTGGATAATCTCAAATAGCATATCTTCTGATTAAATGATTCTTTATTTTTGCCTTCCCAAATATACTGTCTGGGCCCTCTAGTTAATTTTTAAATCTCAGTTTATGTACTTTTTAACATCAGATTATCAGTTTGATTCTTCCTTATAATTTCTATTTTGTTATTGATATTCTGTTTTGTTTGACACCATGCTTGTATTTTCCTTGAGTTCTCTAAACATTTTTAAAATAATCAATTCAAAATCTTTGCCTAATAAATCCAACTTCTCAGCTTTCTCAGAAACAGTATCTATTCCCTGCTTGCTGTATATGGACCATACATTTTCCATTCGTGTTATTTTGTGTGTGTGTGTTGTTGAAAACTGAATACTTAACATAATATGGCAATTCTGGAGACCAGATTTCCCTCTTCTCTGTAGTGTTTGTTGCTTTGGCTATTTATTATTGCTATTGTTTGTTTAATAACTTTTGGTAAGTAATTATCAGGAATCTGTTATCATGTCTAAAGATGTATCTGTCCAATGATCTGACAGAGATTTCCTTTAATGCTTGGCACCAATAAGTCTTCTAGTAAATGCTAAGGGGCTCTATATGTTGGAGCACACACTCAACACTCAGCTAAGTTTATTTACAACTCCACCTTTGTCTTCACTTTCTGCTTGCACAGAGACTCAAGGTCTGAGCAGAGAGGGTCTTGTCAGGGCTTTCCTGAGTATGTGCACTGCCTCATGCAGGTGTATAGCCTTTTACATTCCCAGAAAATAGTCAGGATTTTTCAAAACCTCTGTGGACATCTTACCCCCTAGCCTTTCCTTTTAAGCATGTAAAAAAATGAAGTAAAACTAGCATATAGTATTATATCAGTTTCAGGTGTACAACATGGCAATTCAGTGTCTATATACATTTCTAAATATTAATCACAATGAGTCTAGTTACCATCTGTTACCATACAAAGTTAACACAATCTTACTGACTATATTCTCCAAAGTTTATATTATATCCCAAGACACCTGAGCACTTAGGTGAAGCTTAGCCACAACAGGAGGTATGATATCATAAAAGTTTGAATTTACCCTTAGACCCCAATTAACAGAAGACTGGTAGGTCTGGAGTTGTACATTTTATTCCCTCCCCAGTACATGGAATCTAAAGTACTAAGCTATTTTATTTTTCTTTGTTAGTCCTTGTAAAACTTTGCACCTGAAAAAATTTGGATTCTCCTGTGACTGAAAAACTCACTTTAGCTGTACTTATCTCCTGGTCTCTAAGGCATCATAAACATCACTCTAGTCTACTATACAGGTAGCGTCTGAAAACGTTACTGATGTATTTGTTCATTATATGACCAATAGTATTTCAAATAAAATTGTGGTGGACAGAAATAGCTTGTGGATTTATTAAAACTATAAAAGTGAAGAACCTGAGATTTATATGAGATATTGATGTAATCTTGAAAAAAGATTAACATCTTTAAAAAGAAAATGAGAGAGAAATTGAAAGAGAAAAAGCCATTGATATTCTGAAGACTATTTGTTAAGAATCTGGTGATCCTAGAATCAGCATATTGATAGGAAGCTATGTATGGAATTCTTAATACTAAGTTTGGAGTTACAGAAATCATGCACAATGCCTTCTCGTATACTCTGAAAGTTTAATGTCAGAAATGTTTTAGAAGTCTGGTATGCTTTGCTGATTCTAAAATCTCAGAGTACTGTTTTCTTTATATCATAAGATAAGCCCAGCATGGCCAATTTAAGAAGATAGATATCAAATTTCTGGATTTCTGAAATAGCTACTTTGCTGATGTAAAGGAATTCATTCAACAGCAGCATACAAGTAACTGACTGTCCTGTGGGAGAATTTTTTTCTTCCGTGTGTGAACAGTGTTTTGATCAGGATTTACCAAGAGAAAAATGCTGACTGTGAAAGACAACATCAAAGCTGCTTTTCACTAAATGAAAACAGTAAAGACCAAAACAGATTGCAACACCAACCTGAGCCTTTGTAGAAGTCCATGTTGGCAGTGCATGACAAGCAAAAGGGAAAGAAAATTATATATGCATTAGTTAAGCTGCTATTATAATGCAAAATAGAAAAAAGTAGAAATTCTTTCCCCTGGTTATTCAAAATTAACAGCTTACACTTTAGCTTGAATTTGAATGTTTCCCACCTAACTTTCAAGCAAAATACTCCCTTTTTGTGGACATCAAACATATGATTGTGTGAAAAAAAGAAGACATGGATCTGAGAAAGTTGAGTAGATTTTCTCCACCTGTCCTCTGGTTATGAGAGCTGATTCCTAAGACCAAATCTTAAGGGAATAATATAAAGCCCTGAAGCTTAATCCAAACTCCCTAAGAAGTAGCACAAGTATTAGTCACAGCTTATTAGTTATGGCAAAAAAAAGAAAAATACATAAGATTTATTATTTTTGAAGCTTATAGCACATACAGTTCAGACTAAATCTTAGAATATAGATGCAATGACAGTTGGTCTTACTGCCCGCTCCTCACCCCGCCATGTATTTTTACTCCTCAATTTTATGACAATTAAAATTTTGAATTTACTCAAACGCCTATCTAATTACTGTCATCTCTACAAATAGATTGTATGCTCCCTGAGGGCAGGTTTAGTATCATTTTTCTGGTTTTCATCATTGTATTCTCAATATATATCCAGTACTTCAGATTGAGTAGATAGTTTTCAAAAATATTTTAAAAAGGTGAGTGAATGAATGCAGTCCCAAGGCAATATAAATGATAAAGATTTAAATACATTTAAAAATTATAACCCAAATTAAAAATTCATTTTCAATCTGAAATCAAGTTTTACTCTTTTATGTGACAGATCAGAAACCTTAATTTACAGAATAAAAGTTCCAAAGGAACTAGTTTGGGTAAATTGATTAAACATCCATTTACGTGCATCTTGGAAATTCCAACCACATTTAAATCAACCCACCATCATCATAATGTATAATTAATGATTGTTTAAAATCAGAAGTCACTGAACCCAAAGGGCTTCACAAACATATGATGTGACCACACTTACTGTTTCATAGATAGTATTAAAATTCATACATCTGCCAGCTCTAAATTATATAGGTTAATCAAAAGAAGAATATTTTTGGCTTAGAGATAATATAAGGATTAAAAGTCCTTAATGATAATAAGCTAAGAACAATCTCTAACATTAGAAAATATCTGTTTTCAGGATAACAGCTAGATATAATTAACTCAGAGTTAAGTGCTTAATGAACAATGTTCACATGATTATTTTATTGCACATTAGAATCACTCTTTGGAAATGATTCATGTACAATTTTAATATTACTACCAAATCATGATGATGACTGCCCATGGATGGAATTTAAATCAATGAACAGAGAAACGTGAGCATATTACTTCTTTCACTCTAGTTTTTGTGCAGATATCCTACACGTTTGACTGTCCAGCATTAGAGTTCCAGGTGTAGGATTCGAGGCATATAGCTCCATGGTTCAAGGATTGCTAAAACTTCAGTTCACTGCCCTTCCAGAGCAAGTATGTAGAAATATGTGTAAAAAAACAAACATATTATTAACATTAAAGACCAAGAATTCTCTCCATGAAAATAATAAGTAAGTTTTTCGACATAGATGGTTAAATTTCTACAAGGCAATGCATAAAAGCATTAAAAGTACCTCTTTTTTTTTTTTATTCCCAAAGATGCATACTGATGAAGTTTTCCAAAGTAATGTTAAACATGTTAGATATGGTAATCTTACTGTACTTTGAAGAACTAAGTTACACACTATTGTTACACACTATTTAATAGCCACCAATGACATCTAAAAAATAGATGTACTGCTGTTAGAACATTGGTTCTCCAGAAACTACAATTATTACTTTTTCTTTTTCTGCTTTTAAAAAAACATTGATTGTATAATTATTTAACTCTGGCTAAACTATATAAAATTTCAAGATATTTTAACAACTTTACCTCTATTTGCAGCTTCCACTTTCTCCTTGGCTTTATTTAAATTTTTATGGGAGTATAGTTGATTTACAATGTTGTGTTAGTTTCAGGTATACAGCAAAGTGAATCAGTTATGCAACTACTTTTTGCTACTTCTAGTTTAAATACTACTATTATATATGTGGTTAAAGAAATACTGCTTAAGATTCCCACTGGGCCAACTCCATTTCCACATGTCTAAATACTATTCTTTCTTTAAAGATCAGTTTGGGTCTTGCTTTCTTTTACCTTAAATTTTCCAATACCTGTGCCTCCATACTATCCTGAGTTCCTGAGGCTCAACAGATTTGATTTTTAAATACGTATGTTCTGTATCCCTAGATGAAGTCCAAGTCTATCTTGAGACTGGAATCCATAGCACTTCCATTAGACAAGTTCAGACCAATTCATGTGACCACTCAAAATATGGCAGGGCTCCTATTACCCTTAGAAACCATACCTGTCGTTCTCTTCCTCATGGCCCACTGAGCCTTAAGTGACCCCACCCCGCCATTTGCCTAAAAGTATCTCCAACTTTCTCCTTCTAGTTCATTCAACTCCAGCCATACTACCCTTCACACACAGAAAACTTCCCCTTAAGTTGTGCATTTATTTGGTATTTGGTGCACAGTAGTAAGAATGAATTAGGTATTATGCACATTTTCAATTCAAGACAGAAAAGCTTAATGAAGACACAGCTCAAACATGCTACCTCTTTCCTTAGAGTACCTGTTTTTTGTTGTCTTCTCAAAGACCAAACAAGAAAAAAAAAAAAAAAAAAATCACCGCATTGCCCAGGAATCTCACCAGTGTTATTTTTCAAAGAATACAATTCCTAGTTGGTCATAATACACTATTCAACACCCACAATGACATAAAAGAGATTGTTACACACTATTTAATAGCCACCAATGACATCTAAAAAATAGATGTACTGCTGTTAGAACCCTGGTTCTCATTAATCTCCTGAAATTCTCAAAAAATAGGTAGGAAGGCAGAAAAGGAAATGACTCTTTCTATTTGATGGAACAGAAACTAAAAGTGGAGGAATAATCTTGGATCAAAGGCAAAGGGGAAATGGAAGGACTGGGAAAACAATCAGTGTTTCAAACTCTGTGGAAATCAAAGTTGGAACAAAACAAGCTACTTTGCCAACATTGTTAACTGTGTGTGTGTGCACATGTGTGTGTGTGTCTGCATGCACATCCATGCATATGGGCACATGGGTGAGCATGAGTGCACGGACAGAGTTATTTAACATATACTTTGAAAATATTTGAATAAACAAGAGTGATATAGGAAAGAGAAAGTGCCAAAGATTGGAGCTAACAAATTAAGTGTTCAGTCAAAGTTTTTGTTGTACTTCCATCTAATGAAAGAACCAATCAGGCAGTCAAACAAATACCATGATCAGAGGCAAATTGCTGGTGGTGAGTCCTTTAACCAGATGCAACTTGCTGAAATCTCATAACTTAGAAAGCCCAGTGGCAGCGCAGGCTTAGGATGGGCATCCTATGGCTATATTAAGACAAATATACTAATCTATCTGGGGGATTATTACTTCCTTCTAGTGCAGGGAGCTTATTTATATAACATTTGAAATTTGCTGCTTTGCATATCAGTTGACTGAGTCACTAAACAAAGCCTGTGCTGGAATGGGACGTCTAAAACAAACAAGGCAAAATCTGAAACAATAACAACAACTAATGCTTCGATAGCGCTGCTTAACTTTTAGCTATCAGAAGGGCAAGCATCTGTTTTTTTTTTTAAATTAGGGTGCTGAGATGAAGAAGTTAGGGGATTAAGGTAAGTCTGAAAGTTGTATAATAACATAACAGAGGAGTTTTTATTCATCTGAATATAAAGAGAAGTAGATTTAACCAGTGTAGGAGTAACAGGTTTTACTCTGTATTTTACTTACCTTCTAAGACAATATTCTGGACAGTCATGTTATAGGGAATTGGAACATTTCTAATACTAGAGGAGTGAG
>SJYQ01001694.1:1658124-1689868 GCA_006410935.1 Redunca redunca
AGTTTCTTTAATAATTAGTAATAGCAAAGATCTAAGAATTGCTCTTTTAGCAGCTAAGTCAGTAATAGCTTCATCTGTTTAGAAAAACATCCTTTATTGGCATTTGATATGCAGGGAAACTAGCAAAATACATTTGATCAAGATGGTTCTAATGATCCGTCCAAGACGCAGATTCAAAATGGTCCTAAAGATAATTGCATTCCCCAAATATTTACTGACACTTAATGTGGCCTCAATATCATGCTAAGCAATTAACTTGGTAAATCAGAGCTCCTAACCTCACTTCTTCAAGATTCAACTCCAAAAATACAATTAAAATGAGTTCTTCCTTTCAAGTACACCTTGCTCTGTCAAATACACTCTCTCTGTTTATTTTATAGGAGTCTAATCATCTCTGTTTGGTTCTGAGTCCTAGACTAGAGCTCATTTCTCTTCCAAGAAAGCACTATTTGATATACTGTGAGTAAAATATCACAACCCACCCAAGGCTACATCTCACTCCAGGAAGACACTTTACCTACTGAGAATATAAAATGAAGCTGAATTAAGCATAAACCACTAAGCAGTGGCAGAAAACCCACACACGTTGAGAAGATTCATCCTCATAGACTTCTCTTCCTTATGTGTACCTTTAACCCTAACAATTAACTGCAGGTGTACAAAATTGTGTGCATATATAAATTGCACCTGAAACTAGCCGACTGTAACTGGTCAGCTGTACCCTTCCAAGGGAGTCTTTGGTTAATTATGCCAATTATTAGCTAATTATAGGTATAATTACATGAATTTCCATACGATTTTATTCCTTAAAAAACTCTAGCACAGAAACTCAGATATGAACAAAAGTTTTCATAAAATTTTTCAGTGAGTGAGAGCACTTCTGGGTTTTGTGCTTAAGAACTGCATTTCACACTAACAGTTCTTAGTCTAGGGGCCTGCCTTACAGTCAATCATTGTTTGATTCATACCCATAAGTTTTCCAACAAAGTGATATGGCAAGGGCATCAGTGACAGAATATCTTCTTAGTTTTAAGCCTAAATGCCACTATTCATTGTATAAAATATTCTACTCTGATAAGACTGCTTTACTGATCTTCAGAATTTAAGGATTGGATTTTATAGTTCAGTGTCCTTATCAGAGGCAAGAAGGGTGTGTACCTCAGTAGGTAAGTCCTTACTGCTGTGAGATAGAATGCCTATACTACCCTAGTATTGGGTTGGCAAAAAAAAAAAAAAAAAAAAAATCNGGGTTGGCAAAAAAAAAAAAAAAAAAAAAAATCATTTGTTCAAGTTTTTCTATAAGATGGTATGGAAAAACCCAAACTAACTTTTTGGCCAACCTAATAGAATTGGCTTGCTCTCTGTGATTTTATTTTCTGGTGATGGAAACAATGAGGTTGTGATTGCTAAGCCCACCTTTTAAGAAAAAAGTTCTAGGCTACAAAAATGCTCAGTATGATAGAAAATAGAACCCAAATATTGCCTGTTTGGATATTTGAGAATGGACAATCTACCTGGTTGAATAGCAGAATTCAAGGACCAATGGTGCCTGTACTCCTCTCTGTTCTAATTCCAGCTACTAAGGCCTGGCTATGTTAATGGTGGGACTCTATCCCTCACAATAATTCTAATCACAGGTCCTATTCTTGTTCCTGTATGCTTTAGACAACTTTGTGCTTTCAGTTCAGTTCAGTCGCTCAGTCATGTCCGACTCTTTGTGACCCCATGCCAGGCCTCCCTGTCCATCACCAACTCCTGGAGTTTAGCGAAACCCATGTCCATTGAGTCGGTGATATCATCCAACCATCTCATCCTCTGTCATCCTCCTCTCCTCCTGCCTTCAATCTTTCCCAGCATCAGAGTCTTTTCAAATGAGTCAGCACTTTGCATCAGGTGGCCAAAGTATTGGAGTTGCAGCTTGAATATCAGTCCTTCCAATGAACACCCAAGACTGACCTCCTTTAGGCTGGACTGGTTGGATCTCTTTGCAGTCCAAGGGACTCTCAAGAGTCTTCTCCAATACCACAGTTCAAAAGCATCAATTCTTTAGTGCTCAGTTTTCTTTATAGTCCAACTCTCATATTTATACATGGAAAAAACATAGCATTGACTAGATGGACCTTTGTTGACAAAGTAATGTCTCTGCTTTTTAATATGCTGTTTAGGTTGGTCATAACTTTCCTTCTAAGGAGTAAGTGTCTTTTAATTTCATGGCTGCAATCACCATCTCCAGTGAACTTCCTGAGGTCCTTCTTCTGCATCCTG
Source organism: Redunca redunca (assembly GCA_006410935.1). Lineage (NCBI taxonomy): Eukaryota > Metazoa > Chordata > Mammalia > Artiodactyla > Bovidae > Redunca > Redunca redunca. The sequence goes on from SJYQ01001694.1 coordinate 1,660,390, forward strand.
GCCCCTCAAATTAAACCTGCGATACCAATCACCAGGGGTCTTCTTAATGCTACCTCTTTAGACCTCCTAATTTTCCCCTCAATGGTATAACTCATCTTTCTGTCTGAGAAAATAAAAGAGTTTGGTGCTAAAACAGCATCATTATCCAAGCAAAGTCAATGAAGCGTTATCTTGTCATTGGAAGGCTCATCTGACAGATCCAAGAAACATCATTTCCACTGCAGTTTTGTCTCATTTCAGGCATGCTCTGTCAACACCATCTTCAGGAACAAGGGCATCTCAGTGCATTTTGTCACTGAGAAATATGGTGAAGCCTGGCAGATCTTTTAGCCATGTGCAGCAACATCCTCATGCAAATCTCACAAATGGCATAATAGATCAGACTGCAGCATCTTTGTGGTCAAAGGAAAAGCTGTAAACCTATAAAACATTCACAAATTTTAAAAAGGTCTATAGTCAAAAATACTTGTGAGACTGCATATATACATATATATCATCTTTCTTTCATAATGTGTATTCATATATAAGTTCTGAGACTACCAGAAAGAAACACGTTTAAATTTGTTAAAATCCATGTTTCTCCAACTTATTTTAATATGGAATCCTTTGGGAAGCAGAATATCTGATAATAGCCTTTATAACACCCCTGGAACTTGTTCTGAAAAAATTATTCAAAAGTTCCATTTGTAAACATGGTTGACTCAATTTGGGTCCGTCGAGCTTCTTTATCCAGTATTTAGTCCACAATTGACAACTACAAAGGGCAGAAGAGACAGACGCATCTTGACACTAATTGCAAGAGCCACAGTAGGATTCTGATTTTTTCCTACAGATCTGCACAGTTTTAAACGTTAATCCTCCCAGGCATACTACAGAACATGCTGCATAACTAACAGTAATTTTTTCAATTAACAGTCAATATTTAGAGGGAGCAGTTAAAATTTTTAAAAAAGCTCCTTTCCACTTAATTTTTCCATGAACTACTTAAAAGGCACTTTCCTCCCTTTTAACGTTAATTGAATGATCATCCACTTGTCACTTAAATTTCAACTGTGTGACAGGACACTTCTCTAAGTGCTGCCATGTAGGTAGAAGGCCACACTCTAAGCCCACATATCTCTTTTCTCACCTCTCATCTCAACCACAGCAAGAAAAGTAAATGTGATATCTAATGGACAGTGCTATTCTCCTGATGGTTAAAAACATCCCCTTCTAAAAGCTTCAACTTTCAAATTGAATTTCTGAAGTTCCTATGTTTTTCTGAGCACAGATGCACTCAAGATGAAACAGACTCATCGTTACCAAGGGAGAGGTGGGGAGGAAGAGGAATGAACTGAGAGTTTGCATTAGCAGATGCAAACTATTACATTTAGAAGGATAAACAACAACATCCCACTCTATAGCATAGAGCAAACTGTATCCAATTATTTCCCAGGATAAACTATTACAGGAAAGAATATAAAAAACAAAGGGATATATGTGTGTAACTTAGTCACTTTGCTATACAACAGAAATTAGTACAACATTGTAAATAAACTATACTTCAATTAAAAAACAAAGCAGAGGATTCTAAATTCCTTAAAATATCCAGATTCCTTGGATATTCTATACTAGCCTGTCTTTACTGCTTGCTTAGTCTTCTCCTTCAAGGCTCAGCTCTTACTTTACTTCCTTTATGAGGCTTCCTTAAGCATAGTGAAATTATTTAGCCTTTATCTTTCAAACAGTCATTAGTCCCAGCACAAACAAGCCTTATCTTGTTAAATAAACTTTAGGTGAAAGAGCTAATTCCCCAACTGGATTGAAAAGCCTCACTGTGTCATTAAATTTCTAATGCCTGTCACAATGAATCATTCAATCTTTTATTCAACACATATCTTTAGAGGACCTCATTATATAGTAGTGATCATATCTCGATCACTCATAGTCCAGTGGAGAAAATGATGGAGCATGGGTGGGTGACGGTCATGGAAAAACAATTCATAAAAGTGAAAATGGTTTTAAAAAGAAAAAGGATTCTGTTATAGTGGGGAAATCCTGGAAGATTTAACTTAACCTCTATTACTAGCAATAGGGCTTCCCAGGTGGCACTAGTGGCAAAGAACCTGTCTGCCAATGCAGGAGACATAAGAGATGTGGGTTTGATCCCTGGGTCTGGAAGATCCCTGAGGGAGGGCAAAGCAACTAACTCCAGTATTCCTGGCTTGAGAATCCCATGGACAGGGGAACCTGGCAGGCTATAGTCCATAGGGTTGCAGAGTCAGACATGGCTGAGGTGACTTAGCAGGCATGCATGCTATCACTAGCGATAAGTGGGGATTTGCTAAAGAGTGAAGAGAAAGGTTTTGAAGGTAAAAATAATTACATGAATGAAAATTTAATGACTGAAGATAATAGTATGCTCAAGGAATGCCAAGAATTTTCCATGTGGCTGGAATGTAGCAGATGGAGGAATAGCAAAATGCTAGAAAGAGGAGTCTAAAAAGTGCCAAACAGCTGAATGTTTTATGTGCCATCCCAAGCAGCGTGCTCTTTACCCTGTAGACCAGTAGGTCTTGAACTTTGGCATGCACTCTAGAAATTCTTAAGGATTCTAAGGGAGGAGGTCTACAGTGGATTCCAGGAATATATATTTGCAACATCTCTGGTGGTTCTGATTCAGGTTGTCCACAGATGAGATCATGAGAAATGCCATGTGTGTCAACAGGAAATCTAAGGGGGTTATTAAACAGGCAGTACTGAGGCTGCATTATGCTAGGAGGTTTAATTTTCCATTGTTAACAGACTTTGACATTAGATCAGACAAGAGAGGTAAATTTTAATGATAATGATTATAAACAGCTTTAGTTCCTTGCCATCATTCTTGCACAAAACAAGATTGAACCTGAATGATCTATAAATAGAAGTATTGAAATATCTTCTGTTTGATTCACAATATTCTAGCAACTTATCATTCTTACCTTGTTATACAATATACTATCCTACTTTAAGGGCTTTCTTGGTGGTGCAGTGGTAAAGAATCTGTCTGCCAATGCCAGAGATGCATGTTCAATCTCTGGAAGATCCCCTGGAGCAGGAAATGGCAACCCATTCCAATATTCTTGCCTGGGAAATCCCATGGACAGATGAGACTGGCAGACTATAGTCCATGAAGTTGCAAAGAGTTGGGCATGACTTAGCAAATGCAAAACAACACTTTGGCCTCATAAAATCCCTAGGAGGTAGTCCTTACTATCTCTAAGGAAATAAGGGTTCCAGAGTTGAAATGACAAGCTCATTGTATTGTATGTTACCCAATACATACATGATAGAAGTGTAGATTAAAATCTAGGTCTGTCTGACTCCTTTCTCTAGGCCATGTTGCCTTTCCAAATAACTGCAAAGTAACTTTCAAAATATGCAATGAGATGCAGCAGACATCAGTTTTGTGCATGACAAAGCTTAACATTAACTTGATATTATTAAAGTTTAAAAATAAAGGTATCCAATTTGCTTGTATCAGGACTATCCTTATTGCAACCGGCAAAAATTCAAGCTCAAATGGTTTAAGCAATTGATTCTTAAGGCTGAGAAGTCCATGATAGACTCCAGGTATTACTTGATTCAGGAAACTAAAAATAACTCTAGAAACAAGTTTCTCCCTTCTCATCTCTTGACTGCTTTTAATTTGTCTCCATGTGTAGCTCCACTCGTCCTGGCAAGATAGTGTCTTCTAGAGCTCCAGCCTCAAACCTTCCAAAGTTCAAGTCTAATGAAAGAGAGCACATTTTTCTCCCTAGCATTCTCTGTCAAAGATCAACTGTAGTTCTTACTGGGTCACGTGTCCATCCCTCAGTCAACCCCATATCCAGTGTTACTCAGTACTCTGATTCTCCATGTGGGAGTCTACTGTTTACCTGTGGGTCCAGCTTGGAGTTGGGCAAATATCTCAAAGAAGTAGGGGAAAATTGTTGTTTGAAGTAAAATTGGGGTTTCAACCTCAAGGCAACAACACTAGCAAATAACTACTGTGTTCAGCTAAAGAGCAAGGTAACAACTGACTATGGTTTTATATGTTATGACAGAATCAATTACACTCTTTGATGAATTTGGGCTTTCCTGGTGGCTCAGATGGTAAAGAATCTGTATTCAGTGCAGGAGACCTGGTTTCAATCCCTGGGTCAGGAAGATTCCCCTGGAAAGGGAATGGCTACCCACACCAGTATTCTTGCCTAGAGAATTCCCATGGACAGAGGATCCTGGTAAGCTACAGTCCATAGGGTCATAAAGAGTTAGATGACACTTTCCTAAACTGCCCTGTTCCCTCAGGATCACACACCACCAAAATAAATAAAATATTTTAGCAAAGAATGTGCTTTTAGATGGTCTTTCTAAACACACACATAGCTATAAGATGCCTTTGTTCATATGAATTGAATCCATTTAAATAAGATTACTGTAAACAACTGATTGAATTCTGTCATTTCATTTTCAAAATAACCCACTGATCAATTGAACTCAAGCATTTAAAAAATTTAAATTGATTTGTGTGCACATAGAGCTACAATCATTCCTCAATCAAAATATTAGTTCTTTAATCAATACTTCTAGGAATTCATATCTTTTATTATTTTTCTAAAATCATTCATTTCTCTAAAGAAAGTGGAAGATTTTTAGTGATCAAACTCTTTGATGGATTGTTTCAGTTTGTTTTAGAATTTTGTTTCAAAATTTCTGGGCATATTCCTCTTTTGCAATATTGTTTGGAAGGAATGATGCTAAAGCTGAAACTCCAGTACTTTGGCCACCTCATGAGAAGAGTTGACTCATTGGAAAAGACTCTGATGCTGGGAGGGATTGGGGGCAGGAGGAGAAGGGGACGACAGAGGATAAGATGGCTGGATGGCATCACTGACTCGATGGATGAGAGTCTGAGTGAACTCTAGGAGTTGGTGATGGACAGGGAGGCCTGGCGTGCTGCAATTCACGGGATTGCAAAGAGTTGGACACGACTGAGCAACTGAACTGAACTGAACTAATATACTTCTGAGTATAAGAATTAATTTTCAACCTGCTAATTCTTCAAACCACAGTTCAAGCCTCTAAGATACCAACCGTCTATACTGATAATCCCTTATTCCAAAAATTTAGCAGTGTGCCACACTGAAGTATGCATACAATAATAATAAAATTAATTACACAAATAAGATTAATTAAACTAAAATAGCAATTTATTCCTGCATCAAATGAAAGCTCATTGAGGTCACAGCTCTGATTTTTCAGCCTCCAAAACAGTGTCTTATAAATAATAAGGCTGGTTGAATGAGTTAAGATATATGTCATGTGGTAACTATTTCATATTTTCAAAATGTTGATTTTGCTCCATCCTCCTGGATGAAAAGTTTAGAGAGGGAACATAAACAGGAGTCATTTTTCTATTCCTGCAAGGCAGGGCTTTATCCCCACTTCTCTCCAGGCTGTAAATGTAATGCAACTGGGGAAAAGAGAAAGAAGTGTGGCAGTGAAAACAGGCCATATGGCTGCGAATTTGGGAGGAGCTAGGTTGATGCAAATATCTGAAGCTGAACTTTGAGTGCCTAGAACCAAAGACCAGGGACAAGAGAGGACGTACTGATAGACTCAGTAGGAAGGGGCTGGCTGGTGCTCCGACTGTGACAACTGGGTGAAGCTGGCTATTATGTGATTCCTAAATCGGGATGTATGACTGTATTACAAGCTAGGAACAGAGGGACTCATTTGGTTACACAGACACCTACTTACCCAGCCCCCTCTGACTCATTAAATACTTATACATGTGTGAACTCACCAGCAGCTCTTTGCTCTCCAGCTCCTCTTCCCATTAGTTGTTCCTTCCTGACTATAATATTTCCATTTGTAAGCATGGTAGATCATGAAATATTGGTATAAATGATATTTAAACAAATTAAAATGCACTATTATGTTGGCCAAGTGTGGCCCACATCAATCAACACAACAAATTAGAAATGCAAAACACTACTTAAAGCTGCATAATGACAGAGTTCTTTAAAATTTGTCCCTGAGTGGCAATTAGGAGTTTCAAGAGAAGAGAGAATTGTACACGACTGGGAAATGGATAAATAAGTATAAGTAACCAGCTCTTGCAAAAGGGTTTGCCTCATGCAATGCGTGCTCCAAAGGCATGCCAATAAGTTGCCTGCAAGAAGAGAAGAGACTTGCTGCTACCGAGGAAGTGAAAGTCCTCACCTCAGATGTCATCTGGGGCTGTGGTTCTCTTTTGCGATGTTAAGCATTAGAATCCACTGAGATGTCTGTGGTCAGGGACATAGAGTGCTAGAAATTGTGCACGGTCTCTATTTTGTTGTCACTTTAGGGGGTCATCTTCTAAAACTATCGACTGGAGAAAAACACACAACCTAAAAGTTACTAGCTAAGTTTAATTGGGAGAATTTACAGAAGACTAGAGAGTCTGGTCGGAGAAGGCGATGGCACCCCACTCCAGTACTCTTGCCTGGAAAATCCCATGGGTGGAGGAGCCTGGAAGGCTGCAGTCCATGGGGTCGCTGAGAGTCGGACATGACTGAGCGACTTCACTTTCACTTTTCACTTTCATGCATTGGAGAAGGAAATGGCAACCCACTCCAGTGTTCTTGCCTGGAGAATCCCAGGGACGGGGGAGCCTGGTGGGCTGCCATCTATGGGGTCGCACAGAGTCGGACACGACTGAAATGACTTAGCAGCAGCAGTAGCAGAGAGTCTGGTAGATAATGTCTCAGATCTCTCTGAGGAACTGCTCCAAAGAGGTAAAGGAGAAGCCAAAATATATAGGATTTGGGGCTTGGGGTAAAAAAAAAGCAAAATCAAAAACAAAACAAGTAATGAAACTTCAAAAAAATCCAAAAACAGTGAGTTAGCCACTAAGTCATGTCCAACTCTTTGGGACCCACCAGGCTTCTCTGTCCATGGAATTCTCCACACATGAATCCTGGAGCGGGTAGCCATTCCCTTCTCCAGGGGATCTTTCCAACCCAGGGATCAAATCTTGGTCTCCCACATTGTAGGCAGATTCTTTACCTTTTGAGCCACCTATTGTCTCTCTGGCAATTCATATTCTAAAACTATCTACTGGAGAAAACCATAAAGCCTAAAAATTTCCAGTTAAGTTTAATTAGGGAACCTTATAGAAGCCTAGAGCCTGGGAGACAGCCTCTAAGATAGTTCTCAGGAACTGCTCCAAAGAGGTAAGGGATGGGCCAGGATATGTAGGAGTTTTTGATAGGGGAGAAACAAAAAAAAAAAAAACATGTAGTCAAACATCAAAAAACTACTGTTAATCACAAAAACCGGGCATCTCAAGTTAATGGTTTCATCACTTTTCTGTGAATGGGAAAATGTAAGACTCTGGGCTCAAGGAATTGTTCCTTAGATATGCAAATTAACTTTCTAGGGTCAGTATCCATAATACTTCCAGTTTTTCTCTATCTTGAATTCCTCTCAGAACACACTTTCAAGGGGATGGGGAGCCGATGGCTTGATACTTTACTGGAATGGCAGGCAACATTGCCTGTCCACAAAGCCACCTATTGGAACAATATTGCTAAAGAGTAGGCATGAATGATCCCACTACTCTTGGTATGCTGAACCTCCTAACCAAACAACAAATATTTATTTCATACTAAGTACCAAGGGTGTGCCAAGTATATGGGAAACATAAATTACATCCAAGTCAAGGAACAAACAAAAAACTCACACAAACAATAACCCCAGAACATGCAGTGCAAACTCCTATCTTTAATCCTGGTTGTTAACATTCATGAAAAAGAGAGAAAATAGCAAAATTAAAAAAAAAAAATACTATCCATAGTTCAGTTGAATACAAGTTCTAGTTAAAAAGCTGGCTTAAAACTCAACATTCAAAAAATGAAGATCATGGCATCTGCTGTCATCACTTCATGGCAAATAGATAGGGACACAATGGAAACAGTGAGAAACTTTATTTTCCTGGGTTCCAAAATCATTGTGGGCAGTGACTGCAGCCAAGAAATTAAAAGATGCTTGCTCTTTGGAAGAAAAACTATGATGAACCTTGACAGTGTATTAAAAAGCAGAGACATTACTTTGCTGACAAAGGTCCATATAGTCAAAGCTATGGTTTTTCCAGTAGCCATGTATAGATGTGAAAGCTGGATCATAAAGGAGCCTGAGAACCAAAGAACTGGTGTTTTTTAACTACGGTGCTGGAGAAGACTCTTAAGAGTTCGTTGGAGAGCAAGGAGATCAAATCAGTCAATCTTAAAGGAAATCAATCCTGAATATTCATTGGAAGGACTGATGCTGAAGCTGAAGCTCTAATACTTTGGCCACCTGATAAAAAGAGCAGACTCTTTGGAAAAGACCCTGATACTGAGATAGACTGAGGGCAGGAGAAGAAGAGGGAGACAAAGGATGAGATGGTTGGATGGCATCACCAACTCAATGGGCATGACTGTGAGCAAACTCCAGGAGATAGTGAAGAACAGTGAAGCCTTGCATGCTAAAGTCCATGGGGTCACAAAGAGTCAGGCAGGACTGAGTGACTGAACTGACAAGTTCTAGAGCAGTGATGATATTTAAAATACTTCAGCCTCCCTGGCTGTGTAACTTAAGAGGAAATATATATTTAATCTGTCCCCTGTTCCTGACACAAAGCTCATAAATCTTAAATCTCTTGGAGTTTTCTGGGTTATAGGAGCATCCTTTGTTCTAATGATGCAACTCTTTTTGGGCTCCCAGATAGCTTCAGGATGTGGACTGGTCACCAGGGAGACAAATCATGATAAGAAGCCTGGGTTTTCAGCCCCAAATTTTGATCTTCAAAGTGGAGGTGAGGCTGGAGGTTGAATTAACCACCAATGACCTATGATTTAATCAGGCATGCCTATGTACTAGAACTCCACAAACTCTAAATAAAGGGGATCAGGGATCTTCTGTGTTGGGGAACACATCCATGTGGCAGAGGTTGACACATCCCACCTCCAATGGGACAAGGGCTTTTGTGAACAAGACCCTTTAAGACCACACCCTAAGTACCTCTTTAACTGGCTGATCATCTGTATCCTTTATAGTAATACTCTTTATAATAAATCAGTGAATGTAATAAATCAATAAATGTTGCCCTGACTTTGGTGAGGTGTTCTAGCAAATTATCAAATTTCAGTGGGGAAGGATTGTATGAACCCTCAACTTTACACCCCAGGCAAATAGAGGGATAAGTACCCTGGAGACCCCACACCTGTGACTGCGGGACGGAGTCCTTAAGCCTGTAACATCTGACACCAACCTTGAGTAGTTAGTATCAGAACTGAACTTAAAAGATACCCGGTTGGTGTCCAGAGAGCTGGAGAACTGGTTGGTATTATAAAAACATCCCTCACATATTTGGTGTCAGAAGTATGGTGAAGAGTAACAGTTTTCCTTTTGTCTAGGACACACCAATAAGGAGAATCACCAAAATATCAGAGGAAGTACCAACAGGTACCTACCCATGGCTGGTCTGTCCTAAGAGGATGGGACAACTTAAGATTGAAAACTCACCTCGAACCACTGCACGTGGATTTCCTGACCTTAGGCAGGTACATCTTTTCTCTGCACACTCGATGCTTACAAAACAGAATATAAGCTTTCTGCATGTTGGCATTGTTTTGTATTCAACATTTAATGCACAGCGGTTGACCCTCTAACCTTGGTTTGGCAAACAGAGACAAGGACATTGCAGCCACCTATTAAAACTCTAGACACTTCTGTTCTGGATTGTGTGGGAAGGTGAGGAGGCATCTTGTACTCCAAAATATCTTGAACCCCAAAATAGTATAGAGCAGGAAATAAAGCAAAATCAACCATGAGCTCTAATGAGCATGAGTCCCGTTGTGCTGACTGCCAAGCAGCAAATTCCCATGGCCCACGGCAGGAATGAGGAGGAGGGGGTTCCACATGACAAACTTCTTCATGAGTTGGAAAATGTCTCTTAGACTAACTGCACGGCCTCCCCATGCGAGGCTGGAATTTTTCCAGTGGCTTACCGAATATCCTATTAGTATCTCAAGGCATTCTTTTAAAATTAGGTTTTGATGCCAAATTTTTTGACATTTTGACAGTTACAAAACTCAAAACAGCAGGATTTTCCATTGCTGCCATTGTTTGGGTTTCAATGCTGTAAACACATATGCAGTTTCACTCAGTGGACTGTAAATAGAGTTTGGATGAAATCCAGAAATTGATTAGTAGACAATTTTAATGGGGAGAAAATCCATAAAAAAAAAAAAAATACCTTGACATGAAATTAAATCCCCTCAATGTATTTTTTTAACTAAGAGGCATGTGTTGAGAACGTTTAGAATATGATACAGCAGTGGTTTTCCACCTTGGCTTCATATTTAGAATATAAAATGATCTTTAAAAAATGCTGGTTCCCAAGCCCCACCCTTGGGCTTACAAAGAGTTTACCCCAGAGATGTATTCATAAGTAGAGATTGCAATAACTAGATCAAGGGCTGACTGAAACAGCATAATAGAATAACCGTGTCTCAGTTAGACCATGTTGATATACTTAGGGAAGTTAGATGTATAAATGAGTGAACACATTTGGGTTCTGTGGAAGGAAGAATGGCTATTGGGCATTGGCTGGGCAACCGACTGTGCCTGCCACAAACTCTAAGTATCTCAAATGATTCTTAGACAGTTTCAGAGTGAGATGGGAAACTTACCAGAGCATAGTTTGAAAGTAACAGTATTTATCATATCAATTCTTCTAGTATACTTCCTGTTCTGTGTGAGCATACAAAGTAACTGACAATGGCTCAGGAAACTATGGATTGGATTCAATAATTTAAAGTTTTTGACTTTGTGGATCACAACAAACTGGAAAATTCTTAAAGAGGTGGGAATACCAGACCACCTTACCTGCCCCCTGAGAAACCTGTATGCTGGTCGAGAAGCAATAAAACCAGACATGGAACAATGAACTGGTTTAAAATTGGGAAAGGAGTGCATCAAGGCTGTATATTGTCACCCTGGTTATATGCAGAGTACATCATGAGAAATGCCAGGCTGGATGATTCACAAGCTGGAATCAATATAGACAAAAAGAAATATCAATAACCTCAGATATGCAGATGATGTCACCCTAATGGAAGAAAGCGACAAGGAACTAAAGAGCCTCTTGATGAAGGTAAAAGAGGAGAATGATAAAGCTGACTTAAAACTCAACATGCAAATAACTAAGATCATGGCATCCAGTCCCATCACTTCATGGAAAATAGATGGGGAAACAATGGAAACAGTGACAGACTTTACTGAGTTCCAAAATCATGGCAGATGGTGACTGGAGCCATGAAATTAAAAGATGCTTGCTCCTTGGAAGAAAAACTATGACAAACTTAGCATGTTAAACAGCAGAGGCATAACTTTGCCAACAAAATTTCCATCTAGTCAAAGCTATGGTTTTTCCAGAAGTCATGTATCGATGTGAGAGTGGATATAAAGAAGGCTGAGTGCCAAAGAATTGATGCTTTCAAACTGTGGTGCTAGAGAAGATTCTTGAGAGTCCTTTGGCATCAAGGACCAAACCAATCAATCCTAAAGGAAATCAGTCCTGAATATTCATTGGAAGGACTGATGCTGAAGCTCCAATACTTTGACCACCTGATACAAACAGCCAACTCATTGCAAGAGAACCTGATAGTAGGAAAGATCAAGGGCAAGAGGAGAAGGGGGCAACAAAGGATAAGATGGCTGGATGGCATCACTGATTCAGTGGACATGAGTCTGAACAAATTCTAGGAGATAGTGAAGGACAGGGAAGCCTCGTGTGCTGCAGTCCATGGGATAGCAAAGAGTTAGACAAAACTGAACAACAAATCTTACCTGTAAAATCCTGTGATTCAAGATACTATGGGAAATTTCAGGTGTGAGAAGGACCAAGGGTTTCTGGCACTGAAAATGTGATGATCTCTTAAGGAGACATATCATGGACACATTTGAAGACTATACTGACAAATAAAATTAATGTAGCAAAACTTGAACTTTGAGTTAATAAAAGAAAAAGCTGTTAAAATAACAAAGGCAATCTATAATCATAGCACTGAATATCTGCACAGTGTATTTCTGTATCCATGAATCTGAAGTGACATTTATAGCATTACACTGGTTTAAAGAAAGTACATCACTCCTTTGCAGATTTTTAGATTGTGGCATCTTCAATATCAAACTCTACTCCTCGGTGTATTCACCGAAGACACAGTCTGCTTAGTAGCCACTATTTAGAATGTAATCTGCCATATGATAGGAATATTTGAAGATGACTAAGATGTGATCCTTGCCATCAGACAGATCAAAAACATGTGAATGCAATCATCCAGCATAAATGGTAGTAACTGGTAGAATCTTAAGTGCAGAAATGATCTATTTGGAGTAAATGTATATTGCATCACAACGTGTGATTCTAAGCGCTCTGTTCTGTTCTGCTGAGAGATTTCCAACCAAAATGTGCTTTGCTTTCATTCAAGTAGTAAGTGTGTTTACTACAAAACTGTGCCCTTATGAAGCTGGGTCTATAATAATGTCAATGACATAATACAAAGGACTGAAAAGTCCACAAGCAAAGGAGTTGCAGTAAAGTTTCTAATCACAAAGGAATTTCACTTTTGCCCCAACTCTATTCTTTCCTCACTTATTAAAAATCAAAATAAAAAACACCTGGAATTGCTTTCTTTCTCTCACCTGAAATTCACTCAACAAACATTATTAAGTAATTCGTCCAGGTGAGAAATAAGGTAACCACAAAGAAGAAAAACAAACATTCAAGGCAGTCACAACATTACAGAATTTCTGGCTCGTTATCATTCTGTGTTTGAGATAAAGGAATTGAGACACATAAACTGACTTACTCCTCTGCAAAAGAAACATGTACAAAGTTAGGAATTAAGCTTACGTAATTATCTCCAGGATGCTATTAGTTTAGAGCATCTGTGGAGATAATCTTGGCTATTACATCAGGAGAGGGTTATCTGAGCTGGTCCAAACCTCAGAAAAAGATGGCCCACATATACAGTCCTCAGACTGAGTTTGGGAGAAAGGGAAATTTACCTTCATGTAGAAGGCTGTACATGTTTATAGAGGGCAGGGCCAAGCAAGACCTAGAATGTGCTTTATAACCTCCGCGGGATGTATTCAGGCACTGGTCATCTCATGCTCAAAAGTAAGACAGAACATGGGCTGAGGTTGCTTAACAGCCCAGGGATCCAGCCTACTAGGCTGTGTGGATGTCCTATAATTGACAAGCCCTCCAGTGCTCCCCAAGTGACACAGTGACCATATGCTAAGGAGCACTCCTGCTCTATGGGGAGCCAGATTGTCAGAGAAGTGACAAAAGCCAGGCAGATGCCAGCATCCTTCCACTGTCCCTGATCTACCAGCAACAGCCTTGCCAGCTGGCATCTCTGCCTCCTCCAGCCATGCTCTGATAATAGACAACAAACAGGGTTGAGATGCTCACAGCTCTATTCCCTATATCAGGGCAGCCCTGCCAGTGAGCAACAAATGCATGGGCAGGGAACGGGTCCAAAGAGGCGGCAAAGAGGCAAGGGGGGGTGTGATGGGCCTTCCTCTGGGCTTTTCCTTAGACAAGCCAGTGATGCACTCTGTGTGACCTATTCTAATTTAACTCTTGAGTAATTCCCCCTACTTATCAGAGTCCGCTCTTGGTGACAGAGATGGTCTCACTGCCTTCAATTGTCACAGCTCCCAGCTGGCACAATGGCCAGCACAGTGAAAGTTCAATAGTATCTTTTGCTACTTTTTAAATTTTTTTATTGGAATATAGTTGCTTTACAGTGTGTTAGTTTCTGCTGTAGAGCAAGGTGAATCAGCCATATTTATACATATATCCCCCTCTTTTTGTGATTTCCTTCCCATTTAGGTCACCACAGAGCACCAAGTAGAGTTTCCTGTGCTATACAGTAGGTTCTTATATATACCTAAGGTGGTGCTAGTGATAAAGAAGGCGATTGCCAATGCAGGAGACGTAAGAGACATGGGTTCCATTCCTGGCTGGGAAGATCCCTTGAAGAAGGGAATGGCAACCTACTCCAGGATTCTTGCCTGGAGAATTCCATGGACAGAGGAGCCTGGTGGGCTATGGTCCATAAGGTCACAAACAGCTGGATACAACTGAAGAGACTGAACACAGAGAGGTCAACAGTATATATACATCAATCCCATCTCCCAGTCCACTTCAGCCCCACCTTCCCTTCTTGTGCTATTTTTTTTGTAAAAAAACGATGCTGTGATGATGAATTGAGGCAGAACTGTTACTGAACAAGGACTGTGACATTTCTATAAAGTAGGGCCCAGAGATCCCAGGAATAGTCCCTTCTTACCCAGAAAGTCATACAAATTACATTATTCCACATACTGTGCCTAAATGACTAAGTGCCTCTGTAGCAATTTCAGGCCTCTGCCAGCTGTACTGCCAGATAGCAGAAACTACCAGCCCACCCCAGCCCCACTCCAGGTCAGAGAAAGGACTGGAAATCAGGGGTGCTACTGTTTTCTCTCTGACCACAGAGTTTACCACACATAACTTTCAGGCAATTTGGAAATATATTAAAAGTCCAAGTGCTGATGACTTTTAAGCACTAATCATCCAGTATATTAAATTATCAAAAGTAATTCTGTAGAAATTTCATCAGTCTTGAGTATTATGAAAGCATTAATATATAATTGCCTATAATTACAATTTAATATGAAGCATTGCACTCTTTGTTGGCTTCCTAATACATATGCTGTGCTGAAGTATAAAGACAAAGATACTGAAGATAAACTTTCTTACAGCAAAGAATAGCACATGAATGGAAATCAATCAATGAATGACCTTATCGTTCTTGCAAGTGTTTCTCCTTTTACAGTGCCTACTCAGAGCCTTCAGACATAACATATGTAGTACTTATGGGCATCTTCCTCATATTCATTTAAAGGTCTTAGTGGAGAGCTGAAAATTAGTTTCAGTCCTGGATTCAGTTGTCTTCATGTAAGAAGAGTAACTAGTTCACTTCCTTATACCTAATTTGCTCTTCTGTTATAAAGGGGTGCTGCAAACATAAAGATGGTAATTTTACATTCAGTGTATAGCATCTTGTGTATGGTTAGCTGCTGCTGCTGCTGCTAAGTCGCTTCAGTCGTGTCCGACTCTGTGCGACCCCATAGACGGCAGCCCACCAGGCTCTTCATCCCTGGGATTCTCCAGGCAAGAACACTGGAGTGGGTTGCCATTTCCTTCTCCAATGCATGAAAGTGAAAAGTGAAAGTGAAGTCGCTCAGTCATGTCCCACTTAGCAACCCCATGGACTGCAGCCTACCAGGCTCCTCTGTCCATGGATTTTCTAGGCAAGAGTACTGGAGTGGGTGCCATTGCCTTCTCCCATATGGTTAGCTAGCATTTAATAATTAGATTCTATTAGTTATAGAATCTGTCATCATCGATTACACAGAACAAAAGCTGGACAAGACCTTAAGAAACTTAACTAATCCGAGCTCTCTTTTTTCTTCAGAGAAGAGACAGCACACTGTTAACCAATGCGCGTGCCAAGTAGTGTCTGACTCTGGGCCCTATGGACTGTAGTCCACTGTTCGGGGGATTCCCTAGGCAAGAATACTGGGGTGCCTTGCCATGCCCTCCTCCTGGGAATCTTCCCAACCCAGGGATGTAACCAGTGCCTCTTATGTCCCCTGCATTGGTACTGGGGGGCTTCCCTTGTGGCTCAGACGGGTTAAGCATCTGCCTACCCTGTGGGAGACACAGGTTTGATCCCTGGGCCGGGAAGATCCTCTGGAGAAGGAAATGGCAACCCATTCCAGTATTCTTGCCTGGAAAATCCCATGGACGGAGGAGCCTGGTAGGCTACAGTCCATGGGGTCACAAAGAGACACGACTGAGCGACTTTACTTCTTTATTACTAGCGCCACCTGGGAAGCCCATGGTAACCAATATAGTACACCAAAATCATTCAAGAAAGCAGGGAGAAAAATTAAAATAGGAATACATCCTAACTCTAAGTCTAGAGCTTTTTCACACAACTATTAAATGATTAAAAAAAATGTTTTTAAGTTACTAAGGGCATTGGGGTTGCAGAGAGTTGGACATAACTGAGTGACTGAACAGCAAGGGTACTGGGCCAGGAGGTCTCTGTTATAATCTCTCTTGCCAAGTTCCTGTGACAATGCTTCCCATACCTCAGGGCTCTCTGTCATCAAAGTGAAAGTGAAAGTGAAGTTGCTCAGTCATATCCAACTCTTTGCGACCCCGTGGACTGTAGCCCACCAGGTTCCTCCATCCATGGGATTCTCCAGGCAAGAATACTGGAGTGGGTTGCCATTTCCTTCTCCAGGGGAATCTTCCCGACCCAGGGATCGAACCCAGGTCTCCTGCATTGCAGGCAGACTCTTTAACCTCTGAGCCACCAGGGAAGGGAAATGGCAATTGGTACTGAAAATTTTTCTAGTCTCTTGCTGACATTCATTCCTTTTTTTTTTTTTTTTAATATTTTCTTGGTCACACCACATGGCATGTGAAACCTTAGTTCCCTGACCAGGGACTGAACCCATGCCCTTTACACTGGAAGGGTGAAGTCTTAAACCACTTGACCACCAGGGAATCCCCACTCATCCTTTGACAAACATTTCCTTTTAAAAGTCTCAGTGACCAAGTAAAGCTACTGTTTCTATATTTTAAGTATTTGTGAACTGCTTCAGAAACCATTAAGAAGATATCAAATATATAATAAGAAGGTCTAAATATATAAAAAATAGGAAAACTAAGACCACCTACCTCATGACAGATACTTTATTTTGTTGTTTCTTTTTAATGTGTGAGATATTTACCTATTATTTTTCAGCCCCAAACTTGTCCTTCTAGATTCACCTCAAAGCTGCTAGTACCAGAAGCCTGCAAACTTCAATTTGCAGGTTTCCTTGCTAGCAATGTTCTAGTTATATCGTCACTTAGAATTACTCATGCTGAAATGGAAATCCGTAAAAAGTTAGACATCCTGTATCTGGTGCACGATCCTGTCAGCCAGTGGTCCCCAACCTTTTTGGCACCAGAGGCCAGTTTCATGGGAGACAATTTTTCCACAGATGGGAGGAGGGATGGTTTCGGGATGATTCAGGTACATTACCTGTATTGCACACTTTATTTCTAACCTAGTACTGCCATTGATCTGACAGGAGGTACCGACCCTTGGCCCGCAGGTTAGTAACCCCTGCTATGAGTGGTAGCAACAGCGACATGATCAGCAGCCCAAGTTCTACCAATTGAGCGGTTTAAAAGCAGCAGTTCCATCAAGTGAAGAGAGAACAGCTCCTGCTCACAGCCGCCTGCTGTGGTTCTAGTAGCATTAAAGATGACTCTTCTAATAATATTAGGTGCAAGAATGCTCTTATGGGATCAGTCCAGGAATGGTAGTATCCACCTATCATCTGGGTAACATCTTTTCCTTTTACTTCTCCAGCTCTTCTAATACTTTTCTATTAAAAAATAATTCTCTGACTTAAATATCAGATCGGTGTCCATTTCCTGGCTGACAATGATATTGGATTAAGATACACTTAATTTTTACCATGATGTTTACAAATTTATGATAACTTGCCAAGATTGTATTTTTACTTCCACTTTACAGATGAGAAAAATAATTCTTAGAAAAGTTATGTATCCAGCTCAGTCTAGCTAGCAAAAATTAGAACTAAAGATCTGTTAGGCTGAAATAGCCTCATTATTCACTGTTGGTATCACTTATTTACGCATGTTATGAACATTTTAAGTGTGTTTTATTGTAATTTTGAAACAATCCATAGTAAATTTATAAGACTTGGAAAAATATAAGGAATAAACATTGCTTTTTAAGTCTCCAAATGAATTGAGCAGCACTTTGATCATTTCCCATGGGCCTGGCTTCCCAGATGTGGAAAAGAACCCACCTGCCAATACAGGAGACCAGGATTTGATCCCTGGGTCAAGGAAGATCCCCCAGAGAAGGGAATGGCTACCCACTCCAGTATTTTTGCTTAGAAAATTCCATGGATGGGGAGTCTGGCAGGTTACAGTCCATAGGGTTACAAAGAAATGGACATGACTGGAGCAATTTAGCACGCAGGCACAATAGAGTACATATCACATATTCTGTCATATATATTAGCAGTAAAGCAGGATGCAAGGTCAACTCTAAGGTATTCATCAATTTTCAGTTGCTGTCCAGTGAGAAAACACTATCAGAAATGAAATCAGACCATTGGTCAAAGAATGGGGGAGAAAAAGAGAAATAAAGTGAGATACAGAGGCAGAAGACAACTGAGTTACTACTTTGAGACATATAAGCATTATATTTTACAAAGGTAAATGGAACGGTATAGTCAGTCTATGTCTGATACAATTCATGTCCCCTCTCAGAGCCTCTGGCTATGACATGTCTCCCAGTACTCTGGGTTTGTTCATAGATTCCCCACTTCACCACTGCCTCATCTGCAAACTCTACTTGTTGTCTAGACAACCCGATTAAGCATCTGGTTCCAGAACACCCTTCACACTTCCTCTAGATTTGTGTCAGTCTGTTTTCTAGAGTACACTGAATAAGACAGAAGGCAAAGAAAATCATTCTTAAGAAAAAAATTACTTATATGAGTTAAAATTTTCTGGTCAAATTTATATCACAAGATTCTTATTAGATTTAGACTATATACATTATTAGGCACTTTGATCATTATTAAGTGAAAGTGGAGAGTCAAAAAGTTGGCTTAAAGCTCAACATTCGGAAAACTAAGATCATGGTATCTGGTCCCATCACTTCATGGGAAATAGATGGGGAAACAGTAGAAACAGTGTCAGATTTTATTTTGGGGGGCTCCAAAATCACTACAGATGGTGACTGCAGCCATGAAATTAAAAGACGCTTATACCTTGGAAGAAAAGTTATGACCAAACTAGATAGCATATTCAAAAGCAGAGACATTACTTTGCCAACTAAGGTCCGTCTAGTCAAGGCTTTGGTTTTTCCAGTGGTCATGTATGGATGTGAGAGTTGGACTGTGAAGAAAGCTGAGTGCTGAAGAATTGATGCTTTTGAACTGTGATGGTGAAGACTCTTGAGAGTCCCTTGGATTGCAAGGAGATTCAACCAGTCCATTCTGAAGGAGATCAGCCCTGGGATTTCTTTGGAGGGAATAATGCTGAAGCTGAAGCTCCAGTACTTTGGCCACCTCATGAGAAGAGTTGACTCATTGGAAAAGACTCTGATGCTGGGAGGGATTTGGGGCAGGAGGAGAAGGGGATGACAGAGGATAAGATGGCTGGATGGCATCACTGACTCAATGGACGTGAGTCTGAGTGAACTCCAGGGGTCCGTGACGGACAGGGATGCCTGGCGTGCTGCGATTCATGGGGTAGCAGAGAGTTGGACTCGACTGATCGACTGAACTGAACTGATATACATTATTAGTTTATTGAAAGTTTGAAGTTGTCAGTGTATATAACATATTTATGTCTACTTGCACTATTTGGATCATAGTTTTCTGACTATAAATTTGAGGATTTTATCTTTGCTTTTCTGCTCCATTGATCAAGTCTAGATTTTTACGTGAAACTAGATCCTATATTTTCCATTTATCCTACCTCCAATTAAAACACCAGTGCTATAGAGATGTCATGAATTTTTCAACAATTCACTTTACTATGCCCTTTCAGATATGTGTTGCAGTAAAACCTTCCAACTTTCAAAAATTCTTGACCTCAAAAAATTCATGCAGAATTTCAATGTAACTGACTGTATATTATTATTTGACTGATTGATGGTACAAAGTACAGGATGTGAATTAGAGAAATAGACAGCATTGTTAAAAAATATAGCAAATATACCCCAATAGCTAAAGAACCTTAATTTTTTCCATGTGTGAAAGCTTCAGGAAGACACTGGGAAATATCAGAAATCACAGTGTACAGCCTTATGAGGTTTTTGGCACTATAGCTTAGCTATTTTCAACTTGGTCACAGTTGTTAGTTCACCCAATATCAGAAGGTAAATAACAGTCTTTGAGAACTTTTGATATTATGTCAAGTTTGTTTCTCTAATATTATGAAAGAAGAGACTACATGTAATGGTGATTATCTCAGAATGTCTGAATTTGAATTCGACTCTGTAATTTAGTAGCTGGTTATTGTTGAGAAGTCATTTATCCTGATTTACTCATTGAAAATGAGGATAATAATATTTCCTCACAGGAATGCTTTGAAGATAAAATTATTATGTGTGATGAATGTAGAACTGTGTCAGCATTACGTTAATCTTTAAATACATAGTGTCTTTTAATTATAGGCTTTTCAGGGTCTTTTAAACATCTCTAATGATCATTAAAAAAAAATAAACTTAAATACCTAAAGATTCTATGTATGAATGATTTAAAATGATTTATGGAAATATTTAAAATAAAAAGAAAAAATTTAAATAGGTCAGAACTATTAAAAATAATAATTTCAGGACATCAAAAAATGACTAAAGGTAAGCATTGACTCAGAGAAGGCAATGGCACCCCACTCCAGCACTCTTGCCTGGAAAATCCCATGGAGGAGCCTGGTAGGCTATATAGTCCATGGGGTTGCGAAGAGTCAGACACGACTGAGCAACTTTACTTTCACTTTTCACTTTCATGCATTGGAGAAGGAAATGGCAACCCACTCCAGTGCTCTTGCCTGGAGAATCCCAGGGATGGGAGAGCCTGGTGGGCTGCCGTCTATGGAGTCACACAGAGTCGGACACGACTGAAGTGACTTAGCAGCAGAAGTAGCAAGCATTGACTTGAGGGTTATTTATTTGTGAAACTGCTAATTCATTCATAAGGCTAATGATTTTATGGCCATAGTGCTACATATATTTCAATTCCTTAATCTCAGGTGGCACAATCCTGTAGCTGTATCAATTGGTGTTTGCAGACTCAATTCACAGGAGGTGGCAAAACAACTAGAAATTTCTGGGAGGAACTCTGGAAGTGAGAAAGATGTAGAAAGGCTGGAAAAAATAAACTCTCCACACATCCCTGGCTTATTCTTAAACTACACATGCAGGTAGGACACAACAGGGATCCCAGTAAAAACTGGAAAACTGGGGAGCACTGAGCATTTGTCATGCCTTTGTGACCATTTGTCAACCAACATATAGCTCAAGTGACAGAGAATGGAAATCTTACTGGAACATAATGTCTGTATACATCACTGGTTGACCATGAACTCTGCAAGAGATCCAAGCTATCAAACACTGAGTAAATACACTGGGACTGTACACTGCAGGGCATACAGATATTGCAGCTTAAATTCAGGGAATTTAATTGCCTGCCAAAACAGCACAACAATCCTCGGAATAAAAGAACATTGACATAAAAGTAACCACAACATATCATCTACATGTTTCACATTCTCACAAAGTAAATTACTATACACATGTTAAGAAATAAGAAAGTTACCAATGGCCAGGGGAAAAAAGTCAATAGAAACTGACTTGAAGTTAATTTAGAAGACAAAGACTTCAAAGTAGCTATTCTAAATCTGCTCAAACTGAAGGAAAATGTATACAAAGAATTATAGGAAAACACATTCAAAGCATTTGAAAACATGAAAATAATAAATGAATGAATTTAAGAACAGATCAATACTCAATTAAAAGAGCATAGAAAAAGTGCTTAAAAGAATGAACTAGAGTTCAGAAATCTGTAATACAGTAGCAAGCATTTCAACGCTCAAATAATTGGAGCCCCAGAAGAAAGTGAAATAGGGAAGAAGGAAGTAAAATATTTTAACACTGATGGTCAAAAATTCCCTAATTGGTTAAAAAAAAAAAAATTAACTTTTGCACACAGGAAATTCAATAAACTCTGAGAGTGTACCTAGATACCTAAATGGTCTACTGTTGATACAGACTGTCGTAAAATAAAGTGGAAATCTTGAAAACAGAAGAGAAAAATGACAAAACACATACAAAGGAAAAACTATATGATTAATGGTAGAATTTTCTTCAGAAAGTGGAAGCCAGAGACATAGGAATGTTGTTCAAAGAACTAACAGGAAAAAAAAAATCAATGAAGAATTCTACATCCAGCAAATTCATTCTTTAAAAGAGAAGTGAAACAAAGACTTTCTCAAAATAAAGAAAACCATAACAAATTTGTTGCTGGGATGGTTATACTATAAAAAATACTAAAAGAAGTCCTTTAGGCTGAAGGGAAATAATACAAATGATGACTTAGCTACACTGGGAAAAATAAAGAGCCCCAGAAATGGTAAATATAGAGTAAATATGTAAAACACAAACATACATAAACACACACACACTCTTCCCTTTTCTTAACTTCTTTAAGATTTAAGAATCATATAAAGCAGAATTTACAAAATTATATTTAGGGGCTTATAATACATAGAGCAGGCAATGGCAACCCACTCCAGTACTCTTGCCTGGGAAGTCCCATGGGCAGAGGAGCCTGGTGGGCTACAGTCCATGGGGTCTCGAGGAGTCGGACACAACTGAGCAACTTCATGTTCACTTTTCACTTTCATGCACTGGGGAGGGAAATGACAACCCACTCCAATATTCTTGCCTGGAGAATCCCAGAGACGGGAACCTGGTGGGCTGCCGTCTGTGGGGTCACACAGAGTTGGACACTACTGAGTGACTGAACTGAACTGAACTAACAATGTAAGGATGGGGGAAATGGAGGTACATGTGTACAATTTCCTGTTTATCAGAAGTCAGTGCTATTTTATCTTAGATTATAACAAGGTAAAGATGATAATATAATCTTTAGAGCAACCACTTTAAAAAGTAAAGTAATATAGTTAAAGAGTCAGTAGAGGGCAAAATTAAGATAAATAAATGAAAGGAAAAATAGAATAGAAAATGAATGAAATAGTAAACAAGTAGCCAAATAACATATCTAAATCAAACCATATCAATTATTTTATTTATGTGAATTTACAAAACATCAATAATACAGATTTTCAGACTAGACAAAAAATTCTGACTATATACTCTTTCTAGGAAATGGGGTTTAAATTTTAAGATGTAAATAGGATAAAGGGATGGAAAAAGTTAAACTAACCAAACAATAAATAATAAAGAGATGGGATTGCTATACTGATAGCAGACAAAATAGATTTCAAGAGAAGAAATATAACTAGAGAAAGGAATTTCATATTTAATAATAAAAGGAATAAGAAATCATAAGACTTTAACAGTTATAAAAGTAGAAGTTTCTAACCAGAGGAGTAATTGTGAAAGGGGAAGAGGAAAATGTAAGGAATAATGGAAATTTTCTAAAACTTGATCCTGGTAGTGGCCAGAACTCTTTTCATTCATTGTATAGTTAGAATGGTTGTACATAAATAAAACAACACTAAATAAATATAAGAAAAAAGGGAAGAGGTGATCTTCGACTACAAAGGGCTGTCATAGAGGTTGCAAATCTCTGGGAAATTATTTTTGATGGTGCTCCTGTCTCTATAAATGAGTCTTCCAAAATCAATATCAGCAGTCTTATGGAAGTCTGATCTTGCCTGAAAAATAAATATTTCTCAGGTTGGCAAGGATAATTCCCTTGCCAGGAACCAGAACTTGGCCAGAACCTTCTATCATACACTAAGACAGCTGTGTGTCCTGGGAATTTTTGGTTAACCCTGCAGGGAGGACTTCCCTGGTGGTCCAATGGTTAAGAATCCACCTACAAATGCAGGTGGATTCAGGAAGGTTCCACATGCTGCAGGGCAACCAAGTCCATTTGTTGCAACTAATGACTCCACATGCCCTAGAACCTATGTTCTGCAACTATGGAAGCCACTGACATGAGAAGCCTGCACACCTCAGCTAGAGAGTAGCCCCCACTCACCACAACTAGAAGAAGCCTGCATGTAGAACAAAGACCCAGCTCAGGCCAAAAAACAAACAAACAAACAAAACAACAACAAAAAACAAAAACAATAACCCTGCATGGACTAGAGAATTGAAGATTTCTCTAAGGCAGCAAACAAGACAAAACCTTGAGTAGTTCTGGCTCAGGACCCCACTCAGATAGTTGCTGCGGCTAGATGATTCCCCCTTTTCTATCAAGGTGCAGGCATGCTCAGCCGCTCAGTCATGTCCGACTCTTTGAAGCCCCATGGACTGAGTAAAGGAGGGTATTCCAAAACTCCAAGTCCTTGAGAAGAGACAGAAGCCCTGCTTTCCCCGGTCTAAGGGTGGTGCTGAGACTATATCTATGCACAAAAATTCAATTTAATTAATTTACTTTCAGAATTATTTCTTTCAAACCACTGTAATCTAAACTCAGGTCAGTTCAACCTGTTACTTTCAAATAATACTTTAGGCATCTTCTTATTTAAAAAATATAGCAACTATTGTATGCCAGTGACTCTTAATTGTTTGGCAAATATTAACTTGTATTATTATAACAATCTCATGAAGTAGATGCTATTATTTTTTCCTATTCTAAAGATGAAGAAGCTGATGCACAGAGAAGTTTAGTAACCTGACCTTACATACACAGCTAGTTAGCGGGGACAGGATTTAATCCCAGGGAGCATGGTTCCATAATACTTGCTCTTAATCATTATGCTATGTTAATTAAAGCCTATATATCCTATATAAACAGAAAAAATACTGCTTGGGCTAATGCTTTCAACTTAAAACATCTTTCTAAAGAAATCTCTTTCGTGAAATACAAATAGTTATTTTTTAAAGGATGGAAAGAAAGAGAAAAGAAAATGGATTTGAACACAGCAAGAAAGATTCAGGTTTGAAATTAATCTGCTATTTAAGAGAAATAATAACTTTTCAATGAGCTTGTGTGTGTATGCTCAGTTGGTCATGTTCGACTCTTAGCAACACCATGGCCTGTAGCCTGCCAGGCTCCTCTGTCCATGGGATTTCCCAGGCAAGAATACTGGAGCGGGTTGCGAGTTCCTACTCCAGGGTATCTTCCCAACTGATTATCATTTATTACCTATTTCAGGCCTTTATTAAAGTCATGAGGGAGGAAGCAAAGATTGATGACTTCATGGAGGTTAAGCCACCTGCCCTAAGTCACAGAATAGCTAGTACACAGAAGAACTGACTTGGACCCCACCAAGTTTATTCCATCAAATGGCACTCCAGAATTTTAAACCATCAAAGTCAGGGGATTTTGTTTTCTGAGGACTTTCTGGTATGATTTAAATTCTGAAAATCTCAAAGCCACAATGTGTGACTGTGGTTTGACCTCTCCCCGAGGCTGGCAATTCTTGGACTTTGTGTTGAGGTGGCTCTATTTCAGCAGTTTGAAGAGAAGCCAGAAAGAAGGACTGTTACTTACTGGCACTGGTGTGAGACCCATTTGTAACTTCCCTCCTCCTGCTGTCATTGTAAGATGAAGGTTGACAAACAGGCCAGATTTTGGATGAATGAGAATACTCCATTCCTGGAGGGATTATCTATTTTACTTACAAGGATATAATTATGTACAGTGCTGCCTCCCCAAATATCTTCAAGCACCTCAAGTCAGCCAGCTGAGCTTCTTTGTTATTCTAAAGTAAACATGGCTTTCTTCAGAGAACACCAATTATGGAATTGTTATGTCTCGCAAAGCCTCTGGGGATGAATGTGTTTGCTGAGTTGAAGGTTGCCAATTCACCTTTCTTTAAATTTGCTTTGTGGGACTCCTTTTTGATGCAGAGATTCTTACTATTTGCTGTCTCTGAAGCCTAGGAGCCCAGCCGACTCACCAAAGCTTCCAAGACATTGCCAGACAACAAAGGCTTCAAGTCCATCACCACTCAACCAGGTTTTCATTATGAGGTCATCAAAAGAAAACATAAAAGGAAGGACACTATAGAATAGAGAGTTCTGGGGGAAAAGATGCCCACTCTGAAGCTTTATTTTGGTAAATGCTAATGTAGGATCCTTGTGGGCCTTCCTGACCTTCCCTCCTGAGTGTTTATCTTAGACTATTCATTATCTCCTTTGTTCTCCACAAAGCAACTTTTCAAAGTTGCTTATGCGGGAGAGCTCTGTGGTTAGACAGCTGGGTTCACATCCTGGTGCTGCCACCTGTCAGCTGTGTGCCTTGGTGTGGGTTACGTGAAGTCTTTGAGGCTCTGTTCCTTCATCTGAAAATGGGGGTACGGAGGGGGGTGGTTGGAAAAGTCACTGGCTGTGGAGCTCTTGGCTGGCTGGTGAGCAGTGGGCGATGCCAGCTGCCTGCTCTGCCATGTTATCTGATACCTTACGGTGAACTGATAGCCCGGAGTCAGAGAAAGGCAAATTCAGCCTTTTCAGAAAATTAAAAGGGCTATTTTAATTGACATTAACTGGTATTTGTATATACGGAAGAATTTGGTTAAGTTTTCATCCAGGAATATTATAGAAATCAAGAGGGGAGGTAGAAAATTCTTGTTCTAGCTAGAAAGTAGCTCTCACAAGGGCAAAACAAAACTCCAGAGCTAATCTTCCTTGGGTACAAGTAGTAATGCCAAGGATGAAGAGGCATCTAAGGGCTCTTTGTACCCACAAGTCACTGCTGAATTATATTAACCATAGTTCTAGCTTCTGTAAATTTGACACTTAAATATCTAACCTACATGCCTATGCTAGACATCCCTAGTTCTGGACAATCTGTCAACGTGCCACTTACCCAGCCATGGCCTCCTGACTCCTTCATCCAGTCCAACCATTCCTTTGGAGGAATCCTTTTTTTTTTCTTATGGGCATTCTTCACAATCAATCGATCCATAGCTCACTCTCAATAATCTCCTTATCAGGCTGTTATACTCTGGACTACTATACACCTGATCTGACCACCCTAGGGCCAAATATCAGAAACTTGAGATGGTGCCTATGTTCCAGAACCTGCTGGAATCATTGAAGTCTGCCTATCATCCATTCTAATCCTGATTATCTGCCTTGCCTGTTGCTTCCTGTAGAAACCATCATAAAGGCTCTTCCTCACTGTCCCCCATCTCTTCCTATATGACCTGCCAACCTTTGTCCTGTTCAGTGTGGTTCCTCATGGTTTGATATGCCCCCTTCTTTCAATCAATGAAACTATTTTTTTTCAAGGGCAGTCATTTTCCTGATCTGTTAAACACACAGTTGTCTGTTCATTCACTATATTTTATAATATGAGCTATTTATCATTCATGGTTACCACACTTTGTACAACATTATCTCAGAAAGTTGGCCACAGATTATTGGCCCAGAGATGACCATGCAACATGAAACAGCCATCTACAGACTGGACACTGGCCTAGGAACTGGCGTGGTACAAAAGCTGTATGTAACCAGGCTTCCTTGATTGCAAGTGAACAAAGGAATAATGAATCCATAAATATGGGGTGATCCTTCCACTGAAAACCAATGGTGGTCCTTGGACCAGTGGCTTAAGCAGCTTCTGTGGGCTAGTGAGAGGTCCAGAACCTCAGTTCCCTCTGAAGACCTCCTGAAGCAGAACCTGCATGTAATGGAAACCCTAAGTGGTTTGTATGCTCATTGAAGCTGGAAAAGGGCCATCCATGTGTAGTAGACATGCAAGGTGCTGAACTCTGAAACCCTTCACAGTGTTTGCACAGAGGCTAGGCTTTCCATGGGCCACTCCCAACCTATGACTGATAGCAGCAGGAATACCATGCAGTCCCATTCTTAGGAAATGTGGGTGCTCCCGATAGATAAATTTGGCTCAAGGACTCCATGATGGCCTTGGTAAATTTTCCTTGGGGCTAGATCCTAAGATGTTGGCACCATCCTTCTTTCATTCCTTCTATACTTCACCTGGGGTCAGACACTCGTGGTGGCCCAATGGCTCTCAACACACTTCATTTCTTCTTGCAGGTATTTTTCCCCAATAACTTGCGTAAGGCTTTTATTTTGTCTTAAAGTTTGCCTTTAGGATAACATACAGGTCTGTACCTGTACTATTTCAAGTGGCAGCTTTCTAGATCTGCAGAGGTTGCAAAACTGACACAAAGAAACTGGTTGGAATTGCAGTTAGATGATTGAGGATATATATATATACAGATATACATGTCCCCGAAATAATGCCTCACTAGCAATGCAGCAGTTTTATACATTTCTGAGTTTATGATCCAAGACTAAATACTGTACAGATGGATGTTGGATCCAAGATGACTACACAAAAATGATCAAAATATCTACAGTTTACCAAATATGCAGTGAGCATCTAATTTTTGTTTAATTCAATTGTATTTGTATTACATCAATAGCCATTTTAAGTAAAGAGAGTAATAAATATCCTTGTTTAAAGAATAGGTGTACTATAGAGAACAATATAGAGCCTCCTTAAAAAAGTAAAAATAGAGATGTCATATTATCCTATAATCAATCCAAGGATTAGACATATATCTGAAGAAAACCATAATTCAAAAAGATACATACACCTCAGTGTTCATTGCAGCACTGTTTACAATAGCCAGGACAAGGAAGCAACCTAATGTCTATCAACAGAGGAATGGATAAAGAAGATGTGGTTCATATATACAATGGAATAGTACTCAGTCATAAAAAAGAATGAAATAATGCCATTTGCAGCAACATGGAAGGACCTAGAGATTATCATACTAAGTGAAGTAAATCAGACAAAGAAAGACAAATACCATATGATATCCTTACATGTGAAACTTAAAAACATGGTACAAATGAACTTATATAAAAAACATGAATAGACCCACAGATATAGAAAACAAGCTAACGGGGTTGTGCTAAATTAGGAGTTTGGGATTAACATACATATATTACTATCAGTAAAATAGATAACCAACAAGGACCTACTGTATAGCACACGGACTATACTCAATATTTTGTAATAAAATATACTGGGCTTCCCTGGTGGCTCAGACAGTAAAGAATCCACCTGCAACACAGGAGACCTCGGTTTGATCCCGGGGTTGGGAAAATCCCCTCGAGGAGGGCATGGCAACCCACTCAGTATTCTTGCCTGGAGAGTCCCCATGGATAGAGATGTGTGGTGGGCTACAGTCCATGGGGACACAAAGAGACAGACATGACTGAACAACTAAGCACAGCATAGCATATAATGGAAAAGAATCTAAATAATATATATATATGTATAATTGAATCACTTTGCTATACACCTTAAACTAACGAACATTCAGTTCAGTTCAGTTCAGTCACTCAGTCTTGTCCGACTCTTTGCGACCCCATGAATCGCAGCATGCTAGGCCTCCCTGTTCATCACCATCTCCCAGAGTTCACTCAGACTCACGTCCATTGAGTCAGTGATGCCATCCAGCCATCTCATCCTCTGTCATCCCCTTCTCCTCCCACCCCCAATCCCTCCCAGCATCAGAGTCTTTTCCAGTGAGTCAACTCTTCTCATGAGATGGCCAAAGTACTGGAGTTTCAGCTTTAGCATCAATTCTTCCAAAGAAATC
>SJYQ01001694.1:1699788-1713751 GCA_006410935.1 Redunca redunca
TGCGGGAGACCTGGGTTTGATCCCTGGGTCGGGAAGATCCCCTGGAGAAGGAAATGGCAATCCACTCCAGTACTATTGCCTGGAAAATCCCATGGACAAAGGAGCCTGGTAGGCTACAGTCCATGGGGTCGCAAAGAGTCGGACACGACTGAGCAACTTCACTTCACTTCACTTGACATTGGAGTACAAAAGGAAGCAGGGCAAAAAATAACAGAGGTTTGTCAAGAGAACAAGCTGGTCATAGCAAACACCCTTTTCCAACAATCCAAGAGATAATTCTACATATGGACATCATCATAAGGTCAATACCAAGATCAGATGGATTATGTTCTTTGCAGCCAAAGATAGCAAAGCTCTATACAGCCAGCCAATATAATACCTGGAGATGACTGTGGCTGAAATCATGATATACTCACTGCAAAATTCAGACTTATATTGAAGAAAGTAGGGAAAACCACTAGACCATTCAGGTATGACCTAAATCAGATCCCTTATGATTATACAGTGGAAGTGACAAATAGACTCAAGGGATTAGATGACAGACAGAGTGCCTGAAGTACTATGGATGAGAATTTGTAACACTGTACGGGAGGTGGTGATCAAAATCATCCCAAAGGTGCAAAAAAACATGCAAGAAGGCAAAGTGGTTGTCTGAGGACGTTTTACAAATAGCTGAGGAAAGAAGAGAAGCAAAAGGCAAGGGAGAAAGGGAAAGATATACTCATCTGAATGCAGAGTTCCAGAGGCTAGCAGGGAGAGATAAGAAGTCCTTTTTAAATAAAAAATGCAAAGAAACAGAGGAAAACAATAGAATGGGAAAGACAAGAGAATTTAAGAAAATTGGAGCTATCAAAGGACTGTTTCATGCAAGGATGAGTATAATAAAAGACAGGAACAGTAAGGATCTAACAAAAGAAGATATTAAGAAGAGGTGGCAAGAATACACAGAAGTACTATACAAAAGAGATCTTAGTGATCCAGATAACTACGATGATGTGATCACTCACCTAGAGCCTGACATCCTGGAATGTGAAGTCAAGTGGGCCTTGGGAAGCATGACTATGAACAAAGCTAGTGGAGGTGATGGAATTCCAGCTGAGCTATTTCAAATCCTAAAAGATGATGCTGTGAAAGTGCTGCATTCAATATGGCAGCAAATTTGGAAAATTCAGCAGTGGCAACAGGGCTGGAAAAGGTCAGTTTTCATTCCAATTCCAAAGAAAGGCAATGCCAAAGAATGTTCAAATTACCATACAAGTGCACTCATTTCACATGCTAGCAAAGGAATGCTCAAAATTCTCCAAGCTAGGCTTCAACAGTACATGAACTGAGAACTTCCAGATGTTTAAGCTGGATTTTTAAACAGGCAGAGGAACCAGAGATCAAATTGCCAACATCTGTTGGATCATAGAAAAAGTGAGAGTTCCAAAAAAGTATCTACTTCTGCCTTATTGATTACACTAAATCCTCTGACTGTGTGGGTTGCAACAAACTGTAGAAAATTCTTAGAGATGGGAATACCAGGTCATCTTACCTGCCTTCTGAGAAACCTGTATGCAGGTCAAGAACCAACAGTTAGAATCAGACATGGAACAACAGACTGGTTTAAAAATGGGAAAGGAGTGAGTCAAGGATATACACTGTCACTCTGCTTATTTAACTTATATATAGAGTACATCATGTGAAATGCCAGGTTGGATGAAGCACAAGCTGGAATCAAGATTGCCAGGAGAAATACCCATAACCTCAGATATGCAGATGCTGCTGCTGCTGCTGCTGAGTTGCTTCAGTCGTGTCCGATTCTGTGCGACCCCATAGATGGCAGCCCAGCCCACCAGGTTCCCCCATCCCTGGGATTCTCCAGGCAAGAATACTGGAGTGGGTTGCCATTTCCTCCTCCAGTGCATGAAGGTGAAAATTGAAATTGAAGTCACTCAGTCATGTCTTCCTCATAGTGACCCCATGGACTGCAGCCTACCAGGCTTCTCCATCCATGTGATTTGCCAGGCAAGAGTACTGGAGTGGGGTGCCATTGCCTTCTCCAAAGATGACACCACCCTTATGGTAGAAAAGTGAAGGGAAACCAAAAAGCCCCTTGCTGAAGGTGAAAGAGGAGAATGCAAAGCTGGCTTTAAACTCAACATTCAGAAGACTAAGATCATGGCATCCAATCCCATCACTTAACAGCAAATAAATGGGGAAAATGTGCAAACAGTGACAGACTTTATTTTTCTTAGGCTCCAAAATCACTGCAGATGTTTACTGCAGCCATGAAATTCAAAGATACTTGCTCCTTGGAAGGCAAGCTATGACAAACCTAGACAGCATATTAAGAAGCAGAGATTTTACTTTGCCCACAAAGGTCTGTAGAGTCAAAGCTATGGTTTTTCCAATAGTCATGAATGAGAGGGTAACAGGCAGGTAGGCCAGAGGTCTCCAAATGGAGGAAATAGCCTGCAAGTGTCAGACATTTTTATCTCTCTTAAGTGGCAGGAGGAAACAAAGTAGCGGTATTTTTTCCTTCTCTATACAAATTTAAAAGGAGGTTTCTCTTAAAATTCTGTGTTGCCATGACACCTGGTTTCACCTGAAGTTAACAACTGCCTTTTTCTTATGGAAATGTTTATCTTAGGCTATGCTAATGTACTATGCATTTACCCCAAACTCTGTCTTCAAGTCGGTTCCGCCTTTTGGCTCAGAACCTACTTGACAAACCAGTATGTTATACTCCGATATTGTTCCGCTAATCTATGTAAATAACACTATTTGTATGGTGCTCTGCCCTTCTTCAAGATTCAAGTTAATCCTTTTATGGCCCCCATTTGGAGCCAAGATTATCCGAAAATACATGCTATGGGTGAGGGCCCTGGTGCCATTCCAAGTTTTGAGACATTCCTTTCTTTCATTAACAGACTGCTGGTAACTATATAACATCTACCTAAAGACTAGCAGCGGGGTACTCTTTCTGCCCCCTTCTGATGCCTATGTCAGAAGCTTTCTCTATCTCCTTTATACTTTAATAAAACTTGGTTACACAAAAGCTCTGAGGGATCAAGCCTCGTCTCTGGCCCCGGATTGAATTCTCCTCCGGGGGCCAAGAATCCCGGTGTCGTAATTCAACAACAACCTTTCATGTATAGATGTGAGAGTTAGATCATAAAGAAGGCTGAACACCAAGAAACTGATGCTTTTGATCTGTGGTGCTGGAGAACTCTTGAGAGTTCCTTGGACTGCAAGGAGATCCAACCAGTCTATCCTAAAGGAAGTCAGTCCTGAATATTCATTGAAAGAAAGGACTGATGCTGAAGCTGAAGCTCCAGTAGTTTGACCACCTGATGTTATGATCTGACTCACTAGAAAAGATCTTGATGCTGGGAAAGACTGAAGGCAGGAAGAGAAGGAGATGACAGAGGATGAGATGATTAGATGGCATCATTGACTCAATGGACATGAGTTTGAGCAAGCTCCAGGAGTTGGTGGTGGACAAGGAAGCCTGGCATGATACAGTCCATGGGGTTACAAAGAGTCAGATAGGACTGAGTAACTGAACAACAACATCCCACTGTATTTTTATATATATATAATATATACATAATATATATATATTATATATATATATATAACTACTTGGTTATATATATATGTGTGTGTGTGTGTGTGTGTGTGTTTGCGTGCGTGTGTATACAATTTGTCCCCATTACNTATGTGTGTGCGTGCGTGTGTATACAATTTGTCCCCATTACACTAATAATGAAGATTTCGTGATCTTGCCTCATCTGCTCCCAGTATACCTCTTCAAATACCTCAAGTCTCCTGTAGTTCTGAACAGGAGTCTACAGATGCTTATAAACCCTTAATCACAATCATACATACACAGGAGCTCCAGAACCTCCTCACCCGTATCTGTGTCCAGGAAGCCACCCAAGGGTGTCTTAGTACTGCCTCTGCTAGTGGTAATGGTCATGCTTACATCCATGTTGAACGTTGTGTGTCTCAACCACTCAGAGGAGAAAACATTACTGTATTCTTGGCAGAAGCGGGGAATAGATCCCCTTTCCCAACATGGCACAGCTCACCCTCATTTAGGCCCTGAGATAGTTTTGCTCTCTCCTAGAGTTTCACAAAGTCTACCATGAACATGATTTCCTTCAGGACATAATATTCATCTCTCTTCCTTCTTACTCCCATTGAATCCAATAGGCAGTTCCTACCCTTTCCCTTTTTGTCTTCCTTTGTCTCGGAATCATTTATGTAGGTGACCACAAAACGCCCAGCAGAAAATTAAAAGCCTCCTCCTCCCACCTTTGAATCCTCTCATCAAAAATACTGCCATAGAATATATCCAAAGAAGGTCACTTCCAGTAAACTTTATTAATTCTGAAGCTTGGTTTGAGATTGGTAGGACATCTGTTTTAGATTATGCAAGTTTAGAAGATATATATGATATATGATGATTTCATTGATGCTTTCATTTAAGGGTAAGAGTCTGAGACTTCAGAGGTATAAGCAGTGTCTTAGAGCTACTTGGTTATGAAATCAATTAGAATTTTCCAAATCATGATAATAAATGCTCTACATTTGAAACAAGATGTCATTCTTCCTTTACAGAGATGTGATATACTAAATTCAATAGTCTTAAATTATCTTTTTATTCTCTATGCCTAACATAATACCTTGGCACAAAGGGAGGGGGGATAGTGCAAAAAAATACCTATGGTGGGGGGCTGGTAAAGACAATATATAGGGTAGGAGAGTGGGAGTTTTGAAGTACTGGGTTTCAGACAGATTACAAGGATGTATTGTACAACATGGGGAATATAGTCAATATTTTATAACTGTAAATGGAGTATAACCTTTTAAAATTGTGTTAAAATACATTAACAAAGAATGAAATCACAATATAAAGTACATCTTCAATGAAATCAGAGGAGGTACAATAGTTTCTAAATAAGTTCATTTCATATTTATCTAAAAATACTTGAAAATCTCAAGAAATATGAGTTATCATACTACTATTTTATATTTGGCTAAGTTTTTTACACCTTAGATATTCAAATTGCAATGGTAGTGAAGCCAGTGTTCTATGGTTCACTGAGTTATCCTATGGTGTTGAGCATTCAGAGTTACAAGAAAAGTGAAGTATCATTGAATCTATTGTCGAATCTGTAGTCTCAACAGGAAGGTTACATTTTGTTTCATCTTGATAGAAAATATTTCTTTGAGATTTCTGAATCTTAAAAGGAAACCAGCTTTCCATGAAAACCAATATTAGTCTACTCTTTTAAAGCTGAAAATATGTAACTTTAAAAATGTGAGCCATTGAAGGAGTCATGAAACTTTCCTGCTATTTAATAATGCCTTTATGTCATAAGGGTAATTTTACTCAGTAGCCTCTGGCAGTCAGAATTAAGTTATACTATTGTTAGAGATTTTTTAAAGGAGTCAACAATTTTCCTCATCTTTCCAGGGGAAATTATTCATTTGGGTGATTTTTTTCCTGTATTCTATTACAGAAAGATTATATGCAATGGGTGTATTTGGGAATTAATCCAGTCTCAAAACAAGGCTGAAATAACCATGGCCAATAATATGTTGTTCATGGGTTTCTATACAATTTACCAACAAGTTGAAAAATATTTTTAGAATCTCAGATTATATATATATATATATATATATATAGTCCCTGGTAGCTCAGCTGGTAAAAAATCCACCTGCAATGCAGGAGACCCTGGTCTGAAAATTGGGTCAGGAATATCCCTGGAGAAGACAGAGGCTACCCACTCCAGTATTCTTGGGCTTCCCTGTTGGTTCTAGTCAGTAAAGAAATCCACCTGCAATGTGGGAGACCTGGGTTCAACATATGCAATTTACCAACAAGTTGAAAAATATTTTTTAGAATCTCAGATTATATTAATTATATTAAACTATATATCTAAACTATTTATACTTATACAATATATACAATATATATAATATATAATGTTAGTAAACAGTACTTCATATTCTTTAACAAGCAGAAAGAGGCTTAAAGTGAATTTGTGTGTTAGTTTCACCTGTAAGAAATCTAACACTAACCAACAATCCTAGTGGAAGTCTTTATCTGCATTTGAGTTTGGCCAATGGTTGGCTGGGATTAAATTTAAACTTTTTTTTTTTTTTTGTAAATTATCGTTAACTTTTGAAGAACTAAATGAAAATTATGGCTATTTTCTGCAGAAAGTAAACAAATCAACAAACAATCACATGGAAATTTTCCCTATTATTTCAAGTGGTTCACTGACCCCAGAAGAATAGATATCTGAAATCTCTCAAGGGTAATCACTGAATGTATTAATTTTTAAATCTCTAAGTCAGGTACCTGTACACACTCAAAATTACACCTACATTAAAAAATTATCTTTATGAAAAAAGTTAATGAGAAGCCACAACTCTATGACTATAAATTACACTCAATTTTTAAAACGGTCTCCACTCACAGCATGTTTACAACATAATGATCACTTCAGAACTCTTCCAATTATAAGAGTTTATCTTATAAATAAGTGGATCAGAGATTGATGTTATTGGAAAGATCAAATACAGTCCATGGTTGTTTAAAAGTGCAGTTGAAAGAGAGAAGTTATTGACATAATGGTAATTATAACTAGTAATAACTTAAAAGAGTTGGCTGTATGAAAGAAATCTAAATACAATAAAAGTTGGCGGAGTTTTGGGGTATGAAAAAAAATCTATAAAACAAAGAGAACTCAAATAGTCTATAATGTGGGAGGGAACAACATTTTGATAGGGAGCCCTGATTAATACACCTAGATGAGTTTATCTTTAAAATGTAAGAGAAGACAGACCTAGATTAGCTAGGATAGAAAGTGTATTGATTTGGTTGCCAGGAAATGAACAAATCAGTCACTTTTTGGCTATAAAAGGAGGCCTCAAGAAAGTCACCTAAGAGCATTGAGTCTGGATTTTATCCATTGGTTGTAAAATAAGGGAGCTCATTACTAGAACTTGAAAGTCTTTGATAGCTTTAAAAATTAACTTTCTTTGATACCTCTCTACTTATAGAATTTCAAAGGATGGCTTAAACTACAACTCACCAATTTCTTTTCTATAAAAATTATTATGGAAGCAAAATATAGCTTAAGAAAAAGTGGATACAAACTAGGAAAAATATGCAGAAAGAGTAAAAAGGTTAGTGAGCAGAGATGGTCAATTGATGTTTAATAAATGTATACACTTTTTAGGGAAAGTGAAATTTCTCTTTTGCTTTTATCTGTTAATCTAGATCCTTAAAGAGGTAGGAAAATAAGTAGACAGACTGTAATGATAATTGCTGATTAGGGTACAGAATGAAACCAGAATGCACAAGATCTCAACTAAATACTACCCCTTTTCCTTTGTACTTAACTTCTAGAAATAAAGATGTGAAGAAAAATTGGCATTATGTACCAACTGAAATTTTTAAAAAGTAAATTCTAAGGAATATATTATAGGTGATACAATCCACTCCCTGTATCTTATGAAATTTCATCTACTGTACTCCTAGGTACACTATGATGACATTAAGGAAATATAAGGATACAATCATCACAGAATATCGTATTCATTATATCCAGCATACCATGCTCTATTTAATAAGGCTATGAAGTAGAATAATACTTTTTAAGCTACTTTCAACAGTAAAGATTAAATTAGTACCTTTCTGTTAACCACAGCTTTAAAATATAATAATAAATGCCTTTTCTTCATGCATCTTGGTTAATCAAGAGGCAGGAAGATTGATTTCTCTTAGGAAAATGATATGCCATTCTTCAATTTTCTTACTAGTAAAAATGTATATAGTCAAAAACATCATGCATCAAATTTAATTACTAAGCAGATCATTGCATACAATAAAAGAGTAAGTCATATGATATGTGAAGAATAAGCTGAACTTTTAACACTATTATTTTCCAAAATAATGCAGAAGATAAAATATCCAATGGTACACAGCTTTTCCTGAGTATTGGTATCATTCTTCTTAAAGTATGTCCTAATTGAACTGAACATAATAATAATAATAAAGTAGGAACAAGGGATAACACATTTCCAACATGTTACTATTCTTCGCCTTTTGGAAAATTTTTGCTCTTAAAGGTTGTCAGCACCTTGCCTTTTATCTTGTGACTTTGTTTCTCTCTGAACCAGAAACTAAAGGTATAACTGGACTCATGAGTTGACCTTTACCACCAGTCATTCTTTTATTTGAACATGATAATAGATTTTCCTTGTGGTAGAGCTTGTGAGCCATGAATGCCCTCACTTATCTTACTGTTCAAGTGTGTGAAGTGGTGATAGCAGTGGGGAGCAGGAGGAAGCCTCTCTTAGGACAACAGAAGCCAGGCATGGCTGCATCACAGTTTATTAGCCTTAAATATTCTCTTATTACATATAATAAAGTTAGTTTCTTGCTGACATTTAACTTGCATCTTTGTGGCCAAAATAATAAGACCCATTCTACAAGATTTTAGAGAAAACGACTGTTAAAACTATAAAGAAAAGGTCTCTGTGAATTTGGCTTCCTATAAATATCTATCCAGAAAAACAAGAGATTCAAAGAATACTATGGATATAACATGAAAGAAAAAGAAAAAAAGAACTACTCTCCGAAAATATCTTCCTTAGTTTACTGCCACAGTACTTAAAATTGAGTGCCGGGGTCCAGCCCCAGTGGATCCAGGGAATTCGAAGAGTGGAGGGCATTGGCGAGGAAAGACTTATTTATTTATTAAAATAAGATTAGATCAGGAAGAAATAGCATAGTAGGAAAATTTAGTGGAGAAAAGAGGCTGATTAGCTTGGCTTACGTGGAAAACCAATAAAGTTCCAGACAAGGAACTTGCACCGTCTATGTTAGGCCGCGGGCGCCCATTTGAATACCGGAAAGTGCCCTGCCTTGGGCTCTCTCTCTTACGGATCTTAGAAGCTGGGACAAGTAAGTAGACTCGGTCAGCCTCCGTGTTCCAAGAGATCAGCCTGAAAAGGAGAGGGAGGGAGCAAGAGAAAGAATCGACAAGGGGGAGGCCAGGCTTGTGCAAAAACCCCCTCCACCTTTATTGTTCAAAAGTTGTTTATATACCCTAAATTTTACATAATGAAAGATACAGAGTCATGCAGGGGCAGCAGTCCTGACCCTTTTTGTATATCTTTTTGTATACAAAAGGTCTCAGGTGATTTACATTATCTTTTGGCCAAGAGGCTTGCTAACACTTTTTGGCTCTCTTTCTTAATGAATGTTAATCTCACTTCCCCTGAAGTGTTTTCCTTTAATCTGCATCTCCTTAAAGCACTAAAGTTACATCTCTACAGAACAAAGGCACAGTGGGTTATAACAAAGAAGGTACTTAACTCAAAGATCTAATGTTGCTAATACCAGGTCTACTACTTGTTTTTCTATATACCAACTATATCTAAAAATAAAGGATATGAAAATTTGGCAGCAAGTATTGGCTCAACAAATGAAACCTTTAATCAGTCCTATTCTAATGATTTTAACTCCTCGGAAGCCCCTACATTCCTAGGATGTTTTAAGCTTCCTGTGCCTCCTGCGGTCAGGAGGGCTCAAACAATCACATGCGCAGCAGTATGAGTCCTGCAGGCAGGCTAGAAAGCCATCAAAGGGGTTTTTGGATTAAAACACTCATATTATGCCCAGGAGATTTATTATCTAAAATATCTAATTTTTTCCAGAAAAAGGTGGTAGGGAGACAGCCCCCTGTTAATGACAGAAGAGTAGGTGGAAAGCATAACACAGTAAAGCAGGCAGATTCTGGTCTTGGGGGGTGGATGCTCAGGAAATTCCAGGGGGAAAACCTGAATTCGTCACTTCCTTGCATTTGTCAGGCTTCCTTCCACATGACCTTGTCATGGGTGGGATTCCTCACGCTGGCTCCCGGCAATTGAGTTATTTCAAACTGCTAATTTTTGCATTATTAACTGCAAGGAGATCCAACCAGTCCATTCTGAAGGAGATCAATCCTGGGATTTCTTTGGAAGGAATGATGCTGAAGCTGAAACTCCAGTACTTTGGCCACCTCATGCAAAGAGTTGATTCATTGGAAAAGACTCTGATGCTGGGAGGGATTGGGGGCAGGAGGAGAAGGGGACAACCCAGGATGAGATGGCTGGATGGCATCACGGACACGATGGACGTGAGTCTGAGTGAACTCCGGGAGATGGTGATGGACAGGGAGGCCTGGCATGCTGCGATTCATGGGGTCGCAAAGAGTTGGACATGACTGAGTGACTGAACTGAACTGAACTGCTAATTAATAAACACTATGCTTGGTACTTTAGATATATCATCTAATTTAATCATGGCAAGATTCCTGAAAAGTAGAAATTGCTAAATATTTTTACAAAGGAAACTGAGATAAAAACGGGGCTAGAATGATATCTGGTGGTCCAGTGGCTAAGACTCTGAGCTCCCAATGCAGGGGTTCCAAGTTCAATCCCTAGTCACAGAACTAGATCCCACATGCCACAACAAAAGACAGCGTATGGTGCAACTAAGACTAGGTGCAGCCAAACAAATAAACATTACTCTCTCTCTCTATATATATATTGTTCTTGACTCATATTTCAAACTCTTTTCATGCAGACCTTCTACCACCTCTTTACTTAGCTTGAATTAGGAATTTTTCTTTTGCAAGGCAAAAAATAATACTGGGCAGATGACAATACTTTGCCTGTTAGCCACTTACTCACTTTCACGTTAGTGAGACTTGTTTCATTTCAGATGATTTCTCCCCTGGAGTTGGTTTAGTTGATGTAAGGGTGGGAGCAGAAAGGTGTCTAAACAGAAATGAAAGAGGCTCCTAACAGGCACAGAGACACAATGGACATTTGGTGGATAGGAACACTAAATTCTGGAAAGTACAAGATAAAATGAAGAGGAAGTTTTTTAAATGAAACATTTTGCTGTTAGCCAGCCCTACTTAATTAAGGTTGCAGTCTGTTCTGAAAGTTGGAAGATAAAGTCTTGTAAACAAAGAGAACAGAGTCTTGTAACACAGGGTTGTTACAACCCACCAAAGTTATTCAATGCTAGTGCACCCAGAGGGAATTTGGGAGGGGAAAGACAGGATGAAGCATTTTGCGCTTTGGACATATGGGTCCCTAGATAGTTAAGATGCATATCTAAGGAAGAATTTCAATGATCCCAGTTTCTTGCATTTTCCTGTAAATATAAAAGCAGTAAAATAATTAACTTGAGAAGTTATTTCCCTTAGCAGTAATCTTTCTCCAAGATGTATGCTTGACAAGATATATTTCTTAGTGGAAAACCTCATATATATGTACTGGCTCCTCCCCTACCTCTTTGGAGCAGTACCCTCAGAGACACTGACAAGCTGTTTCCCATGCTAAAGTCCTTAGTAAGGTCCCTGAATAGAACTTAACTCACAAATTTTACATGGCGCATTTTTCTTTCAGTCAACAGTTTTGGCAACAATGAAGGGACCCAGAGCAGACTTTTCTCCCTCACTTGAACTCCACGAGGATTTGGATCAAGGGTCCCTTGAGCCTGTTCACCATCTTGATGAATATGTAGGAGGCTGGCCTGACATTTTTCTTTGAAATGACTACTCAAGTAAAATTTGTTGGAATAAAAGTGAAGATACCAAATGAAAGCTCTCAGCTCCAAAGATAAGAGGCATAACTCCTTCTGGCTGATTATGACTTTCTCAGGCAACTGAGAAATTTATGGGAGTGGAATAGGCAAGTCTTCACATTGTGCAATAGCACCATAGGGAAACACACTCATTAATTTAAATAACCTAGTGCATTTAGAAACACACACAAGAGGATTGGCCATCCAGTGCTCCAAATGCCTGTGGTGGGTTTAGACTACTAGAAGGAGAAACCAAGACATATAAAAGAGACGAAATGAGGGTGCTTCCTAGAGGAGGTTGCCACCTAGAGGAGCCAGGCTCAGAAATAGCACACCAGTCCATCACACAGTCTTTGAATCAGGCCTCCCTGATTCAAAGTTTCCAAAACAGAAGAAAGAGGGGTGCTAGAGAACCAACCTCCAACTATCAGCCCAGCCTTGTTTACCTACATATAGAACATATACTTGCAAGAACTTACTAAATTGGGGAACTAAAAAAATTTTGCCCTGAAATGGCCAATATGGGGCACTTTTTTTTAACTTTTACTTTTATATTGGAGTATAGCTGATTAACAATGTTGTGATAGGTGGACGGCAAAGGGGCTCAGTCATACATATACATGTATCCATTCACCTGCAAACTCCCCTCCATCCAGGCTGCCATATAACATTGAGCAGAGTTCCCTGTGCTGTACAGTAGGACCTTGCTGGTTATCCATTTTAAATAAGCAGTGTGTACATGTACACCCCAAACTCCCACTCTTCCTTTCACAGTGAGGCACTTTGACATTTCAAAACTGGAGAGAACAAAAGTCCTTCTGCATGTACATCCGTGGTGGATTCATGTCAATGTATGGCAAAACCAATACAGTATTATAAAGTAAAACAAAGTTAAAATAAAAATTAAAAAAAAAAAAAGTTTTTCTAAGAGAAGCTGGCATTTCTCTCCCAGTGCCTTTGAGATGTAAATAGTCTACCAGGTCAGAGAACCCTTATCTAGATCATCTCTAATTCTAGGAATTAGGAGGGGAAGGGGTGGCAGAGGCCTTCTTTAAACTAAATCAAGTAAACTTAGCTTACTCCAGCTGTTATTTACAAACTAATGAGTTTTATATTGTAATACCAGATTTATAATTAAGTCTAAAATAAAGGTATGAGATCTATCCCAGGAATGGGGGAGCCTGGTGGCTACCGTCTATGGGGCCACACAGAGTCGGACACGACTGAAGCAACTTAGCAGCAGCAGCAGCATGAGATCTATGCGTGTATCTATCTTTAAGTCTGTTTGTACCTATAGATATGCTATGTCTATACCTTCAGATGTTATTATCAAAGTTCGTTAATAAAAGAGGTTTATTTAACTGACTTAAAAGTAAATGCTTATAAATTAAATATTTCTAAGTATTAAAAGCCAACCCAAATGAATTTCAAGTTCATATGATCTGGGAATTGTTCAAATTAAATTAATATTTGGTATTAAGGTTACTTTGGGATTGCAATGAAAACTGACTTTTTCCAGTCCTGTTCCCACTGTTGAGTTTTCCAAATTTGCTAGCATATTGAGTGCAGCACTTTCACAGCATCACCTTTTAGGATTTGACATAGTTAAACTGAAATTCCATCACTTCCACTAGCTTTAGTAGTAGTGATGTTTCCTAAGGTCCATTTGACTTCACATTTCAGGATGTCTGTCTTTAGGTGACTGATCACACCATTGTGGTTATCTAGGTCACTAAGACCTTTTTTTGTATATTTCTTCTGTGTATTTTTGCTACCTCTTCTTTTTTTTTTTTCCCAAAACATATTTTTATTTATGTATTTATTTTTAGAATTTACTTTACTTTACAATACTGTATTGGTTTTGCCATACATTGACGTGAATCCACCACAGGTGTACATGAGTTCCCAAACATGAACCCCTCTCCCACCTCCCTCCCCACATCTCTCTGGGTCATCCCCGTGCACCAGCCCCAAGCATCCTGTATCCTGCATCAAACATAGACTGGCAATTCATTTCTTACATGATAGTATACATGTTTCAATGCCATTCTCCCACATCATCCCACCCTCTCCCTCTCCCTCAGAGTCCAAAAGTCCTCTCTACACATCTGTGTCTCTTTTGCTGTCTTGCATACAGGGTCATCATTACCATCTTTCTAAATTCCACATATATGTGTTAGTATACTGTATTGGTGTTTTTCTTTCTGGCTTACTTCACTCTGTATAATAGGCTCCAGTTTCACCCATCTCATTAGAACTGATTCAAATGTATTCTTTCTAATGGCTGAGTAATACTCCATTGTGTATATGTACCAC
>SJYQ01001694.1:1718672-1731672 GCA_006410935.1 Redunca redunca
TAGTATTGTTTCACAGTGATAAGTCTTATTTGACACGGTGTTTTAAAACGTTTTAATAGCTCTGAAAAACTTCTTCAATCAAATTCTAAAGTTCTTTTGAATCCCAGCTAACTTTAGGATGGTTCAGAGAGCCCATGAAACATCTCAGTGAGAGATACTAATTAGGATTATTAAATTAAATGGTAAACATCATCAAATGAGTGAAGATAAACCTTGTTGGGTTATACTATGCAGGTAAATATTATTATATACAATTATTAAAATTTGGACATTACTAACATATATCCTGGTTTGTTATAAACTCATATTTCTAGTTATTATCNCATCTGGTCCCATCACTTCATGGGAAATGGAGAAACAGTGGAAACAGTGTCAGACTTTATTTTGGGGGGGGTCCAAAATCACTGCAGATGGTGACTACAGCAATGAAATTAAAAGATGCTTACTCCTTGGAAGGAAAGTTATGACCAACCTAGATAGCATATTCAAAAGCAGAGACATTACTTTGCCAACAAAGGTCCGTCTAGTCAAGGCTATGGTTTTTCCAGTGGTCATGTATGGATGTGAGAGCTGGACTATAAAGAAAGCTGAGTGCCAAAGAATTGATGCTTTCGAACTGTGGTGTTGGAGAAAACTTTTGAGAGTCCCTTGGAATGCAAGGAGATCCAACCACCCCATCCTAAAGGAGACCAGTCCTGGGTGTTCATTGGAAGGACTGGTGTTAAAGCTGAAACTCCAATAATTTGGCCACCTGATGCAGAGAGCTGACTCATTTGAAAAGACCCTGATACTGGGAAAGGTTGGGGGCAGGAGGAGAAGGGGACGACAGAGGATGAGATAGTTGGATGGCATCACTGACTCAATGGACATGAGTTTGCGTAGACTCCGGGAGCTGGTGTTGGACAGGGAGGCCTG
Organism: Redunca redunca; assembly: GCA_006410935.1. Lineage (NCBI taxonomy): Eukaryota > Metazoa > Chordata > Mammalia > Artiodactyla > Bovidae > Redunca > Redunca redunca. The sequence continues at coordinate 1,719,588 of SJYQ01001694.1, forward strand.
GCATGTTGCGTTTCATGGGGTCACAAAGAGTCAGACACGACTGACTGACTGAACTGAACTGAACTGAGCACCATGGGACAAACTGGTCATGAAATGTCTCCAAAACCTCTGTCAAATTTATGATCAAACGGGAGAAGCTATAAACAAAACAAGGAATATCATTCATTATCCCATTACACAAAGGGTATACAATCCACTGCAGTGGGCCTCAGAAAGTGTGCCTGAGTGGAATTCAGGAGGAGTAAAACAGAATGAAGGATTCTGTGCTTTGGATATATAGACCCCTAGATACTTAACATGCATATCAAAAGACAAATTTCAATTACCCCAGATTCTTGCATCTTCCCTTATATAGGAAAGCACTAAAATCATTAACATGAGATATCTGTTCTTTGTGATTACCAATAATCTTTTCTGATGATATATGCTTGATGACGTGCTTCCCAGCCAAAAAATTCATATGCATAATTAAAAATTATATATGTGTGTGTATATATATATAACATGAAAAATAAATATATATATGTGTGTGTGTATATGTATATATATATACATGGAAACTTAACAATACCATATGTAAAATAGATAGCCAATGGGAATTTTCTGTATGACTCAGGGAACTCAACCAGGGGCTTTGTGACAGTCTAGAAGGGTGGAATTGGGAGAGAGGTTCAGAAGCGAGGAGTCATGGATGTACCTATGGCTGATTCTTGTTGATATTTGACAGAAAAATACAAAATTCTGTAAGGCAATTATCCTTCAGTTAAAAGAATAAAGTGTCAAAAATTATATATATATATATACACACACACATGTGGATGTGTATGTATGTATATAAATGTGTGTGCGTGGCTCCTCCCCTGCCTCTTTGGAGCAGTCTCTTTATAGCTACTGAGAAGCTGGGCTATAGTCCCATAAGAGTCCTGAATAACACAACTCACATATTTTATATTGTATATTTTCCATTCAGTTGATAGTCTCATTTCTGTCCCATTGCAATACTGGCTATGTACTTTACCTTGAAGAAGCAGAAAAAGAATTCAGCATTAAATGTCAAACTATAAAGGATGGATACAATTGAAAATAGAGCTAATCAAGAGATTGCTCTGGTCTTCCTTATTGAAATGCAAAAATTAGCTTAGACCAAAACCAGATTAGAAGTAGTACTCTTAAGAAAAATAATAATAATAAAGAACAGTTTTAGATTTTTCAAAGATCAAACAGCATGGATTGCTTAATAAAATCAGGTAATAATCACAGTACATAGAATACCAGAAACAATCTGGAAATTAATAGAGTTGTACACTTATCTTCTAGGAACAATGTAATTCATTTCCTTCAAACAATTTCCCCCCAACTTATAACTTTTAAATAGTTTAGCTTTCTTTAAATTGACATTGAAATCAGGAAAGGCATAATCTTTCAAAAAGGAATTGGAATATAATTTCAACCAGTATAGCATGAAACAGGTTTTGGATCAAAGTGTGTTGGTTTCCAGCAGCTTGGGGTGAATCTAGAAAGTGAAAGTGTTAGTCACTCAGTTTTGTCTGACTCTTTGCAACCCCATGGACTGTAGCCCGCCAGGCTCCTCTGTCCATGGAATTCTCCAGACAAGAATACTGAAGTGGGTAGCCATTCCCTTCTCTGGGAATCTTCCCAAACAAGGGATCAAATCCAGGTCTCCTGCATTGCAAGCAGATTCTTGCAGATTCCTGCAAGCCACCAGAGAAGCCCACAGGGTGAAAATTGTCAACAGCTAAATCTATTGGCTCCCTAGCATCCAAACTTGTATTCATATGACGGAAAGATAATAGTCCATCTAGATAAAAATACTGAGGATTGGGAAGTAAAAGTGATCAGTTAACACAATGCTTGGCATTATGTAAACAGAACTGAGCAGTTCACTTTATATATTTCCTTTGGTTTGCAGCTATAAAGTAAGCCCAGATTAAAGGGCAAGTCAGAAACTCCATTCCCATATTCATGCAGCGTTATTTACAGAAGCCAAGGTATAGAAACAATCTAAATGTCTATTGATAGCCCAATTAAAGAGATATCCACATCATAATTCCTCATAGTCTTTTTCAGGGGTTAATTCAGGGGGAAAAAAATGATGAACATGGCTTCTCTCTCTCATCACCCTTCCCTCTTCTGTTTTCACTTTATACCTGGCAAAGATGAAAAAAAATCACTATTTCTGGTGTATGTGTAAAGGCTGTGTGTGAGCGCACGCGTGCACGTGTGTGTGTGTGTGTATTTCCTTCAAGGATCAACTGAAAACTTCATCTTTTTTTGTTGGGAGTTCCTAGCTTTATTACACAGTGTTTGCACACAGTACTCATATCAAAAGCAGCCTATCTGCTGAAGAATAATACATCCTTGTAACAGTGAGGGACAGTATGTCTCTAAGTTCAAAACACAGGGACATACACACAAAAAACTCCATTTCTATGTTCACTGAAGCATTATTTAACATAGCCAGGATTTACTAATAGAAACAACCTAAACGCTCATTGACAGATGAATGGAGAAAGAAATTCAATATATATTATACATACAGTGGGATATTCTTCAGCTTTAAAAAAGAAAGAAATCCTGCAGTATGGGACAACACGGATGAACCTTAAGGGCATCACACTAAGTGAAAAAATCCAGTCACAGAAGAACAAATATAGCATGATTTCACTTATATGAGACCTGTAAAACAGAAAAGCAGAGAGTAGAATGGTCATTGCCAGCAGCTGGAAGAAGGGGGAACTGGGGAGTTGCTATTGAACAGGCATAAAGTTTCAGTTACACAGATGAGTAAGTTCCAGAGACCTGCTGTATTACATTGTGCCTTTAAGTTAACAATACTGTCTTGTACACTTAAAAATTTACTAAGGGGGCATATTTCATGTTAAGTGTTCTTACCACAAGAAAAAAAAAGAGAGAGAGTCATCTGTAACCATCACTAGTCTATGGATCTTAAGTTAAGATTTAAAGTAAATCATTTAATTACTTGTTATTAGTGTGTTCAGATTCTCGCCTGGAAAATCCCATGGACGGAGGAGCCTGGTGGGCTGCAGTTCACGGGGTCGCTAAGAGTCAGACACAACTGAGCAACTTCACTTTTACTTTTCACTTTCATGCATTGGAGAAGGAAATGGCAACCCACTCCAGTGTTCTTGCCTGGAGAATCCCAGGGATGGGGGAGCCTGGTGGGCTGCCATCTATGGGGTCACACAGAGTCGGACACGACTGAAGCGACTTAGCAGCAGCAGTGTGTTCAGAAACAGAAATGTGAAAATGATTCAACTAACCATGTCACTTGCTTGCATATATAGTATTTATATGAATAGGCCAGAATAAGTAATACATAAATGTATTCTTTTCATAAGAATTATCTTTGTAATTAAAATAATCATAAACACATGCCTGAATAGTTCTCTTGAAAAATTTATGGGCTGTCTAGACTGTGTGCATTATCCTCTGGGGATATGCAGACTCCAGAGGAATAAATTTTCATATAGAAAATTAGGTTATTACTTTCCAACAACAATGCTTCTGTTAGGATCTTCTGAAGGACCAAAAAACAACAACAAAAACAATTTAATTTAAAAAGTTCTGGCATCTTGTTAAAATCTTTAACTTACTTTACTTTCTAACATCATTAGGAATGAATTTTTAAGAGTATGATCTTGTGTACTTAAACTGTGAATTATCAACATGAAACAATTAAAATTNCTAACATCATTAGGAATGAATTTTTAAGAGTATGATCTTGTGTACCTAAACTGTGAATTATCAACATGAAACAATTAAAATTTATGCTTCAAATTTTATAACATCTAACAAAAGTAAATTTCTAAAAAGTCACCATCCTATCAATTACCAATTACTCCTAGTTGGAACTTAATGGGTATCTTTTGAATGTTAGTGGTTAAATGCTAATTAATGGCCAGGAAATATACACATTTTAGTTGTATTCACTTCACCACTGTTTATAACATCATCATCCATGTTAGTTTGGTGATTACTCTGATTTTATGTTATGTTCAATCTACGTGCATTTCTCCTTGGAAAAACTCAAATCACCATTGATTTCTTTGATGAGTTTTTCTAATGAATATCTATTGTTCTTGAGTTGCTCAACTATTTCTTTATATAATACCGGGAAAAAAAGAACATTATTCCCTGGACTTCACAATCTGTGATGTTTGTGTAGCAATTGTCAAAGGAGACAATGGAAGGAGTAGAGATTTTCTCCTCAAACTCTGAGTGATTTGAAATATAATCAGTAATTTCAGGATGGCAACACAAAAAATTCTATATTTATTCTAATATAGAATATTCTATAGTAAGTGTGTGAATGCATGTGTATACACATCAGGAATAGTGCTGCATTGCAATTCAGGAATTTTTTTATTTTTCCGGTTTTTAAGAGTTATTGGTTGACTGATTGAAGTACGGTTGATTTACAATGTTTCAGGTATAAAGTGATTCAGTTATATATATATATTTTTTTTTTTCTTTTCAGATTTTTCCATTATAGGTTATTACAAGATAAGGAATATAGTTCCCTGTGCTATTAAGTAGGTCCTTGTTTGTTTTACATATTGTACTGTGTATCTGTTAATCCCATATTCCAAATTTATCCCTCTTCCCCTCTTCCCCCTTTGGTAACCACAGCTTTGAAAAAGACAAATCTGTCTTCTGTCTGTAAACCTATTTCTGTTTTGTAAATAAGTTCATTTATATCATCTTTTTAGATTCCACATATGTGATATCATATGATATTTGTCTTTTTCTAACTTCACTTAGTATGATAATCTCTAGGTCCAACCATGTTGCTGCAAATGGCATCACTGCATTCTTTTTTTGGCTGAGTAATATTCCACTGTGTGTGTGTGTGCACACTGATACACATTAAAAACTGCATGTTTGATATATACAATTTGATGTTTGGCATGTGTATGTCATTAGCTTGACATGTGCACATCAACCGATGGTATCATAACCACAATCAAGGGAATAAACATATGTCATCTCCAAAAGTTTCTTTGTGCCCCTTTCTTTGCAAATATCTTTAAGATGAGATCTATCCTCTTAAAAAATTCTTAGGTACACAGCACTGTATTGTTAACTATAGGACCTATGTCAGGATTTCCTATTTTTAACTGTTCAAATCATGATTAATCTAGATCATATCATTTTCAGAGTGACTCAACAGTGATCCTAAAAGCTATGGTTAAAATAAATAAATATATATATATATATACTTGATTTAAAGTGTAATTCTTAAAACANCAAAAGCAATTTGCATTCACTAAAATTCATAAACAGTAAAGAAACAAATCATTAATCATCTCTTATTTTTTATGGGTTTGGGTGGGTTAACTATTTTCTTGAGAAGAAGAGATATATTAGAAGAAATCATTGATTGCTATGTCTTTCCTACTTGTTAGCATTATAATTATACCCACTTCAAATTACTAGAGGTCTATTCTGAAACAAAGTCACACCCACAAATCTACTGCTATATCAGTATTTAGAAAAACAAAGTGCTTTTTCTCATAGATTTATATATATATACATATATAGTAGATAATATATATAGGCACATGCACACATATAGTATGTGTATACATATATATTTGAGAATACTTTATTATTATTTATTTTATAACATTAAGTGTAAGAAGTTACTTCTGATGTCATTATAAAAGTTACTATCAGTCGAAATATTTCACCCTTTTGGTTCCACCTCAGTGTTCCCCATATTAAGCATTTTCCTGCACTTCAGATCTAAATATCCATCTATTGATTGGAAATGTGCACCTAACTACCTTAAGAAACCTCAAGCTAAACATGTCTGAAAATAACTGCATCATGTTCAGCTCTCAAGGTGTTCTCTGTCCATTAGCAGTGTTCACATCTCACCAACCATCCAAGCATGAAAGATGTTTCTTCCCTGGCTCTCTCTGCCTCAAGTTCGAATGCATCAACATGTCTTATAAATTCTGTCTCTGAAATGATTCCATAGGTTATAACCAGTCATACTTGACAACTCACTGCTCCTTGCCTACACCAAGGGCTGCGGGCCTTTTGTTTTCTCTTTTCCAGAAGGATTTTCTTCTGTTTGCTATTTGTTAAAATTCTCCTAGAGACAGTTACTACTTCTTCTATGGAAGCTTTCCTAACTCCATTAACTAAAATCAATTGTTTCTCTCCTAAGAGCTTCTGAAAATCCGTCCATAAAAATATAAAAACAAATAGTAACTAGAGTTCAAAGCAGAAGGTGCCATGGGTAAGTGTTGCCAGGGCAAGGGATAGATCATATTTACTTCTGAGTGTCCTGCTTCCCGCACAGTGCTCAGCACACTGAGTGATCTTCACAGGTGACAAACGGGATTAGGGGCTTTTGCTCCCTCACGCACTGGGTCATTAGAAACAGGCATTAGCTAGGACTCTAGAGACAAGCTTCTCTGGGTTTTAATCCTAGATCTATGACTTAGTAGCTATATAACTTTAGGTAATTATTAAAACCTTTTTCCTCATGCATAAAAACAGCATGATAGCAGTACCTTCCTCAGAGGATTAATCCACCAACTAAAATGGATGACAGAGGTAAAACATTCTGCTTACTAGTTGAACCTCTTATTGCCATAATCCCCTTGAGTGGGAGAGTCACCAAACACCAGAACAAAATAACAGCTGGTGCAGAAGAGGGCCAAGGGAAGAGCAGTGTGGGTCCCAAGGCATCTTCTTAGGGACAGTTTTGTCCCCACAGGGGACAAAACATACTCTCTTAGCTTTTACCTATGGCTCTGTCTCTTGATAACTCCCCATTCCTCCCGCCTCATTAGGCTGTTAGAACCAGAGCACTCCGCATGTTTATGTGTCCAGGGGTCTCAAGTATCCTTCATCTGTATTTCAGAGGACCAAGGCTGCTTTGGGTATCAGGATCTACGCCAGTCTTGTTTCTTTTCACCTCACCCTTGTCGGTTTTTTCTGTTCTGGAACAAAGTGAGAGGTTGGAACATAATCAAGGTGGAAAGCGAGGTCTGGGAGTATAGATTGAGGACAGACAGACCTAAGTGGGGGCTGATGAGGAGAAATAGTTATCCTTAGGAGGGTATAGAGCCTTTCAGTTGGGAAAGTTATTTCCAGTCAGAAGGCCCAGTCAGAATTAAGAAAGCTGTCAGGCATACACCCAAGCTGGGACTACCTAGACTAGCACTTCTCAAACTATGTTCCATGTATTTTCAGTGATTGCTCCATGGTGATTCTATGATTAAATAAGTTTGAGAAATAGATCATCACCACACTGTAATCTGTCACACTGTCATACTGACATTACATCACGGTATATCTAAAAAGTTTTATAAATAAAAAGCAAACAAACACATTTAATTTTGATAAATCCTGTGTTTCTGAAAATAATCTGTACATGAGAATTTACATAATCCCCTCTACCCTTATTGTTAGCTTCTTTAACATACAGATTATAGCTGAAAAGCTAGCCTATACTAATAACTAAAGTAGCCAACGGTTTTACATGCAAAAATGAACCTATGGCTAAGCTCATATAGAATGCAATTTCCACTAGCCCAAAGGAACCGCAGCATCTAATTTTAGAGGCATTGTTCCTGACAGTCCTTGGACGTGTGAAAGGGAACTGTTATTTATGTGATCTCTGATTTTTAATATCTTTTCTAACTCCAGATATTCTAAAAAATTCTTCATTTATAGGAAGCTTGAGGGCTGGTAAACTACAGTCCACAGGCCTAATTCAGTCCACTGCCTGTTTGTGTAAAGATTTTTTTTTTTAATGTAATCCAGACATGTTTACTTGTTTACTCATTGTTTAGGGCTGCCTTTGCCACACCTCAGCAGAACTAAGTAGTCCTGGCAGAGATCATGTGGCCGGCAAAGCCTAAAATATTTACTATTTAGTTCTTCTTAGAACAAGGGTATGGACCCTGACTTTTCAGATTATTTTTCAAGAATTAGATGACATCTTTCTAAAAATAATCGTATAGAATTTATCCACTTTATTTCAGTATGGAAAATGCCTAGTTAATAACCTCCTCTAGTGCCAGCATAAAACGTTAAAACTGCCGCGGGAGTAAAACTAAAACATCAAAAACTTGTATTTCTATATGAGTCACAAAAGTCATAGCATGAAGAAATTCTCAGAGTTTTAAGAGGTAACTAACAGTTAAACACTGAGTACTTCTGGGAGAGATTTTTTCCCCCATAATTTTGACTTCATTTTAAATACTTCACAAAGTACTCTCTTTAAAAATCCAGGCTTTTCCCACATTCCTTCACATGGTTAAAAGTTTAATCTTGTTAATTTATTAATACACTTAAATGTAACCTCTTCTGAACACTAATGAAAATCTCTATTTGAAATATAATTAATTAGAAAGTTCTTGAAACATACAATTTAGCTTAATCAAAAGTGAAACTTTTCATCTTTTCTCAATAAATATAGAACTTCAGAGTAATTGCTCAGTATGTAGAACACTCTACATGTAAATTTAATGAAAAAAATCTAATACTTAGAGCTATTTTTTTTGGTTGAATTGCAGAATTTGATGAGAACTATGTGAGCACTATGACAAATATAGTGTTGGTATTTTAAATTAGTATAATATACTATAAATCAAAACAAGTATCTGAAAACTCTGTAAGATAGCATGGACACAGACTTTTTGTAAATGTGGAGACAATAGCTATGATTTTAAATTGCTGATAAAAGAATATCCTGAGCATATTCTCTTTAGAATCACAAATGGTAGTCTAATCCTATATTCTTACACCAAATGTTAAAGAAGGATTTAACAGTCCTTCAAAAGTGAAAAATTCAAAGAATTTAATATTGAGTGTATATCTAAATATATATGACAAAGATTCCTTATGTAGAAATATATAAGGAGACTAAATGACATCACTCAAGCACACTGAGGACACTGGCCTTTCTGAAAAGAGTTTCTTTTTTTCTTAGAGTCCCTGAAAAAAAGAATACCCAGTCCTGGTGAGACTTACACTTGGACAGAATTATAAAATTATAGAAATAAAATAAAAAGTGAATATAAATGGAATATAACTCTCAAAATAATTTACTGACATTAACAATCACAGCTACCACTTATTGAAGATTAATCTAGTCACAGACTGTGGCATCTGTGTTTTATTTTTATGTACTAATAATATAAATACCATCATCACCATTTGTGATCAGGATATTTTGATGCTGAAAGTTTAATCTTGCTAGAGATCAAATAATAAATAAATGACTATCAATTTTAAGATATGTTTACCAGAATCCAATTCCCAGGCCCTTTTAGCTGTGTCCTAAGACCCTGAAGAGAGGTTAACTAATTACAGCAAATCAAAAGATGGGTCAAGAAAGTACTATTAGCTCTTTAAAAATCTTAACAACCTAAGGTATCTGTCATTTGATCAGAGTTTTGAACTAACACCAGTATTGGAAGAGTCTGTAAAGGAATGGTTCTTGTGAAATATCTTGCATTTCCACACATATCTTGGTCAAGTTCAACTGACTTTATATAAAGTCTCTATCATGGGATAATGGAGAAAGAAAGTGGCACTGGTAAAGCTGGGGGCAGGGGGGTGGGGGGGAGAGAAAAGCCTGTAGACTTTGACAAATAAAATCTGAAACCATTCCATTGCTTCCTTTCAGGTCTGATGACTTAAATGAGACTTGGAATAAGATGAAAAGAATCCAAGGGGAAAGACTAACTAAAGGTTTATAAAAGTTTTTAAAAAGCTGAAAATTACCAAAAAAAAAAAGAAGATGGAGGAGTAACTTAAGAGCAGTATTTGCAGAGAGGAGTTATAAATGACATGGGAAGACTATGTACTTACACAAAGAAAAGCCAAATGGGAGGATTTTAGTTATGAGTGAAAATGGTTTTCTGAAAGTGAGGAGCATAATTGTGATGTCTTGGAAAAAGTAGTTAAGCAGTATTCTTAAAACAACAACAACAAAAAACAACAAACCTTGAATTGTTTTATAATGGATTTTTTTAATGACTAAAAGGGAAATTTAAGTAGAAACTGCAATTTTTTCTCCCTCTCTCAAAAGGTTCTACACTCATTCTGCTACTTTTAAGGTAGTAGGTTTCAAAGTATGGTTTGTGGACAGCTAGGGAGTGCTTGACACATTCCAGAGGGTCTAAAGATCACAATTATTTTCATAATAATAGAGATGTCATGTTTTCAACTCAACACATTTGTAACAATTCAAAAGCAATGTTGTGTAAAAATGGTGGTCCCTAAATATACCAAGGAGTGGCACAAAATTATACTAGTTATCATTGTATTCCTCACCACTCCACTCTAATTACACATTGTTATAATATTCTGCCTAATTTTCAAGTATTCATGAAGCACTCTGCATACAGAAGTCTGATGGGTCTGTCGAGAAAAGATATTTGTGCAATTGAAGTACAGGCTGGATGAGCTCCTTTGGTCATGAAACAATACTTTTACTTAAAAAGAACATTTTGCAGACAAACTGGTTATAGAGACTTAAATATTTAGCAGACAATTTCTCAAAATATGAAGTGAGTCCATCATTTTAAGTAAAACAACTAAGCAATATTTGTTTGCAATGATAAAATTCAAGCTGTTAAGTGAAAACTAAAATTTTGGAAAACATGATTCTGTCACCATAAGCTTAGGAGCTTCTCAATACATAATGACTTTTTTGATAAGTGGTGATATGAATAAATAGGAATTTTTGATACTATGTGGTGAAATAGGTCAACATTTCAGCAGAACTCAATAGACAAATACATTCCAAATGACCAGTGCATGAGGTTAAAAATCATGCATGGATTAAAGACTTATTCAAAGTGCCATATAGTCCAATATATTTTAATGTAACAGTGTAGGAAAAGTGGATTGTTTAGATTTCAGATTTCCCACTGCAATAAACTTTGAAAAAATTACCACCTGCCAAGTTTGCTTACACTACCAAACACTATCTAAAGTTACCTTTTTAGGTAAGTAAAAAAGTTAAAAGAATAAAACTAGAACATCCCTTAGTGCCATAAACAAAAATAAACTAAACATGGATTAAAGACCTAAATGTAAGGCTGGATACCATAAAACTTTTAGAAGAAAACATAGACAAAACACTCTTTGCCATAAATTGCAGCAAGATCTTGTCTGATCCACCTCCTAGAGTAACGAAAATTAAAATAAAAATAAACATATAGGATCTAANTGCACAGTAAAGGAAAACATAAACAAAGTGAAAAGACAACCCTCAGAATAGGAGAAAGTATTTCCAAAGAAGCAACCAACAAAGGGTTAAAGTCTAAAATACACAAACAGCTCATGCAGCTCAATGGAAAAAAAAAAAATCCATTCAAAAAATGGGTGGAAGATCTAAATAGACATTTTCCAAAGGAGACAGATAGATGGCCAAAAAGCACATGAAAAGATGATCAGAGAAATCCAATCAAAACTACAGTGAGGTATCACTTCACACCAGGCAGAATGGCCACCATCAAAATATCTTCAAACAATAAATGCTGGAGAGGGTGTCAAGAAAAAGGAACCTTCCTTTACTGTTGATGGGAAGGCAAATTGGTACAGCCACTATGCAGAACAGTATGGAGGTTCCTTAAAAAACTAAAATTAGAATTACCATATGACCCAGCAATCCCTCTCATGGGCATATACCCGCAACCATAATTAGAAAAAGATATATACACCCCAGTGTTTACTGCAGAACTATCTACAACAGCCAAGACATAGAAGCAATATAAATGTATATCAACAGAAGAAAGGACAAGGAAGAGGTCGTACATATATATGATAGACTACTCAGCCTTGAAAAAAATGAAATAATTCCATTTGCAGCAACGCAGATGGATCTAGAGATTTTCACATTGAATGAAATAAGTCTGACACAGAAAGGCAGATATCATATGATATTGCTTATATTTATAATCTTTAAAAAAGGATACAAGTGAACTTACAAAACTGAGGCAGAGTCACAGATGTAGAAAGTAAACTTATGTTTACCAGTAGATAAGCCTGGGCAGGCGTGTGGTGGGGG
>SJYQ01001694.1:1732528-1743154 GCA_006410935.1 Redunca redunca
TTGACTATGCCAAAGCCTTTGACTGTGTGGATCACAATAAACTGTGGAAAATTCTGAAAGAGATGGGAATACCAGACCACCTGACCTGCCTCTTGAGAAATCTGTATGCAGGTCAGGAAGCAACAGTTGGAACTGGATATGGAACAACAGACTGGTTCCAAATAGGAAAAGGAGTACATCAAGGCTGTATACGTCACCATGCTTATTTAACTGATATGCAGAGTACATCATGAGAAACACTGGACTGGAAGAAACACAAGCTGGAATCAAGATTGCCAGGAGAGATATCAATAACCTCAAATATGCAGATGACACCACCCTTATGGCAAAAAGTGAAGAGGAGCTAAAAAGCCTCTTGATGAAAGTGAAAGAGGAGAGTGAAAAAGTTGGCTTAAAGCTCAACATTCAGAAAACGAAGATCATGGCATCTGGTCCCATCACTTCATGGGAAATAGATGGGGAAACAGTGGCAGNTGGAAACAGTGTCAGAGTTTACTTTAGGGGGCTACAAAATCACTGCAGATGGTGACTGCAGCCATGAAATTAAAAAACGCTTACTCCTTGGAAGAAAAGTTATGACCAACCTAGATAGCATATTCAAAAGCAGAGACATTACTTTGCCAACAAAGGTCCGTCTAGTCAAGGCTTTGGTTTTCTCAGTGGTCATGTATGGATGTGAGAGATGGACTGTGAAGAAGGCTGAGCGCTGAAAAATTGATGCGTTTGAACTGTGGTGTTGGAGAAGACTCTTGAGGGTCCCTTGGACTGCAAGGAGATCCAACCAGTCTATTCTGAAGGAGATCAGCCCTGGGATCTCTTTGGAGGGAATGATGCTAAAGCTGAAACTCCAGTACTTTGGCCACCTCATGCGATGAGTTGACTCATTGGAAAAGACTCTGATGCTGGGAGGGATTGGGGGCAGGAGGAAAAGGGGACGACAGAGGATGAGATGGCTGGATGGCATCACTGACTCGATGGACGTGAGTCTGAGTGAACTCAGGGAGTTGGTGATGGACAGGGAGGCCTGGCGTGCTGCAATTCATGGGATCGCAAAGAGTCAGACACGACTGAGTGACTGAACTGAACTGAGTAGTCAATAAGGGACTTTCCTGTAACTCAGTAAAGAATCTGCCTGCAATGCTGGATATCTGGGTTTGATCCAGAGGTCAGGAAGATCCTCTGGAGAAGGGAATGGCATCCCACTCAAGTATTCTTGCCTGGAGAATTTCATGGACAGAGGAGACTGCCAGGCTACAGTCCATGGTGTCACAAAGAATCTGAAATGACTGAGTGACTGACATTCCATTCCAGCAGCCACTAAGTACCATAAACAAGACATTGCAATTCAGGTAGGAGGAAGATAACTAAACCAAGTGCTTCAAACTCAAACACGTGCAAACAAATTATAAGGCATATGACATAACTGAATAAAATAATCTCCATTTGAAAACTATGGAGTGAGGCTGCAACCCTCTCCACACATGAGTATCCCTAGGCCTGAAGACTGGGACCAGGGTGTGTGTCTGCCGTGGGAAGATCATGTGCAAGTAGATGAGGGTGTCTGGACAGAGCTGAAGATGCCAGAGTGGAAGCATAAGCCACAGGCTGAAAACTGGATCTCCCAATGGCATCACATCCACAACAGAATTTTGAGAATCTCGAATCTGAATTTAGCCTTCTTGGTTGTGACTGAAGGTATACTGAAAGTCATTCAGTAGTGTCCTACTCTTTGCGACCCCATGGACTATACAGTCCATGGAATTCTCCAGGCCAGAATACGGGAGTGGGTAGCCTTACCCTTCTCCAGGGGATCTTCCCAACCCAAGGACTGAACCCAGGACTCCTGCATTTCAGGTGTCTTTACCAGCTGAGCCATGAGGGAAGCCCATTTGGTAAGGTAGGATGATTAAAAAAAGGAAAAAAATGTATTTCATAGAAACTCTTTTCACCTTAGTTTGTAACTTAATTATGGAAATAGAGGAAATGTGGATATCTTTTTGTGGTCTCTCCCTGGCTCACCGATGTTTAGGGATGAACCTGGATATTGGCCTAGGCATAGGAGAGCTCTGTGGACAGAGAGAAGGAAGATAGTCATTATACTAGTACAGTCTCTCTAAAGAGGACAGGTATTCTCAGATTCTCATTGCCTTCAGAGAAGGCAATGGCAACCCACTCCAGTATTCTTGCCTAGAGAATCCCTCGGAAAGAGGAGCCTGGTGGGTTGCTGTCCATGGGGTCACACAGAGTTGGATATGACTGAAGCGACTCTGCATGCCTGCATGCATTGGAGAAGGAAATGGCAACCCACTCCAGTATTCTTGCCTAGAGAATCCCAGGGACAGAGTCTGGTGGGCTGCCGTCTATGGGGTCGCACAGAATCAGACACAACTGAAGCGACTTACCAGCAGCAGCAGCATTCTCAGATTCAGAAAACTGGCCAGAGTTTCTGATTTTTACAAAGATTTTAGAAATCCAAATTTTAATGCAAGCTTTTCCATTTTTAAAAACTTGACAACTAATCAAAAGTATTAACACCTGGTAGCAAACCCTGAACAGTACAAAGAACACTTTGATATCTAGACCAACACTTTGCCAGTGGACCACCAGTTTATAATATCTGAGCTTGAAGAAAGTTTCCAAAAACCTTCTCTCAGAATCCTCACCAGACTCATGATTAATAATGATGGAAATAGATAGTACTTAGAGAATACCTCATACAACGCCAGGCATTATATTAGGACCACTGAACACATTCTTTCAACAGCATTCATATTTTAAAATGTGTTTTCATCTATGAGAAAGCTTTGGAGTTCAACCATCAATTTTCACCTAACCAGTCTATTCTGTAATAAGTATCATGAAGAACTCTGTTTATGCTTTTGCATGGTGACGTGACTATGGCAAGGTTAAAGTATGTGCACGTAGGTTAGAACAATTTACCTAGTCTGTGGAGGTCTTTAACTTCGGCACAAATTGTAATTAAGTGTATTAATCTGTTTTCCATATTAATTCCAAGTCTGTTATTCAATAAAAGATCCTGGACAAGTGAAACCTGAACCCTTCTGAGCAAAAACTCTTCTGCTTCTATGCCAATAAAGTGTCATCTCTTGATTATGACTTCATTTATAGCCTTTCCATAACTCCTTCAAATGGTATTCTAGATGGGCTATAAAGCAGTTAATCAGAATAAATTAAAATTTGTATTTAGCACTAAAATGTAAATTAATTGTATGTTTTCTCCCAAATCTAACCATTTTTAAACATCTGGTATATATATTTTAGTGCTTCATTCACTCTAATGGTGATCATTTTAGCAAGTTGTTAAAGCTGCTTTTCACTTCCCCATCATGGCAGTCCAAGGAATGCAGCTCATGTGTCAGCACTGGAGCCTCTAGTACAAAATCATTAGAAAAACAACCAGTCCTCTTTGGTTCATCATAAAGTAAAATAGAGTAGAACATTATCATCTGCCCACTGCCAACCAGACAATGAAACCACTGGCCTGACTGTGAAGAAAGTTTAAAGTTTTCAAGAATCAAGGGCATTAAGTACAGAAAATTAGTCTTTTCACTGCCATGTTTTATTCTTTCGAATATCAATTTTCACCAGCTGTGATATCTTGTGTAGCATCTGCTAGAAAGTAGGAAAAAAATATACAGAGACTGTACTTAAGTACAGCAATAGTTTTATTTATTTTTTCCTTATGATTAAGGCCAACAGAATCACGGGAAATTCATGACTTGCAAATGATATAAATTACATAAAGATTGAAAATGCTCATAACTTACTTTTAATTAAGTAATAAGCCAGAACAGATTTTTCTATAGTTTTGATTAATGTGCATTTCAAATGACAGGCAATAATTCATGCAAAGACTATCATATATTGAGTTCAAGATGTGCATATTTCATTTTTACATTCCAAAGCTGTTTCAGTTCCTCTTAGTTCTTTGCTATTCCTATTTAACATTAAATAGCTAACTTGACCAATTGTTTCCCCAGAATTATTCAGCTTTTTAACTCAATTATCTTTCTGGTTTGGTTTCCTAGACATGGAGAGTTTTAATTCCAATGCCTATAATTACAAGGAGAAAAAAAGTAGAATGCAGATAGGTCTATATTCAGGTCACCAAATGTTCCATGCTTGTGGACTCTCTTCCTTGTACTTTACTGAATTGGTCATTCATACAGACATTGCTTCAGTTACTACATGTAGAAAAATCACCATTTTTTTTTAAAAGTAGACACAGTTGACAATTCAGTTTT
This sequence comes from Redunca redunca, assembly GCA_006410935.1. NCBI lineage: Eukaryota > Metazoa > Chordata > Mammalia > Artiodactyla > Bovidae > Redunca > Redunca redunca. Next base: position 1,736,794 of record SJYQ01001694.1, read on the forward strand.
TAATAAAAATTTGCAATTTCTTTTAACTTAAAAGAGAAAACTGAACCATACTGATAGAGTTAAATGACGGCACTAAACTTCCCTTCTTACTCTAGAATTCAGGGATTGCTTCTGCTTGTCTGGTTGCTACTGCTAAGTCGCTTCAGTCATGCCCGACTCTGTGCAACCCCAGAGACAGCAGCCCACCAGGCTCCCCATCCCTGGGATTCTCCAGGCAAGAACACTGGAGTGGGTTGCCATTTCCTTCTGCAATGCATGGAAGAGAAAACTGAAAGTGAAGTCGCTCAGTTGTGTCCAACTCTTAGCGACCCCATGGACTGTAGCCTACCAGGCTCCTCCATCCATGGGATTTTCCAGGCAAGAGTGCTGGAGTGGGATGCCATTGCTGAGTGATAAATTCAAACAACATAAAGAAGCCATAAGGGCAGTAAATTTAAGACTAAAAATGGAATCTGAACATAAAGTATCTAAATCCACAGGCACCACTATCTTAGTTTGGGCTGTTATAACAAAAATACCATAGGCTGGGTGACTTTTAAATAGCAGAGATTTATTTCTCACAGTTTTGGGGTATGGTAACAAGTTCAATGTCTGGAGAAAGCCCACTTCCTGGTCCACAGACAGACATCTTTTCTGTTTGCTCACTTGGAGAAAGGGTCTAGGGAGCTCCCAGGGTAATTTTTATAAGGGCACAAATTCCATTTAAGAGCACTCCACCCTTACAACCTAATCACCTTCCAAAGCCCCATCTCCAAATGCTCTATCACATTAGGAATCAGGGATCAAAATATATACACTGGGTGGAAACAAACACCAAGTCTATAGCAGTCAGCCTACCCTCCAATGACTCATAATTTATTCAAAGCTAGGAGTGTTAAAATTTCACCATGTCAGAAATTCTACACACAAGGATTTCCCTGTTTGGTCCAGTGGTTAAGAATCTGCCTTCCACTCAGGGGATGTGGGTTCAATTCCTGGTTGGGGAACTAAGATTCCAAGTGCCCTGGGCCACTTGCTGAGCCCATGTTCCACAACTGAGAGCCTGCATGCTGCAACTAGAGAGAAGCGCACACGCCACAGTAAACTGCCCTCATGCTGCAACTAAGACCTGATGCAGCCAAAAATAAAAATAAGATATTCTACACACATATAAAAACACCATTTGATTCTAAAATATTTTTCTTTCCTTGTTTTCCTTTTTGTTGTTAGGAGAGCACGTGGAATTTAGTGACACTGTTGTGAGTACTCAGTCTTGGAACAATTATGATGGGAATAGAAAACAATATCTACTGTGTAGAAGCCAAAAGTCTCAGGATGAAATGGGACAGACAGACAAAACAAAAAAAAAGATTACAAATAACTACATGGGTATGCACATATTAAACCACATTCTAAGTGTCTGATGTCTCATTGTTTTGCATTTTCTAAGATTCCACCTGTACCTATTCTGAATGTATCATCCCTAAGGGGCTGTTAAAAATGTTTTAAAGCAGCTATATATCTCAATCTAAATATATAAATCTCTTTAAATGAACAATTTCACTGAGATTTCATTTCTATAAATATGGGCTCTTATTTCACCTCGTACAAAATGATATTCAGCCCTACTTATTCTTACCATCTGCTATTGTTACTCTCATTACCAAATGGTGTTGCAACGTTGAATAGTCTATAGACGGTTTACTTGCATTGGAATGTTCTACAGGAATCTAAAGAAGATATTGCCCTTGGTTTCCTTCATTAGAGTTCCTTTGAACTCTTCCCATTATGTGCTTAATTCCAACATTATTTAAATTACTGATAATTAGCCCAAGAAAGGGTTGTGTGGGCTACATCAGTTCAGTTCAGTCGCTCAGTCATGTCCGACTCTTTGCAACCCCATGAATCGCAGCACGCCAGGCCTCCCTGTCCAGCACAAACTCCTGGAGTTCACTCAGACTCACATCCATCGAATCAGTGATGCCATCCAGCCATCTCATCCTCGGTCATCCCCTTCTCCTCCTACCCCCAATCCCTCCCAGCATCAGAGTCTTTTCCAATGAGTCAACTCTTTGCATGAGGTGGCCAAAGACCTGGAGCTTCAGCTTTAGCATCATTCCTTCCAAAGAAATCCAAGGGCTGATCTCCTTCAGAATGGACTGGTTGGATCTCCTTGCAGTCCAAGGGACTCTCAAGAGTCTTCTCCAACACCACACTTCAAAAGCATCAATTCTTCGGTGCTCAGCCTTCTTCACAGTCCAACTCTCACCTCCATACATGACCACAGGAAAAGCCATAGCCTTGACTAGATGGACCTTTGTTGGCAAAGTAATGTCTCTGCTTTTAAATATGCTATCTAGGAGTAAGCTTCTTTTAATTTCATGGCTGCAATCGCCATCTGCAGTGATTTTGGAGCCCCCCAAAATAAAGTGTGACACTGTTTCCACTGTTTCCCCAACTATTTCCCATGAACTGATGGGACCAGATGCCATGATCTTCATTTTCTGAATGTTGAGCTTTAGGCCAACTTTTTGACTCTCCTCTTTCACTTTCATCAAGAGGCTTTTTAGTTCCTCTTCACTTTCTGCCATAAAGGTGGTATCATCTGCATATCTGAGGTTGTTGATATTTCTCCCGGCAATCTTGATTCCAGCTTGTGTTTCTTCCAGTCCAGTGTTTCTCATGATGTACTCTGCATATAAGTTAAATAAACCGGGTGACAATATACAGCCTTGATGTACTCCTTTTCCTATTTGGAACCAGTCTGTTGTTCCATGTCCAGTTTTAACTGCTGCTTCCTGACCTGCATACAGATTTCTCAAGAGGCAGGTCAGGTGGTCTGGTATTTCCATCTCTTTCAGAATTTTCTACAGTCTATTGTGATCCATATAGTCAAAGGCTTTGGCATAGTCAATAAAGCAGAAATAGATGTTCTTCTGGAACTCTCTTGCTTTTTCCATGATCCAGTGGATGTTGGCAATTTGATCTCTGGTTCCTCTGCCTTTTCTAAAACCAGCTTGAACATCTGGAAGTTCATGGTTCACATATTGCTGAAGCCTGGCTTGGAGAATTNGCCTTTCTTTGGAATTGGAATGAAAACTGACCTTTTCCAGTCCTGTGGCCACTGCTGAGTTTTCTAATTTGCTGGTATATTTAGTGCACCACTTTCACAGCATCATCTTTCAGGATTTGAAATAGCTCAACTGGAATTCCATCACCTCCACTAGCTTTGTTCGTAGTGATGCTTTCTAAGGCCCACTTGACTTCACATTCCAGGATGTCTGGAGTGATCGCACCATCGTGATTATCTGGGTCATGAAGATCTTTTTTTGCATAGTTCTTCTGTGTATTCTTGCCACCTCTTCTGCTTCTGTTAGGTCCATACCATTTCTGTCCTTTATCAAGCCCATCTTTGCATGAAATGTTCCCTTGGTATCTCTAATTTTCTTGAAGAGATCTCTAGTCTTTCCCATTCTATTCTTTTCTTCTATTTCTTTGCATTGATCGCTGAAGAAGGATTTCTTATCTCTTCTTGCTAGTCTTTGGAACTCTGCATTTAGATGCTTATATAGAGCAGGGAAAACAGGAGAGACACGTGGTATATGAATGCATTACTTATCTGGTAGTTGTCTGTTTATTTATCATATAGAGTGAGGCACAGATAGGTTGGTTATGCCAAATAATTTATAAAATGCAACCATGATGTCCTTGTAAAAAAAAAAGTATAAAGAAATAGACCTAGTCAAGGCAATTCATGTCTTCATAGGGAAAGTATTAGCTCCTATTTCTTAACACAATACACTTTCAGATATTCAATATAAAACACTACTTAATTTTTTCATCTAGCTGTAAAGCCTAAAATGTTATTTAAAGCAAATTATATTCTTATCAAATTAAATGTCAAAAAGAGTAAAATTAAGAGTATATGGTGGACATTTTGGTTCACTCTTTCATCATGCATTCCACCCCAGATGATTAGCCTAAGGGAGAACTTCCAGGTCACACATATTAGCACCTCAAGGTATAATCTGCAAGCTAGCAGCCTTGCCACCACCTAGGAGCCTGTTAAAATCACAGCCTTTTTTCCCTTCCCCATAGACCTCCTGGCCTTGCCTGGTAGTTCAGGGGTAAAGAATCCTCTTGCAATGCAGGTTCTATCCTTGGGTCAGGAAGATCCCCTGGAGGAGGGAATGGCTACTCACTCTAGTGCTCTTGCCTAGGAAGTCCCAGGGACAGAGGAGCCTGGCAGGCTACAGTCCATGGGGTTGCAAAAGAGTTGGGCATGACTGAACGACTAAAACAACAACAGCAACCAGACCAACTGAATGAGAGTCTGAATTTTAGTAAGCTCTGTCATTATCCAACCTCAGTGACTGAGATGTGAGTTATAGTCCTTTAGGGCAGAGAAGGCAATGGCACCCCACTCCAGTACTCTTGCCTGGAAAATCCCATGGAGGGAGGAGCCTGGTAGGCTGCAGTCTGTGGGTTCGCTAAGAGTTGGACACAACTGAGCGACTTCACTTTCACTTTTCACTTTCATGCGTTGGAGAAGGAAATGGCAACCCACTCCAGTGTTCTTGCCTGGAGAATCCCAGGGACCAGGGAGCCTGGTGGGCTGCCCTCTCTGGGGTTGCACAGAGTCGGACAAGACTGAAGCGACTTAGCAGCAGCTGGGGAGTGAAGGAGGCTCTGGAAAACTTTACTGGTTTTAAGATTCTCTAGAGAGAATTCTTATTCTTCTAGTCATTGTTGCATCAAGAGGCTATGCCTGACACTGCTGATTGTGCTGTCATCCTGAAGTTTATCTTTCATTCTTCAGCTGACTTCACACCAACACTGATGATGAAAAAGCAGGGAAACTGAAAAAAAACACTATGTCCTTGATGGCATTGCTGAGTCACAGAACCAATCAAATCTTGAGCCCGCATAACCACTGGGTTTCTTGTTATATGAGGTAATGCATTTCCTTATTGTTTCAGCCAGTTTGGATTGAAGCTTTGGTTAGTTGCAAAGCATCCTAATACAGAGGAGAAGCAGGAAATTTTTCTGATTGAATCCATGTTGGTTTTATGTATTTTTCAAAATGGAAAGCATCTGTGGCCTGACCGTCTATATTTTCAACCCATTCAACCTCTCTCTTGAGTTTCCAGGAATGCAAGCTCCCAGTGGAAATTTGTGGGGCAGTGGAGTAGAAATTGGAGGAGGAAATGGCAACTCACTCCAGTATTCCTGCCTGGGAAATCCCATGGATAGAGAAGCCTGGTGGGCTACAGTCCATAAAGTCGCAAAAGAGTCAGAGATGACTGAGGGACTGAACATCAGAATAGCAAACTCCTTCTGGCTTGTCATTCTAGAGACACATATGCTGAATGAATGAATAATGGCACAGGTGCAGAGAATTAAAGTTATCTTCCAGAGGATTTATAATTACCCCAAATTCAATTTTATTTTTACCTCTTCTCTTTTTGAAAGCTACCATGGCTCTTTAATAAATTACTATTGCTTAGAAGTCCCTGTCCACATCATGCACTTACATAATTGTACCTGCCACATTGCAAATTTATTTATCTCTTTCCAATGTCCCTAATTATAAAGCATGAGAATTCACATGTGATATTTGTTGAGAACTATGAAGCAAAATATATCTACCATCTTATCATACCACTCCAAACCATGGATCCACACAATATATGTTTCCACCTATTCATAGGTATTTGCACAGCCTCCAGGTACGTTCCCTCACACAGGAAAAGACCACATGTTCAGTTAATCTCAAAGAGGTCACTTGCTCATGGTAAAGGCCGTTTGCTTTTAGTGGGTAGGGAGAGTCACCATGTGGGCAAGCGCAGTAGGGCTGTGTATTACAGGATGAGGTCAGAGTGTCCCTTAGTTACTTGTTTTCCTAAGTGAATAACACGTAAAGAACACATTCATATTTCTTACAGCACTTACTGACATTTCTTACTGCACTTGTGTTCATTTTTGGATATAAAATAGGTATTCAAAGAGGAAAGGACCACATTGGAAAAGAAGAAGTAAAACTCTCACTGTTTGCAGATGACATGATCCTCTACATAGAGAACCCTAAAGACTCCACCAGAAAATTACTAGAGCTAATCAACGAATATAGTCAAGTTGCAGGATATAAAATCAACACACAGAAATCCCTTGCATTCCTTTACACTAATAATGAGAAAGAAGAAAAAGAAATTAAGGAAACAATTCCATTCACCATTGCAACGAAAAGAATAAAATACCTAGGAATATATCTACCTAAAGAAACCAAAGACCTATATATAGAAAACTATAAAACACTGATGAAAGAAATCAAAGAGGACACTAATAGATGGAGAAATATTCCATGTTCATGGATCGGAAGAAT
>SJYQ01001694.1:1743866-1839695 GCA_006410935.1 Redunca redunca
GCGAGACAACAAAAGAGACTCAGATCTATAGAGTGAGCTGTTGGACTCTGGGGGAGAGAGGGAGGGAGAGGGTGGGATGAGAAGGGAGAATGGCATTGAAACATGTATACTATCAAGCAAGAAACGAATCGCCAGTTGATGTCAGATGCAGAATGCAGGATGCTTGGGACTGGTGCAAGGAGAGGACCCAGAGGGATGGCATGGGGTGGGAGGTGGGAGGGGATTCATGTTTGGGAACGCTTGTACACTCGTGGTGAATTCATGTCAATGTTTGGCAAAACCAATACAGTAATGTAAAGTAAACTAAAGTTAAAATAAAAATTTTAAAAGTAAAAAAAAAAAAAAAAAAAAAAACAAAGAGGAAAGGAACAATAGACAGGCAGCGCCCCTGTTCCAGTCGGTAATTAGGTGATAAGTCGCCTTCCTGAGCCCCAGTTACCTCTTTCACAAGAGGGTAGGGTTTCATTCCACAGTAGTTCTCAGCCCTAACTCTACATTATAATCACCTGAGGATTTTAAAAATACAGAGAGTTGGATCCCACCAGCAAAATTTCTGATTTAGTTGGTCTGAGTGTAGGGCACGAATGTAACACTTCTCCAGTAAATCATGTGGGAAGCCATGATTGAAAAGTAGGAGACCAGAGATTTTCAGGTTTCTTTCTAACTTGAGCTATTCTCATATACGATTGTCCTGGAATTTCTTAGTACTGTTCAGTCAGACCCTCTTTTCTCAGGCATGGAGAATGCTGCCTAAGAGCCTCACATCCTACCTACTTGACCTTCTCTTAGAGCTGTTTTCAGCCCAACAAAACTTGGTAGCAGCCATACAGAAAGGGATATATTCACACTGCAGGCACCTAAATAGGTGTCGGGATATAATACACTGGAGGTATCACCGACTCGATGGGCGCGAGTCTAAGCTCTGGGCGGTGATGAGGACAGGGAAGCCTGGCGTGCTGCAGTCCACGAGGCTGCAGAGCTGGACACGACTGAGTGACTGAGCTGGACTGAGGCACCTAAAGGAGAAGAGAAGGACATATGGACGGTGTTTCGGAAGCCGTTTAAATGACCTTCTTTCTAGCTCATGAATAGGGACGTATTTTGCTCCCTGTACCCAGATTTCCTCTTTCCCATCGCTTTAGTCCAGCATCCACAACGCGCATGGGATCAGTTTCAAGCGAGACCAAATGAGACTGCACAGCCAGGTGATGATAAATCTATTTTTACTCCAGATGCAAACCACTCAAAATACACACTCAAATGGCCACTGGGCTATAGTAAAGGGTACTTTTATTGGTAAAAAAAAAAGTGAACTTTTGGTTATGACATGAATTATACAGACAACATACAAACTCCAGTAAAAAAAATTTTATACATATATATATATATTATATTAACAGAGCAACTTCAATACACCTTAGTACCTTAAAATCACAGAGGGATAACATCAGAAAGAGCAACCTTTCACTGCATCCTGGCCAAATTCCAACTGCCAGTATCTGGATCTCAGTGCCTGTGTGTGCGTTCAGTCGCTCAGTAGTGCCCGACTCTTTGTAACCCCATGGACTGCAGCCTGCCAGGCTCCTCTGTTCATGGGATTCTCCAGGCAAGAATACTGGAGTGGGTTGCCATGCCCTCCTCCAGGGGATCCTCCCAACCCAGGGATTGAACCACATTGCAGGCAAATTCTCTACTGTCTGAGCCACCAGGGAAGCCTCTGAGCTTTTTCCAAAACAGAAAAATGCCCATACTTAACGAGAAAGGCATAGACTGAACATTCTTCTCAGTGAAGCACTCTCAGAAATTTCCATATGAATACCCCAGTTTGCTGGCCTTTCAGGGCTGATCAAACCTGGGCATGTATTTGCATAGTCTCCCAGAGCTCTCCACAAGTTTAGGAGTCAGTGGCCACCACGAACCTGGCTTCATTACACGGGTACCATATTGTTTCTTCCCTTCCTTGTAGCACTTCTTAGTCTGCTCTAGTGGTGTGACCTGCACTTGATAAACACAGTTTTTGTTCACAAATCCTAACTAAGGCTCTGCTTCTGGGAGAATCCAACCTAACACAACACTGTTATCAGTTCTCAAGGTGTTCATCGAAAACTGGGCAGTATATCTGTTTTGGGGGTGGTGTAGAGAGACAGCTGAAAAATAAAGAATAAGGAAACCAACTAGTAGGGAAAAAGAGTCAAGTAAATGTGAATGGGAGATGTGAGGATGGTCGAGGAGGCAGAATACAGCACAGAGGGTCTCCAACTTGACAAATTTTTACTTTACAATGGTGCAAAAGCAATATGCACTCAGTAGAAATCATACTTCAAATTTTGAACTTTGACGTTTTCCTGGGTTTGCTTGCTTGTACACTCAGTTGTACCTGCTGCTAAGTCACTTCAGTCGTATCCGACTCTGTGCGACCCCATAGATGGCAGCCCACCAGGCTCCCCCATCCCTGGGATTCTCTAGGCAAGAATACTGGAGTGGGTTGCCATTTCCTTCTCCAGTGCATGAAAGTGAAAAGTCAAAGTGAAGTCGCTCAGTTGTGTCCAACTCTTTGCTATCCCATGGACTGCAGCCTACCAGGCTCCTCTCTCTGCAACTCCCATGGGCTGTAGCCCACCAGCCTCCTCTGTCCATGGGATTTCCCAGCAAGAATACTGGAGTGGGCTGTCATTTCCTCCTCCAGGGCATCTCCCTGACACAGGGATTGAACCTGTGTCTCCTGCATTCCAGGAATATTTTTTACTGCTTGAGCCACTGGGGAAGCCAGGGGCTAGCAATACATGGTACATACTTTCTTATGGTGTTGGACAGAGGCAGGGAGCAGCAGTCCCAGTCAGCCAAGTGATCACAAGGATAAACATCCAATACACTTACAACCATTCTGTACACAGACAATGATTCTGTTTTTTTTCCCCTTTCATTATAGAATTCAGTAAACTATATAAGATATTCAACACTTCATTTAAAATGCTGTAGACTAATGTAAGTACTTGCTCTGAGCACTTTTAAGTAGATAAAGCTAATCTATGATGTTTGACAGGTTAAACAAATTAAATGTATTTTCAACTATAATGTTTTCAACTTACAGTATGTGTCTGGGCATAACCCCATTGTAAGTCAAAATAGGTGCTCAGGTAGGTTATATTTAGAAGCTAGATTTGAGCAAAGATTTAAAAGTAGAAAAATACATTTAGGCTAGTATCAAGTGTCTTTTCAAATAAACAAAATTTAAAATTTTGAACATACAATGACTTCAATATAGTTGTTTTCCCTTGTTTTAAAGATGCAGAAAAGAAACAGCAATTTTCACTCTGTGTTGCTAGTTTATGACACATGGCCCCTGCTGGCCCCTATTTGACATACAGAGCATTGGAGAGTTGATTCAGTTCTCAATTCTTGCCTGAGACTACTGTTCATACTAATTTACCTTCAGTTCTAAGGATGACAAGATTGGTGTCTATTAGCATGGAAGCTGGCTGTGTACATTTCTGCCGCTCAGGAACATCCTGCGGAGGTAGACTTTGCAACTGGTTTCATACTTGCTTTCAGCACAGGTGACCCTTGCCTTGTCATCAAAGAGAAATATTCCCCTTCAGGGAAGGAGACAACTCCAGTTTGCCTTGGGCAATCTTTATTGGTTCGGCCAAAAAGTTCATTTGAGGTTTACTGTAACATCTTACAGAAAAGCCCAAATAAACTTTTTGGCCAACCCAATAAATGGGAGCAAAGCTTTATTTTAATCCAATGTAGAGGGATCTGATAAGTAATTCTAGGGTAAAGGTGATACAGTCAATCTAATTTTATTAAGAATGTTTGGTGATTTGTAATTGAAAGGCAGCGTCTATTAAAAGAGATCATAGAGGATATCAATTAACTAATTTATAGGATCATCTTGAGAATGTGAAATTCTCACTATTTACGGAAAAGCCTGTATGAGGGCTGATGAGTGGATAGAAAGACAGAAGTGACCCCTTCTTTTTGACTCATCAGCAGCTTCCCTGGCCACAGGCCTTGCTGATTTCACCGTGACTCTGGGCTCATAGAACATGGTTGGGTCAAGATCATGAAATGTCTTATAAACATGTAGTTTATGTTTTGTCCTGAAGATAACAGCAAAGAACCAGAGGAAGCATGATGGGTATGGCAGCATTTGTTCTCTTTGGGAAGAGATGTATATGTGGTAGTAGACAGCAATCACTGATGTGCTGTGATATGGAAGGTGATGAGATAAATACTTAACACATCCATGTGGCTTTCACACCTCTTTACATGATGTCAGACAGGTCATATTTAAAGTCATTATCTAGAATTATGTGCTACCTATATTCAGAATGATTTGTGGCAGGGTATAAGTAAAATGAAGTGTTAGTTTTCTACTAAAGTTGTGTATGTGCATAGCATGTGACCTAGGAATTCTACTTTTAGGTCTGTGCCCAATAGAAATGCACACACGTGAGCACCAAAGACATGTGCAAGAATGGCTGCAACAATGTTCTTTGTAATAACCCTAAATCGGAAATAATCCAAATGTCCATCCATTAATGAGAACAGATAAAATGTGGTATACATTCTAAAATGGGATATACACAAGGACACTACATAAGGAAATGGAAATGAACAAAATTACTGCTATCCATCAAAACATGGACAAATCTCACAAATATGCAGAGGAGAAAAAGGCAGACAGAAAAAGAGTACATAGTGCAAAATCCATTATGTAAAGTTTCTTTAAAAATTATAAAACTAATTTATCCTGTTAGACGTCCAAATAATAGTTCCATTTGATGAGAAGATGGTAGAGAAGGAACTAGAGTTCAAAAGGGGACATGAGAGATATTGATAAAGTATTACTTCTTGATGTGAGTGGTAACTGAATGGGAAGATTCACTTTGTTTAAAGTCATGGAGCTCTACTCATATTGATTTGTGTATCTTTCTGTTACATGCCTTAAAAGCATTTATATAAATAAAGATCCAAAGAACCTCAAGGTCATAGGAAATTAGTTACAAATATGTAATAAGTTACATCCCTTTTTGCCACTAGGAAAAAATGTAATATCAAATATTACAGGTGAAAACAAACTGAACTGGAAACAGAAATTATGTGTCAGAGACCAAGAAAAAATAATCCTAATATTTATCAAGTACTTAAGTCTTTGCCAAACAACATAACAGGAAGTTTATATTCATTTTCATTTTATATTAACACAATAATCTTAAATGGTAGCTGTTGTTGTTATACTCATCTGATAAATTATGAAACTGAAACTCAGTAAGGTTAAATAACCTTACTGAGATTTAGTAAGGTTAAATAGTTTTCTCATGCTCTCACAGCTAGAATGGGGCAGGGTAGCACATGACCTCAGACCTGAATGACTTTTAACCCCTTATACACATCATTTCCATAGTGTAGTGGTTATCACGTTTGCCTCACACATCAGTGGGTCAACCTGAGCAAGTTGTCATCCCCTCTAAGCCCTAGTCTATTCCTCTGTGAAATGGGAGAGTACTCCCAAATTTGCTTGGAGTAGAAAAGAACTAGTGGTTGTGTTCACTGTAGATATTAGAAAGGGCATGCTAAGTCAACTGCAGGGAATATCTTTTCCAGAGCTGACTTCAGCAAAAATTATCACCTCAGTGACAAGATTCTCAGTTCAGCAGTGTTCATCAATGTGCCTGATCAGAAAAAGGAGCAAAGACAAAGCTTTGTTAAAAAAACATGCCTTCTTGAACTTACTCTTGTGCTGACCACAGTTTGCAGAGCAGGGGCCTGGGAAACTGTTTTATACCAACTTTTCCTCCACCCACGGTGATTTTTCTACTCTCATGATTAGTAAAGTTTATGAAGCAAACTCTATATTCCAAAAGATTTAGATAAGCTTCTCAGAGAGACTATTTTTAACTTGACTCTTAAGTCATGTTGTTTTTGCTGTTCAGTTGCTCAGTAATGTCCAACTCTTTGAGACCCATGGACTGCAGCATGCCAGGCTTCCCTGTCCTTCATCATCTCCTGGAGCTCGCTCAAACTCATGTCCATTGATTCAGTGATGTTACTGAATCACCTTGTCCTCTGCTGTCCCTTTCTCCACCTGCCTTCAGTTTTTTCCAGCATCAGGGTCTTTTCTAATGAGTCAGCTCTTCAAATCAGATGGCCAAGGTACTTTAGCTTCAGCTTTAGCATCAGACTTTCCAATGAATATTCAGGTTTGATTTTCTTTAGGATTGACTGCTTTGATCTCTTTGCAGTCCAAGGAACTCTCTAGAGTCTCCTCCAACACCACTGTTCAAAAGCATCAATCCTTCAGCATTCAGCCTTCTTTATGGTTCAACTCTCATACCCATACATGACTACTGGAAAAACCATAGCTTTGAATAGATGAACATTTGTTGGCAAAGTAATGTCTCTGCTTTTTAAAATGATGTCTAGTTTTGTTACAGCTTTTCTTCCAAGGAGCAAGCATCTTTTAATTTCACGGCTGCAGTCATCATCTACAGTGATTTTGGAACTCAAGAAAAGAGTCTGTCACTGTTTCCATTGTTACTCATCTATTTGTCATGCAGTGATGGGACTGGATGCCATGATCTTAGTTATTTGAATGTTGAGTTTTAAGCCAGCTTTCTCACTGTCCTCTTTTACTTTCATCAAGAGGCTCTTTAGTTCCTCTTCACTTTCTGCCCTAAGGGTGGTGCTGAGTATCAGAGGTTATTGACATTTCTCTTGGCAATTTTGATTCCAGCTTGTGCTTCATCCAGCCTGGTATTAAGTCGTGCAGAAAAAACTAAATCTTGATTGAACAAGTGCTTTTGCATGGATTGATCAGAGGATCTAGTCAAGACCTTGGTAATTGGCTTTTTTGGTAATTTAATCAAGGGATAAAGCTTGAAAAATCTAGAGGGCACAAGCTTACAATTAATAGATAAATAAATCCTGGAGATCAAATTCACAGCATAGTGATTATAGTTCACGAAGCAGTACTATAAATTTCCAAATGACTAAGAGACTAGGTTTTAATTATTCTTACCACAAAAAAGGAAATGATGATTATGTGATGTGAGAGGTATTTTAACTAATGCTATAGTGGCAATCAAATTACAATGTGTAAGTGTATCAAATCCACACATTGTACATCTTAAACTTACACAGAGTTATATGTCAATTATATCTCAATTTTAAAAAAAGAAATGGAAAATTAATGTGCCATTTAGAATCTTTCTTTGAAATGAGTCTTAAGTAGGCTATGTTTAGAAGAGCTTCCAGGTAGTTCTGTGGTTAAGAATCTGCCTGCCAGTGCAAGAAAGGCCGGAGACTTCGATTTGATCCCTCGATTGGGAAGAGGCCCTGGAGGAAGAAGTGGAAACCCGCTCCAGTATTCTTGACCGGGAAATCCAATGGACAGAGGAGCCTGGCAGGGTTGCCAAGAGGCAGACATGACTGAGCATGTACATGCAGCAAAACTCCCATCAGCACGAGGCTTAACTTTCTTAATGCTTGTGGTTAAAGTCATATTCTTAATGCATGACAGGAGGAGGGAAGTTTCCAATTTGTGTTTAAAACTTAAAAAGATAGGATGATTCAGGAAATATCTGAAAAGTAGATTCTGCCAATACTTTTTTCTAGAAAAGGACCTAAGCACTTCTACCTGAGTACTTTGTTAAGATGACAGTTTTGCAAAATTTCTAATACAGATGATGTGAGGCTGCTACTGCTAAGTTGCTTCAGTCATGTCTGACTCTCTGTGACCCCATAGACAGCAGCCCACCAGGCTCCTCTGTCCCTGAGATTCTCCAGACAAGAATACTGGAGTGGGTTGCCATCTCCTTCTCCAATGCATGAAAGTGAAAAGTGAAAGTGAAGGCATTCAGTCTTGTCCAACTCTTCAAGACCTCATGGACTGTAGCCTACCAGGCTCCTCCATCCATGGGATTTTCCAGGCAAGAGTACTGGAGTTGGGTGCCATTGCCATTTCCAATGTGAGGCTAATATTACCTAATGTAATATTTCAGAACTTCAGGAGTTAAAGGACTAGGAATAATACGAGGTGTAACAGCACATTTGAAAGGGTTCCAAAGACAAAATTTGACAAAATTTGGCCCATTTCACAATTTTATAGCTATCTCCTGCCATCCTGGAAACCCTGCCTAGCAAAGCATTAGGGAAATTTGCCAAGCCAGCTTAGTAGAGAACTATGTTGAGGTACATAAAGATCTCTTTCATAAAAACTAAAAATGAGTTTGAGTATGTGCAGAGAGGCAATAGTGAGTATTAAAAACACAGTAAAATGCAAGAGAGTGGACAACATGTAGAGGACAATTGCTTCTCATGAGTAACACTGGCAGTTCTCAAGAAACATGATCAAAGTTGCTTAAGATTTCAACAAGTCTGAGGGGCAGCCCTTCTGGAATAATCAACAATAGAGTATATATAGATACAAGTGTAGGGGGGAGGGAAGCTCTTGAGAAGGAAAATATGATTTCTTTTTTTTTTTGCTTGGAAATGGTGACAGAGCAAGAATGAAAATGAAAGACTGCCTCTCCTGCAAGCTCTACTCAGCTCAGTTAGTGGTTTGTCATAAGTAGAAAGCACAGCATTTGGATTGGCAGACAGCCATAAAGGATATGAATGGATGAACACCAGCCTTCAGGAATCATTTCACTCTGTCTATGAGATGGGGTGACATGTACCTGAGCTTTGCTATAATAATTACTACGTCAGGGAAAGGTGAAATGTTTTAGTAGTATTTATTAAATCCTCCCCAAGTAACCCTAAGAAATAAATCATGCTGCATCTCTTAATTTTGTGACCTATGATATTTCATAATTACAATGAGTTCTTATCAAAGGTGTAATCAATCACCAACCCCTACCTCCCTATGCAAGAACAGTACACTTGAATGTACTTGATCATGGATAAGTGTGGGCCTTTCCATATTAATGCTCAAGAAGATGACTTCTTGCTCCATTACAGCCTGGGGCTCCTGCCAATTCCAGAGTGAGCAGAACTCTGCCAAGAATGATTTGGACTAGCTTAGGATGAGTGGAAGTTGGGCAGGTCCAAAGGAACCAAGAGTCCAAAATTGGTTAAATCAAATTAAGCATTAAGTGTAGCCATATTTTTCTGGGTAAACAAACATTCAGATTGAATGACAGTTATCCTCTTTCCACATCCCAACATGCTACTAATAATTAATGAAGCAATATTAAAATGTACATAAGCTACTTCTCTATGGAAAACTTATCTCATCTGAAGTTGCCTTCTAAGGGAGAAATGCTCTTGCTAAAATACAACTGCTTATCTTCGGAAAGAAAGTATTCTTTAAAACAATATTACCTAGCTATGAAAAATAAAATGAATTATACTCATCATTTACAAATTTAGGCCACTTCTCTTTGGGGTAAAGACACACCTTTAAAATAGAAATTGTTTCTAGGAAACATTCATTTAATTTACATCCTCTCATTCAGATGCAAACATAATCAAAACTCTTTCAAAAATGTGTTTAAATAGATAGGGTAGATTTTTTTAAAGTATAGATAATGAGTCCCATTGTAAGATTTCTGGTCACGCGCATTGAACACATAGATTTGCAACATATAAACAACATGGAATTTCCTGCCCCTCCCTTGCTTTCAATTGTGTAAAGAACTCATAAAGGGAAATGTCAATCCAATGGAACTTTAATGTGCTCATATTTATTCTTCTATTAAGCAGAATTACAAAAGAAAAATACAGCAAAAAGATATAGTACAAGTGCACTTAAATCCATTCACTACATTGTAGATAGTAAAAAATTAAAATATATTATCTATTTGATTTTGCACAGTAGAGGCAAGGACATCAGGCTACTGACCTGATAATTCAATAAACAATTTAGAAGTTTTCTAGCTAAATGAAAGCTTTGGGTAAGCTGCATGCTGGAGCTATTTAGCATCACAAATACACTTAGCAGAAAGCCATCAAAGGATTGCTGTCACTTTGGTGCTTCTGGAGAAAGAGCTATCATGTTGATAAGTTTTAGTTTAAAAGGGAGGCCTTTTATGAGAGATTATAAATATTGATTTCACAAACAGACTCAGAGCAGTTTATGAGCTTGTGTACATAATATCAACTCTTTCATTTATATCACTGAGTTAAATTTCAATGGAGATACAAACACAGGATTTTTCAGGCAAATCGTGAACGATTCTTTAGGACAATTTGGAGTTCTTATTTTTTCCTGAAAAGCTCAAGTTTTTTTGAGAATTTGAATGAAAAATCACAGTTTAAGAGACCAGAGTTCTAATATATATTTTATTCTTTCTATAGAGCTAGCCACCAACTCATCCAGAGAGAAAGCTTCTTTTCAAATAAAGCATCCAATGAATATAATTTGACAATTCACTGGATGGTGTACCAGGGACTAGAATGAGTTATAAAAGCAGAAAGACAGCCCTTGCCTCAGAAAGACTCCATGTTGTAAAATGAAACAAAGGAGGAAAGTGACTAAGTACATGTGGGTATGCTAACATTTACAAAGCTTGCACATAATATATATATATGTGTGTATAATAAGTATATATAGTACACACACATAAGAAAGTTCAATGTTTTTCAAATATATGTTAGGTTCAATCTGTCATATACTGAATCTTCTTTATGCACAGGTACCAAAGATATGAACTTTTCTCACTGCTATAATTTGGTTATATTTTTTAAGCTCTTTCTTATGGGTGAATACATGAGAGAGTATTACTCTGGTTCCAAAAATAGGACAATAAATTGAGACCTAAAAACCAATTGGAAAGAAGACCAATAACCTAAGGCCAGTAGTAAAATTGAACTTTACATAACAGCCTCAGTGGGTGTACCTCTACTGGATCTAATTTCCAGCATAGAGAAACAAATAGCGAGCTGTTCTATAGAAGAACTGCCATAAATAATAGAAGCTGGGGAATATTTCATAAATAATGAAAATTCCAGACAATTTATTTTCAGATGAATTAAGAAAATGTGGATAACTTCAACAAATAACACACACACACACACACACACACACACACACACACACAGTGGGGGTGGGGTGGGGGGCGGTCTGCAATACATAAGAGCAAAAATATAATGAAATCCACAGACAGCTTTCCACAAATACACTTTAAGTAAAAGTATGCTTTAGAAAAAAAATGGCCTCGAGTGACAATTTCCTTTATGTTTAGTATTTTTTACAGTAGCATTTTTCCTTGCCATTCATAGACTTACATGTGAGAGGGAAGGCTTATTATTTACTATCTTGATCAATTATGTTACAATACCAAGTATGGATTAGGGTGAACTTTCGCAAGTTTAAACCACATGTATTATAGATACCTGAAACCTCTTTGCATCAGAATACATGCCATGTTAAATTTGATTTCTGATAACTCTCAGGATTCACTTCTGAGCATCATAACTAATGTCTCTGGAACGCTATCCATTTCCTTCTTGATGCAAAAGCTAGAAACAAAAGCTCCTATAGACAAACCGATCTTTGCTTAGCTTTCACATATTGAATTTATCTAAATTATTCTCGAACATGGGATTAATTTCTAGTCTGTACTACTTAAGAACAGAAGTTTTAAACATCATTTACTCACCTAGAGCCAGACATCCTGGAATGTGAAATCAAGTGGGCCTTAGAAAGCATCACTACGAACAAAGCTAGTGGAGGTGATGGAATTCCAGTTGAGCTATTTCAAATCCTGAAAGATGATGTTGTGAAAGTGCTGCACTCAATATGCCAGCAAATTTGGAAAACTCAGCAGTGGTCACAGGATTGGAAAAGGTCAGTTTTCATTCCAATCCCCAAAAAAGGCAATGCCAAAGAATGCTCAGACTACCACACAATGGCACTCATCTCACACACTAGTAAAGTAATGCTCAAAATTCTCCAAGCCAAGCTTCAGCAATATGTGAACCGTGAACTTCCAGGTGTTCAAGCTAGATTTAGAAAAGGCAGAGGAACCAGAGATCAAATTGCCAACATCTGCTGGATCATGGAAAAAGCAAGAGAGTTCCAGAAAAACATCTATTTCTGCTTTATTGACCATGCCAAAGTCTTTGACTGTGTAGATCACAATAAACTGTGGAAAATTTTTCAAGAGATGGGAATACCAGACCATCTGATCTGTCTCTTGTGAAACCTGTATGCAGGTCAAGCAACAGTTAGAACTGGACATGGAACAACAGACTGGTTCCAAATAGGAAAAGGTGTATGTCAAGGCTGTATATTGTCACCCTGCTTATTTAACTTATATGCAGAGTACATGGTGAGAAACGCTGGGCTGGAAGAAGCACAAGCTGGAATCAAGAATGCCGGGAGAAATATCAATAACCTCAGATATGCAGATGACAGCACCCTTATGGCAGAAAATGAAGAGGAGCTGGAAAGCCTCTTGATGAAAGTGAAAGAAGAGAGTGAAAAAGTTGGCTTAAAGCTCAACATTCAGAAAACTAAGATCATGGCATCTGGTCCCATCACTTCATGGGAAATAGATGGGGAAACAGTGGAAACAGTGCCAGACTTTATTTTTTAGGATTCCAAAATCACTGCAGATGGTGACTGCAGCTATGAAATTAAAAGACGTTTACTCCTTGGAAGGAAAGTTATGACCAACCTAGATAGTATATTCAAAAGCAGAGACATTACTTGTCAACAAAGGTCCATCTAGTCAAGTCTATGGCTTTTCCAGTAGTCATGTATGGATGTGAGAGTTGGACGGTGAAGAAAGCTTAGCGCCGAAGTATTGATGCCTTTGAACTGTGGTGTTGGAGAAGACTCTTGAGAGTCCCTTGGACTGCAAGGAGATCCAACAAGTGTGTTCTGAAAGAGGTCAGTCCTGGGTGTTCATTGGAAGGACTGATGTTGAAGCTGAAACTCCAGTACTTTGGCCACCTCATGCGAAGAGTTGACTCACTGGAAAAGAGTCTGATGCTTGGAAGGATTGGGGGCAGGAGAAGGGGACGACAGAGGATGAGATGGCTGGATGGCATGACTGACTCGATGGACATGGGTTTGGGTAGACTCTGGGAGATGGTGATGGAGAGGAAGGCCTGGAGTGCTGCAATTCATGGGGTCACAAAGCATCAGACATGACTGAGCAAATGAACTGAACTGAACTAAGTGTTTAGAACAAGTTTCCTTTAAGTCCTAACAGGCATACAAAGTACTTTATCTTATCCATACTCTCAAATTTGATAGACAGTTTTTGATACATTTGCATACACATAGTAAGAATACAGTTTGGGGATCTGTGCTCAGATGAAGTCCTTTTACTCCCTGGATAATTTTTTAGTTCTTAAAAGTAGCAATTTAAAACTAGTGTTTAACACTAGTTTTATAAAGGCTTTGCTTTCTTTTATTGTTTTGAGGAGAGAAAAGAATTATCACACATTATTTATAATTACAAATGCCTAGCAGTTATTTCCTTCTTTAATAAATGCCTGGAAAATACCCTAGGGAGGGTAAACTAGTCTTCAGACAGAGGATTCATTTCAAAGTCCTATTTCTGATCCTCAACCTGGGTCATACCTTTCTTCATACTGAAGAGGTTTCTCTCCTCAAACTCCCCTACTTGGGTTGTTCCCCTCCTGTTTTCATTAATCATATCTCATCCTTCCTTTCCCAAAACTTTTTTTTTTTGACAAAATTTGTGTGGATTTTGCAATCTTCTGAATTGTTTTTTCCCCAATATGCTTACTATTTGCTTCGAAGGAAGCAACCTGGATCATCATTTTACTCCATATAACTTAAAAAAAAAAAACAAGACCAGCCTAATACTTTGCCCTGTCTTAGAAAACAAACTTTTTTGCCATTATAATAATTTTTCATTTTCAGCAAGTTACATATCTTTTATCAAAACTTACCAAACAAGCAAANAGAGATGTCAGTCTTTAAATGATAAATGATATCTAAATAGAAGTAGTACTAGATATGTTATATTAATTAAGTAGACATTGATTTTCCTTCCATTAAATGATCTCTATAGAAAGTCTGATCAAAATGGGGATTAGAGGGAAGAAACAAGTAGACTTAGTAATAGAGGCCCGTGTAGCTATTCTGCTAAAAGTTTCAGAGTCATAAAGGATTTGCAGACCCATGTTTAAGACACACTTCACTTAAGAATAAAGAATTTATTAACAACTGTCATCTTATACTTTACCTACTCAATTAATTCAAATGTATATATCAGTCCATGTATAATAACAGTATGCAATCATGGGAGAAATTTGAGTTCTCTATCATAATTCTTAATTAAATCTTAGTTTCTATTATATGGGTAAAGCTAAATGAAATATTCTAATCAGCTTTGCTTAAGATGGCAATTTTATTTGATATCTAAATGACAGTGCATGCTTCAGGTTCCATTTATGAAAATAGCTTTGATTTAGGGGGAAAAGGTAGAAAAATACCTCAGAAGAGACAGACAGAGCTGTGAAAACTCTGACAAGATTAGGAACAAAGAAAATTAGGATGAAGAGTTAGGTAAAGGAAAAACAGAACACCAGTTTTGGAGTATGCAGATGAGTCTGCTAATTGTATCTATAGCCATAAAGTAATTGATATTCTCCCAACATTATTACATACACATACACACAAAAACCTTTTATAATATGATTAATCAAATAACATTTCAAGATAATTTAAAAATCAACTCGATTTAATTTTTGTAAACATCATTATAGCTAATATTACCAAGTTGTTCTTGGCATTGCCTAGGAGTGGGCAAAGTTTCTATTACTAATTCTATTATATTAATTTCTACCCTCTTATCCACTCTTCTGAACTTCCAATAATTTTTTATGAGCTACTTATAACAAGATAATGACTTCAATTTCAACAGGAAATAATAAAGGAGATACTTTTTCAGCTCTGTATTTGTTGTTTCAGGTACTTTACCTGATTCTTAAGATCCAATTTGGGACACGGGCGACCTCCATTGTACGGTTTTTCTTTCAGCCATTTCGATCGAATTCTCACTCCAATCCCACAAGATGAACTGCAAGACCCCCAACTTGACCAGTCGCTTAACTTGCAATCAAATGGACAAGGGATGACACATTCTTCTTGAATATAGCCTGGAAAAGATTTAAAAGAAGTGAAGAAAGTCTGATCAAATTTACTTTGTTTCCATTATTAGAGATCAGATTGCCTAACAATATGGCTGCAGGGGTTTCAATAAACAGACAAAAGATTTCCAAGAGAGATGCATATGATTGCTTATCCATTCCAAATTTGTGCCATCTGCTTACTTCATAAGCAAATCTGGGATTGAGGAAGGAAGAAGGGAAAAGTGCAAGGTCTTCCTTTCTAGTAAGAAGAAATGAAGCAGCTCAGGGTTAATGATGGTACTATCTCCCCCTGCACTGCATCTACATTTCCTTTTCTGGGAGCAGAGAGCATAATATAGTCAGTCTCAGTGCCTTCAATCTGCAAAGCTTTCACAAAGAATGATCTTGATTCTCACTGTTGTGTAGTGTGACTTGAAGGTAGAAGGAGGGCAAAGACTGAACCACGGATTAGGAAGAGCAGGATACTACTAAAAGAAAAAATGAGGCATAGTGAAAGGCTGTACATGAGATACTGGACTGGAATCAAGAGGTGAGGCTGAAATACAGTTGCAGATGTTCTAGCTTTCTAAGCTCTTACTCCTGTCCTCAGCCACTTCTTGCTACAATCTTTCTCTGATTAACCATCACCTCTACAGATCATTACCAGATATGTATACCCAATTTCCATCTCTCCAATAAATTCTATGCCACCTACTGATCCACTCTAATCAGATGTCCGATTACCCTCAAATTTAACATGTCTAAAGCTGAGGTCACCAGTTTTCTCCTAGAACATTCTAATTTTCTTATATTCCTCACCTTAATTAACTGCAACATATCTGATTTCTATGTGCTGGTGTATGAAGTTGCTCAGTCCTGTCTGACTCTGTGATCCCATGGACTGTAGCCTACCATGCTCCTCAGACCATGGACTTTTCCAAGCAAGAGTACTGGAGTGGGTTGCCATTTCCTTCTCCAGGGGATCTTCCCAACCCAGGGATTGAACCCAGGTCCCCCGCACTGCAGGCAGATGCTTTACCGTCTGAGCCACCAGGGAAACCCATACTGGTGTATGTACCTGTATAATCTCTTCCCTTTGAATTTGGGCAAGACCTGTGATTAGATTATGGTATGTGGCAAAAGGGAAGGGAATGCACAGATATTATTTATATGCCAAATTTTGAATTAATACAAAGGAAGATTATTCTGAGGGGTCCTGAATTAATCAGGTGAAAATCTTTAAAAGAGTGATTGGGCCTTTTGTCTGTGTGTGTGTGTAGAACAAAATTCTCCTACTGGTCTTAAAGAAGCAAATAGCTGCGCTATAAAATGCCTGCAGTGTGGCCACAGGGCAGGGGACCACAGGCAGCTTCTAGGGCCTGAGGACAGCCCCTGGCTCTCAGCAAGAAAGAAAACAGCTGTCTCAGCTCTGCGGGTTTTTAATACATGAAGATGATTCTGCCAACAATTACAAGGGAGCTTGGAATAGGAGTTTCCCTCAATCACACCTCTGCAGAGTCTTAAATCTTGACTCACAAGTCAATTACAGTCTGGTGAGACTCTTCAAGCAAAGAATTTAAAGAGGCATGGCTGTACTCCTGACCCATGGAAACTGTGAGATAATACATGTTTTGAGGTGCTATGTCTACGTTAATTTGTTATGCAGCAACTGAAAGCTAACAGATTATCCAAAATAGAAAATATTTCAGTTACCTTAGACCAGCCTCCATCATTTTACACATATACTAATTAGTTCTTATGTTGAAGCATCATAACAATGTCCCCTACTCTATAATTCTTCTGGTTCATCCCTGGTTCAACTCATTCTGACCCGGAATACTGAAATATTCTCTCCACGAGTCTCCTTTTCTCCTAATCATTCTCTTTGGTATTGGTCAGTCACTCTGAGGAAAAAGTTACTTTTCTAAAATACATAATAATTTACACTAGTCCTTTTATAACCTTTGTTGATTCTCTATTGTCTTGAAAATAAAGTGACAACCACTTTGCAAAAACTATAAGATTCTTCATAAGTGGCTCTAAACGAAGATTTTCAACTTTGGCCACAAAATATGTTCCCATTGACCAGGTTATACTCTGGACTAATTAAACCAAATCTCAGAGGATGGGACCTAGGCACTGGCAGTTTTCAAAGATCCCCAGAGAGTTCTAATGCATAACCTAGTCTGAGAACAACCTCCCTGACTTGTTTTCCTCCTGTCCTTCCCTCTCCTATATCTTGAAATCTTTCCACATAGACTACTTCATCTTCTCCAATAATATTTATGCCTTTCCTCATGAAGACACTCTGCTCTTCCTCTAACCAGTTTAGCTTTCATTACTTCCCTAGTGGCTCAGATGCTGTAGTCCATGGGGTCGCAAGGAATCGGACACAACTTAGTGACTAACACACACACACACACACACACACACACACACACACTCTTCAACTACCATCTTGAAGTATGGTTGACCATCTGGCCCCATCACTCCTCTGCCATGCCCAGTCTGGCAAAACTTCAGATCTAAATTGGTCCCAATACCTTCCTACTCTGTGATTAATACTGGAAACCAAGTGGAGATTAAGGCAGTGCTAATGCCACACACTGCTTGGTGATTCTTCTGAGTTTTCTTCTCACTCCCATTCCACATGATAGCTTTACCAAACCTCCTCTCCTATCTTCAAACTTTTAAGATCTGTTCTTTTTCAGAAGAAATAAGAATGAATACAAACTCTTTTAATTTCCTATGACTATATTTGTATGAACTTCCATATTTTTCTTCTATCTTCATATCACAATGGAAAAGATAATCATTTTCTTATATAAGACATCTTTTCACCACTTGCTATCTCTACACTCTCTCGCTCTCTAATTTTAGAGTTATATTTCTCGTACATTAATACTAGAATGATTGTACATTCCCCAAATAACACTCACTGATAAGAAAGAGCACATTTTAAACACCTAAGTCATCAAGAAGGATCCCTCTGAGGTTGAAAACAAATTCTATTTGGGATTGTTAACATTCTCTATTGTTTATCATAGTTATAATTGTACAGTCATTACTAAGGAGTTTTGATTATTTAGTACTAGGTATATAAAAAATGCTAACTATAGGATTAACTAGAGGCCACAGGCAATACTTAGTTTTATAGAAAAACTGAGTCACAAAATGATTCCATTTGCTACTGAATGAAAAAAGCAGATTAGTAATTGAGTGAAATTAATTTTCATGGTGTAAATGCTTCAAATATGAAATTTCAGGAGACTTCATATAAATAACTTGTCAATCCTTGTGTGTCTACTTAGATTCTACTTTAAAGCAGATTTTGAATTAGATGCTTTTTTAAATCAAGGAGATTTAATATAAATATCATCTATATTTGCATATTGAAGGATTTTTAATTACAGGGCCTCTTAGCGATATGTTTTTCTTTTTTTTCCCTATGATAAGACATGAAATCAGAGGATCTCTATGAAAGTCAAGGTCATAAATTCAATGAGTAAAATATAATTCTGAAATTCAACAAATTTGAACAACAGTGACATTTATTTTTCAAAAATGTTATTGGCATGCTAGAGTATACTCCAAAGGAAAGACCGTACTGAGAACCATTAATAACTGCATAGTTTTATACCTATCTTATAATTGAAAGGATTAGTTATATATACATAATATCCACAACTATTGGTAGTAGAATATGATCAAATGTGACTACTTACAAGTTAACCTGCCATAAGAGAATTCCAATTTCTGACTATGGAAACTTCAATAATGTTTTAAAAGTTCATTTACATAAAACATACCACAGACTAGCTGCACTGGCCACATTCATAAATCTAAATCCAATTGCTATGAAAGAAGCACTTTTTCTACTGAAAAGTTTTACACTATAATTTATAAGCAGAATGTGTAGCTTGGACCAACATATTACTTGACCTGTGGATGCATTCATGTTCTATTTTAGTTATCTGTATGCATATGAAATTGAGCATGAAGTAGTTATTGCAAAATCATCAGTAGAGAATGCAACAACATAGTGATTTTATCAGACATATACATTGTACATAGTAGGTATTCAAAATGTATCTATTGATATTACAGATAAAGATGAGCTAAATAAAATCTATTAATAGAATCTGTATGTTATAGCTGGAGGAGTTTAATGACTTACTCCCAATAGGGCTGAAACCCAGGAACCTGGTTTCAATCTATATTATTAACCCCCACATATTCCTCTTTGCTGCTGCCGCTAAGTCACTTCAGTCGTGTCCAACTCTGTGTGACCCCATAGACAGCAGCCCATTGCTCTTTAGGTTAGTTCAATAGATGTAGGTAAAAACACAGCTCTCTAAATTTAATGGCCTCATCGATAAGACCACTTCTCAGAATATTATGTACTGTGGATATTTTTCTTTTAGCATTCAAGTACTAACACTTCCCCTTCACACCTCTCACTGTCCCTGAAAATCTTGTTTTGGAAGATGTGAAAGAAGGAAATATTGATGATATTAAGCCTGAGGAAATAACCTAGGTTAATTTACTTATATTTTTCCACTGTGTAAAGTAATAGCAAACATCTGCCTAGACAGTGAATGTTCTATTGACTAACACTGCTAAAAGAATAAAAACACACTACCAAAAATAAAATGTTGCTCATCTCTTCCCCAGTTCAAAGTGAAAATCTGGGAGAACTTTGTGAGTTCAAATGATATCATGTCTTTATTTGTCTATATTTAAAGATTTATTTTACATTTTAGTCCTATCATTTGGTAAGGAGATACCCCTCGTCCAAGGTAAGGAGCAGCAGCTGTGCTTTGCTGGAGCAGCCATGAAGAGATACCCCACGCCCAAGCTAAGACAAACCCAAGTAAGATGGTAGGCGTTGAAAGAGGGCATCAGAGGGCAGACACACTGAAACCATACACACAGAAAACTAGTCAATCTAATCACACTAGGACCACAGTCTTGTCTAACTCAGTGAAACCAAGCCATGCCCGCAGGGCCACCCAAGATGGGCGGGTCATGGTGGAGAGATCTGATAGACTGTGGTCCACTGGAGAAGGGAATGGCAAACCACTTCAGTATTCTTGCCTTGAGAACCCCATGAACAGTAGGAAAAGACAAAATGATAGGATACTGAAGGAGGAACTCCCCAGTTCAGTAGGTGCCCAATATGCTACTGGAGGTCAGTGGAGAAATAACTCCAGAAAGAATGAAGGGATGGAGCCAAAGCAAAAACAACACCCAGCTGTGGATGTGACTGGTAATAGAAGCAAGGTCCGATGCTGTAAAGAGCAATATTGCATAGGAACCTGGAATGTCAGGTCCATGAATCAAGGCAAATTGGAAGTGGTCAAACAAGAGATGGCAAGGGTGAATGTTGACATTCTAGGAATCAGTGGACTAAAATGGACTGGAATGTGTGAATTTAACTCAGATGACCATTATATCTACCACTGCGGGCAGGAATCCCTCAGAAGAAATGGAGTAGCCATCATGGTCAACAAGAGTCCAGAATGCAGTACTTGGATGCAATCTCAAAAATGACAGAATGATCTCTGTTCATCTCCAAGGCAAACCATTCAATATCACAGTAATCCAAGTCTATGCCCCAACCAGTAACACTGCAGAAGCTGAACTTGAAAGGTTCTATGAAGACCTACAAGACCTTTTAGAACTAATACCCAAAAAAGATGTCCTTTTCATTATAGGGGACTGGAATGCAAAAGCAGGAAGTCAAGAAACACCTGGAGTAATGGGCAAATTTGGCCTTGGAACGCGGAATGAAGCAGGGCAAAGATTAATAGAATTTTGACAAGAAAAGGCACTGGTCATTGCAAACACCCTCTTCCAACAACACAAGAGAAGACTCTACACATGGACATCACCACATGGTCAACACCAAAATCAGATTGATTATATTCTTTGCAGCCAAAGATGGAGACGCTTTATACAGTCAACAAAAACAATACCAGGAACTGACTGTGGCTCAGATCATGAAATCTTTATTACCAAATCCAGACTCAAATTGAAGAAAGTAGGGAAAACTGCTAGATCATTCAGGTATGACCTCAATCAAATCCCTTATGATTATACAGTGGAAGTGAGAAATAGATTTAAGGGCCTAGATGTGATAGATAGAGTGTCTGATGAACTATGGAATGAGGTTCAGACATTACAGGAGACAGGGATCAAGACCATCCCATGGAAAAGAAATGCAAAAAAGCAAAGTGGCCTTACAATGGTCTGGGGAAGCCTTACAAATAGCTGTGAAAAGAAGAGAGGTGAAAAGCAAAGGAGAGAAGGAAAGATATAAGCATCTGAATGCAGAGTTCCAGAGAATAGCAAGAAGAGATAAGAAAGCCTTCTTTAGTGACCAATGCAAAGAAATAGAGGAAAACAACAGAGTGGGAAAGACTAGAGATCTCTTCAAGAAAATTAGAGATACCAAGGGAACAATTCATGCAAAGATGGGCTCGATAAAGCACAGAAATGGTATGGACTTAACAGAAGCAGAAGATATTAAGAAGCAGTGGCAAGAATACACAAAAGAACTGTACAAAAATGACCTTCATGACCCGGATAATCATGACGCTGTGATCACTCATCTAGAGCCAGACATCCTGGAATGTGAAGTCAAGTGGGCCTTAGAAAGCATCGCTACGAACAAAGCTAGAGGAGGTGATGGAATTCCAGTGGAGCTGTTTCAAATCCTGAAAGATGATGCTGTGAACGTGCTGCACTCAATGTGCCAGCAAATCTGGAAAACTCAGCAGTGGCCACAGGACTGGAAAAGGTCAGTTTTCATTTCAATTCCAAAGAAAGGAAATGCAAAAGAATGCTCAAACTACCACACAATTGCACTCATCTCACATGCTAGTAAAGTAATGCTCAAATTCTCCAAGCCAGACTCAGCAATATGTGAACCGTGATCTTCCTGATGTTCAAGCTGGTTTTAGAAAAGGCAGAGGAAACAGAGATCAAATTGCCAACATCTTCTGGATCATGGAAAAAGCAAGAGAGTTCCAGAAAAACATCTATTTCTGCTTTATTGACTATGCCACAGCCTTTGACTGTGGATCACAATAAACTGTGGAAAATTCTGAGAGAGATGGGAATACCAGACCTTCTGACCTGCCTCTTGAGAAATCTGTATGCAGGTCAGGAATAAACAGTTAGAACTGGACATGTAACAACAGACAGGTTCCAAATAGGAAAAGGAGTGCGTCAAGGCTGTATATTGTCACCATGCTTATTTAACTGATATGCAGAGTACATGGTGAGAAACGCTGGACTAGAAGAAACACAAGCTGGAATCAAGATTGCCGGGAGAAATATCAACAACCTCAGATATGCAGATGACACCACTCTTACGGCAGAAAGTGAAGAGGAACTAAAAAGCCTCTTGATGAAAGTGAAAGTGGAGAGTGAAAAAGTTGGCCTAAAGCTCAACATTCAGAAAACAAAGATCATGGCATCTGGTCCCATCACTTCATGGGAAATAGATGGGGAAACAGTGGAAACAGTGCCAGACTTTATTTTTTTGGGCTCCAAAATCACTGCAGATGGTGACTGTAGCCATGACATTAAAAGACGCTTACTCCTTGGAAGGAAAGTTATGACCAACCTAGATAGCATATTGAAAAGCAGAGACATTACTTTGCCAACTAAGGTCCGTCTAGTCAAGGCTATGGTTTTTCAAGTAGTCATGTATGGATGTGAGAGTTGGACTGTGAAGAAGGGTGAGTGCCGAAGAATTGATGCTTTCTAACTGTAGTGTTGGAGAAGACTCTTGAGAGTCCCTTGGACTGCAAGGAGATCCAACCAGTGCATTCTGAAGGAGATCAGCCCTGGGATTTCTTTGGAAGGAATGATGCTAAAGCTGAAACTCCAGTACCTTGGCCACCTCATGTGAAGAGTTGACTCATTGGAAAAGACTCTGATGCTGGGAGGGATTCGGGGCAGGAGGAAAAGGGGACGACAGAGGATGAGATGGCTGGATGGCATCACTGACTCGATGGACATGAGTCTGAGTGAATTCCGGGAGTTGGTGATAGACAGGGAGGCCTGGCATGCTGCTATTCATGGGGTTGCAAAGAGTTGGACATGACTGAGCGACTGAACTGAACTGAGTCCTACCATTTATGTAGTAAAATATTCCATACTTAAAAGTGTGTGATGACTTAAGTCAGAATGGTTTAGGTATTCTTCAGGAAAGGTGGGGATAGGATGGGGGCAGATGTTTTAATATTATCACAGGAAAGAATTTGAGAAATTAGATCAATACTTTGCCATGGTTCTCAAGGGAAACGCTGACAAATATCTGTTTATAATCTCAGTCCATTAGCATGTGGCTAGGTAGTGTGAGCAGAAGTGCCTGCTTGCTGCTGTGCATGTATACTTTGAACTGAGAGTACTGCTCATGAACAGCAGTTACATTCTTTCAAAGATGCAGCCTTTCAAAAATGGGCCCAACCTTGTTTAGGCATCTGAAGGCCTGAGAAGGGAAGAGCTGGAAAGCACCTAAAGTACCATTGTTTCTTCCTTTAAAATTTTGAGTTATAGTATGGAAGAACTGATTTTTTTGAACTTGATGCTGGAGAAGACTCTTGAGAGTCCCTTGGACAGCAAGGATATCAAACCAGTCAATCCTAAAGGAAATCAACCCTGAACATCACTGGAAGGATCCACAGATGTGAAGAGTCACTTGATGGGAAGAGCTGACTCACTGGAAAAGATCCTGATGCTGGGAAAGATTGGGGGCAGGAGGAGAAGCGGGTAACAGGGGATGAGATGGTTGGATGGCATCACCGACTCAATGGATATGAATTTGAGCAAACTCCGGGATATAGTGAAGAACAGGGGAGCATGTCGAGCTGCAATCCATGGGATTGCAAAGAGTCAGACACAACTGAGTGACTGAATAACAATAGCAACAATAAAAATAACAGTTTTGAAAATATATTCCCTACTGGTAGAAGAATATCTTTACTGCATATATGAAAACCCATCAGCACAGACTCTCTAACATTAACCATTATAAAATATGGTTATGACACTGCAAATAGCAAAGTAGCTTATTTGGATCCACAACCTTATCAGATACCTGAATACAGCTAAATAAGAAGTCATACAATGATCTAATAACCACATTAAGGAAAAAGTTTTCTGGATTCCCTAAAACTCAAATATTTCATAGCATAATTATGTATTAAAGTTTATTACATCTAACAGAAATAAAATCATCTAAGTGTCAACTAGTTTTCTTAATTAAAAATATAATTTATTGGTGAACTTTCAGATGAAAAGCTATTGCAAGTCATTAAGGTCAAAGCTTCAACTTATAGACTGGTCAGAATTCGAGTGGGAACTTGAATTCAGACTTGATGGAGATACACAGCTCACAATCAAGTAGGAAAAAAAAATCATTATTTTGACCCCAGAATGTTCTCTNCCAGAATGTTCTCTTTGGTTCTAGAGTGACAAATCAGAAAATCAACGCTGGCCCTAAAGAATTTCACATTTTGCTAGAAAGCAGTCTTATTTAAAAAAAACAAACAAACAAACAAAAAAAACACATAGTATATAATCAATGACTTTAATTATACAATACAAATAATATATATAAATCATACAACAATCTGAGGTAACAAATGGATTCTGGCTTCAATTGTCTATCACGTGAAAATAAAAGATTGGCACATTTTTTCAGGAAGCACAGCTTTTTGACTAATTGCTCAACCTGGTTCACTTACTCAAAGTAAATCTATCAGTGTCAATTTAATCAATCAACCAAATCATATAAAGAACTGATCTTCTAAATTGAATTACCCAGGAAATTTAATATAGATGGTATCTGGAGGTGTTCATATAGACAGAGTTTCAGCATTAATAGCCTCGTATCTGGCTCCTCTAGGCAGACAGAAGAGATATTTTGCTCTTAGAAGATATTAAGGATGTTAGGACAAATGAAACACTAGACACAGAATCATTTGAACCATTCAATTAGGACTGTATGTACCCAAGCAGTTTTTATCATTACTGCAAATAAATGCTGTTAGAATTAAAGTGACTGAATGCTTTAACCACATAATAAACTTGGCATTTGAAACACTGCAAAGCTGCAGATTGTAGACAAGACAATATTACTGGGTAATTTGTAGGACTGTGGCTGCAAGAGCCTGTATAAAGTCCTCTCATGACATCTCCTTGCCCTGAGAAAATCTTGACTTAAATTACACCCATCAGTAATTTACATTTTCTTTCAAAGTTCTGAAAACTGGTCTCAGAGCATATCTGAGACACTGTTATTCTTGTCATGTCATCAGTGCTATTCTCCAAATATTTTTGGTTTTGCTTCTGGACACATGGCATGATTACACTTCCCTGACTCTAGAATTGAGATGTGATCTTCTTGCTTTATCTAGTGAAGTGTAAGCTGAAGCGAAGTATGTCGGTTCCAGGTGGCAGCTTTAGGAGCTCAAGTATAGGGATTTCCCTTGTGGTCCAGTGGCTAAGACTCCACAGTCCCAATGCAGGGGACCTAGGTTCAACCCCTGGTCTGGGAACTAGATTTCACATGCTGTGACTAAGACCAGGAGCAACCAAGTAAATTAATTAAGTAATGAATTATTTTTAATAAAAGAGAGCTGGAGTGTAATTTGTTCCCCTCTTTCTTTCTATATACCAGAGGGTCCAAAAACACCAGCCAATGCACAATGGACATGGATACTGAATGATCTTAATGGCTTTCAATCTCTGGGATTTTGAAATTGTCAGTTTCATTTGTTACTGTGCCATAACCTATCTTATCCTAACGCATCAATAGTGACATAAGAAAGTATATCTTCAGAAGATCAAGTAAAGAGCATTCAGTTCAGTTCAGTCACTCTGTCATGTCCGACTCTTTGTGACCCCATGAATAACAGCACACCAGGCCTCCCTGTCCATCACCAACTCCTGGAGTCTACCCAAACTCATGTCCATCAAGTCGGTGATGCCATCCAGCCATCTCATCCTCTGTCGTCCCCTTCTCCTCCTGCCCCCATCCCTCTCAGCATCAGGGTCTTTTCCAATGAGTCAACTCTTTGCATGAGGTGGCCCAAATATTGGAGTTTCAGCTTCAACATCAGTCCTTCTAACGAACACCCAGGACTGATGTCCTTTAGGATGGACTGGTTGGATCTCATGGCAGTCCAAGGGACTCTCAAGAGTCTTCTCCAACACCAGAGTTCAAAAGCATCAATTCTTCAGCGCTCAGCTTTCTTTACAGTCCAACTTTCACATCCATACATGACCACTGGAAAAACCATAGTCTTGACTAGACAGACCTTTGTTGGCAAAATAATGTCTCTGCTTTTTAATATGCTATCTAGGTTGGTCATAAATTTAGAGTAGTTTGAGCATCCATACATAATGTCCTAGGA
Organism: Redunca redunca; assembly: GCA_006410935.1. NCBI lineage: Eukaryota > Metazoa > Chordata > Mammalia > Artiodactyla > Bovidae > Redunca > Redunca redunca. The sequence continues at coordinate 1,770,362 of SJYQ01001694.1, forward strand.
AAATAAGATTAAGTTGTATCAGCAGTTAGCACAGTCTGAATGGCAGCATCATCCAATGAGAATGTGACTTTGCAAAAGTGAGCCTATAGATATGTATTTCAGGAAAATGTATAATTTATTATTTTAAAAAGGACTAGTGATATGGATTATAAATCAAGGTCTGAGCTTATGTGATCTGGAATAAAATATTAAATCTCAATCACTGAATTTTCTCTTGTGAAAATAAAACTGTAGGAATGCATGTCCTTTTTAAAATTCTCTTTAATACTGTAAGGTCAAAAATATAATAAGCAGGAGTTTGTGGGAAAATAACATATAATACAAGCAGCATATTAATATTTTACCATTACTAAAAGCTATATAGAAGGTAAAAATGTTTTTTCCTTATCTTGTTTCTGGTGCTAGTGATTGATAGAGAACATAATTCTGTAAAGATGCTTAAACAGAAAAATTATAGGGTAATAATTTTCAAATTTGGGTGCCATTTCTCATTCCAGATCATTTCCATATAAATTAAAGGCTAAGATAACATTGACAAAATGAGCAATTTTTTACTGGGTCAGTAAATCAATTTTGTTTTGAGTCCATCTCTGTCTTTCCAAGTCTGCTTCCACCAGCCAAGGCCAGATGCTCGTTATCTCTCACCTGGACTATTATAATGGCTCCTTAACTGGACTCCAGGTCTCCAATCTCTTTTAACCCACTCCATATCTAATCACATGAAAGAATACAGGAGGAGTCTACCTAGAAAGCTCCACTTCTGAAAAGGTGCATGCAAGAGAGAGGTCCTGAAGTTTAAGCTTCACTGAGTGGATCGAGTTCTATGGCCATCAGTCCCTGCATCTTACGAGCACCAGCACTTAAACATAATTCCTAAAGGTGGCAACAAGAAACATCAAAAATACCTACTACAGAATGAATACCCAGAAAGAGGCAGATGACAACATCCTCATTCAGAGCCAACTTCCTGCAAGCCCTGGGGCACAGAACAAAGCTCATTCTGTGCCGAGGTGTGCATAGAATGAAACATCAATTATGTTTTTATTTGCTGGAAGGTTGGGTCATCCAGACAGTGATTTTTATCCATGAACAATGAAATGTTATTATTAAAGATTATAAATTCTGGATTATACAACCAATCAAATTTAACTCCAAAAGTTTGCTTTTGCCAAAGAACTGCATCTTTCACTGAGCTAATGCAGAAATCAATGTACTGGAATGAATTCATAGCACATTAACTCCTTGCAAGTTACTGTAAAAACCTTTAAAATATCACCAAGGTGTAAAATTAAATAGGACTCCTAGCCTTGATTTATACTGCATGCTGATAATGGTGAATTTGTTTCACTCACCAATAAATTTGTTTCCTANTTTCCAAATGGATTGTGGATCAGCCAGTCCAGAGATTTACATTCAGGTTTCTCTTTTCTTCTATAGACAAATAGATATCTGATTATTTTATTTACTGATATTTCATGATATAACTGCTAAATGAACAAAAGAAGATGCAAAGAAAGGGTGAGATGTTTGATTACTTTTCCTATAAGAAAACTGAAATAGTCAATAATCTTCTAGTTATAGTAATCATGTCAAGGAACTGCGGATGATTCACAGTCACAAAGAGAGAGGGCCTTTTACATCAGGAGAAAGTCTCAAGAGTGACCAGAAGTGTCTTTCAGAAGAGAGAACAAGAAGTGACCGAAAAGAGTTTATTCAGTTCCTGGGGTTGTCATAATCAATAGTCACAAACTTGGTGGCTTAAAAAAGCAGAAAATATCCTCTTATAGTTCGAGAGGCTGGGAGTCTGAAATTAAGGTATTGGTAGGGCTGTGCCGCCTGCAAAGTCTGTGGGAGAAAACCCCCTTCCTTGCCCTTCCAGCTCTTGATGGCTCTAGGCATTCCTTGGCTTGTGGGAGCACACGCTCAGTTGCTGTCTTGTCTTCACAAGGTCATCTTCCCCGAGTGCCTGTGTCTCAAATCTCCCTCTCCTTCCTCTTAGAAGGGTGCCAGTCATTGGATGTAGAGTATACCATAAATCCAGGATGATCTCATCTTAATTTCCTTGTCTTAATTACATCTGTAAACACCTTGGTTGCAAGTAAGGTCACCTTCACAGGTACTATCTGTCCCTGATGGCTCAGAGGTTAAAGTATCTGCCTCCAATGCGGGAGACTCAGGTTCAATCCCTGGTTGGGGAAGATCCTCTGGAGAAGGAAATGGCAACCCACTCCAGTATTCTTGCCCGGAGAATCCCATGGATGGAGAAGCCTAGAAGGCTATAGTCCACGGGGTCGCAAAGAGTCGGACATGACTGAGCGACTTCACTTTACCTTACCTTACCTTACCTTCACAGGTACTGGAGGCTAGGACTTTAATGCATTTAACATATTTTGGCAGACAAAATTCAACCTATTAGAGACAGGAATGAAGACTATGGTAAGAAAAAGGGTTGACACATGGATGACGGTTTGACCTTGAATATCCTGCCTTCCTAGGCCTACGCTCATTTTAACAAGAGCTATCCAAACCTTCTGTTGTTGTTTAGTCACTGAGTCGTGTCCAGCTCTTTTGTGACCCCATGGACTGTAGCCTGCCAGGCTCCTCTGTGCGTGGGGCTTTCCAGACAAGAATACTGGAGTGGGTTGCTGTGCCCTCCTCCAGAGGATCTTCCTGACACAGGGATGAAATCCACACCTTCTGCACTGCAGGCAGAATCTTTACCACTGAGCCACTGGGTGGCTAAATTTTCTCAGCTTCAGTTTTTTGGAATAATTTTAAACATTATATTTATTTATTTATTTGGTGGGGTCAGGTCTTAGTTGCAGCCTGAGGGAACTTTGTTGAAGTGCACAGATTTTCCAGTTGTGGTCTGCAGACTCAGTAGTTGTGGCCCATGGACCCATTTGTCCTGCAGCATGTGGTATCCTAGTTCCCCGCCAGAGACTGAACTCACATCCCCTGCATTGCAAGATGGATTCTTAACCACTGGACCACCAATGAAGTCCTCAGGTTCACTTGTGTCATCTAAAACAAAGATTGGACAATTTTGACTTGCAGGTCAAATCCAAATTGACTCTTTTTAAAGTAGTTTTGTTGGAATAGAGACACAGTCATTTAAGTGCTGTGTGTAGTGACTTTTCCACTGAAACAGCAGAGGTGCCTAGCTGTGATGGAGACAGTATGACCCACAAAGCTAAAAATATTTATCATCTAGATCTTCACAACAATGTTTACGACACCAGATTTATAAAATGGGAATAGTAATAGTACCCACTGCATAAGATTATTATGAGGATTAATTGAGCGCTCGAAAACAGTGTGGACCACACAGTGAACACTGTTTCTCTAAGGTAGGAACAGTGCCATGGTGGATAATAGCATGGGCTTGAAAATGGGAAAGAGCTAATTTCAAAGTCAACCAGGACACTTACTACTAGTGGTATTAATTTGCAGCCTTCATTGAACCCCTTCAAGCCTCAACTGTCACATCTGCCAGATGGAGGTAATTATTACCGACTTCAAAGAATTGCTTTGTGCATTAGAGCATCTGGAATGCAGAACTGACCATTGCTACTACTATTTCCTGACTGCAGCCATGAAATTAAAAGATGCCTACTCCCTGGAAGAAAAATTATGACCAACCTAGGTAGCATATGGAAAAGCAGAGACATTACTTTGCCAACTAAGGTCCGTCTAGTCAAGACTATGGTTTTTCCAGTGATCATGTATGGATGTGAGAGTTGGACTGTGAAGAAGGCTGAGCACCAAAGAATTGATGCTTTGGAACTGTGGTGTTGGAGAAGACTCTTAAGAGTCCCTTGGACTGCAAGGAGATCCAACCAGTCCATTCTGAAGGAGATCAGCCCTGGGGGTTCTTTGAAAGGAATGATGCTAAAGCTGAAACTCCAGGATCTTGGCCACCTCATGCGAAGAGTTGACTCATTGGAAAAGACTCTGACGCTGGGAGGGATTGGGGGCAGGAGGAGAAGGGGACGACAGAGGATGAGATGGCTGGATGGCATCACTGACTCGAAGGACGTGAGTTTGAGTGAACTCTGGGAGATGGTGATAGACAGGGAGGCCCGGTGTGCTGCGATTCATGGGGTCGCAAAGAGTCGGACACGACTGAGCAACTGAACTGACTAGTATTTCCAGGTGGCACTAGTGGTAAAGAACCTGCCTGCCAATGCAGAAGATGTAAGACATGCATGTTTGATTCCTGGGTGGGGAAGGTCCCATGGAGGAGGGCATGGCAACCCACTTCAGTATTTTTTACCTGGAGAATCCCCATGGACAGAGAAGCCTGGCAGGCTATGGTCCATAGGGTTGCAAAGAGTCAGGCATGACTGAAGCAACTTAACAAACAGCATGGACTACTATTCTTATTCATTACAAAGAAGTTATAGTATCATCTTTGGTGCATGAAATGGAGATGGGAGGTAGGAAGACAGTCCCAACTTGAGAAATCACATACAGAAGAACCAACATCTTGAGTCTTTGCAAGAAAGCTACTTTCACATCAAGACCCAGACCTCTATTTCATAGGGGAATGAGGAAAGTGTGCATGTGAATTTTTGTCTGTTGATCAAACAAACAGAACAGGTAATGATCATCTTTTGCTACATGACAACTAATAATCCCAATCCAATTATAAATATTTAGAATATTGAACAAACAGAGTTTGAATGCCACTAGAGACTGAAGTGATGTTATAAGATTTTAAAGAAAAACACTTTGAGAGTAAAGAACAAGCACAGGAACTGCCAGGCAATCACATGCTTAATATAGGTCAAGTATTATCATTATTATTGGAAAAAAGTTCCTCCCTGGTAACCTTGCAGCACTGTTATTCCAGTGCCCATCGAGCATGACAACTATAAGCCATGATTATCCTTTGCTTCATATGGAAACTCGAAGTATTCGAGTAACAAGCAGACTATATTGTGCTATACAATTTCTGCTAATTAAATTTCTTTATTGTGGTATTCTCTGCCTCACATTCTCAGTTGGGATAAATCCCAAGGGAATATGAGACTACACAGCTTGATATAGTCCATTAAAAACTTAAGGGGGTGAGGGAAAAATTAGGAGCTTGGGGTTAACAGATACACATTAGTACAGATAAAATAGATAAACCACAAGGACCCACTGCTTAGCACAGGGAATTAAATTCCATATCTTGTAATAACCTATAATGGAAAAGCATTTGAAATATGTATGCTTAACTGAATCACCCTGATACACATGTGAAACTAACACAACACTGAAAATCAACTATACTTCAAAAACTAAATAAATATATTTTGAAAAAATTTAACTTGGGGAAGCAAGACTACAAATGTACTGCATAAGTTTGTGACAAATCTATTTCTCCTTCACTGTGAGAGAAAGTATAAATTGTATAGGCTATTTTCCCCTTCACTTTTAGTGAGATATAATTGAAATACAGCACTATATACATTTAAGGTATAAAACATAATAATTTGACTTACATACATCATGAAATGATTATCACCCTAAGTTAAGTGAACATCCATCATCTCACAGAGATGCACATTATCATCCCCAGTCCTAACCAATAATGTTCCTCCTTCTGTTCCCCATCCTACTCCTTTATTAAAGTCCCAGATGTTTTGAAATGACTTACAGGGACTTCTATAATCTACTGCTTCAATGTCTCTCCATTATGAAACTCTGTACCTTTACAATGTCCAACAGGTGGTAATAAGTTCAAAATATGGAGATATAATTCAGGAAGCACTTGAAGACAGCTTCTTTTGTTCCACTTCATGCTCTACACAACCATCCTAGCTTTATAGGGATATCTTTACAACCATCAGGGTTTCCCTGATAGTTCCGTTGGTAAAGAATCTGCCTGCAATGCTGGAGACATGGGTTCAATTCCTGGGTCCAGAATATCCACTGGAGAAGGGATAGGCTACCCACTCCAGTATTCTTGGGCTTCCCTTGAGGCTCAGCTGGTAAAGAATATGCCTGCAATGCAGGAGGCCTGGGTTTGATCCCTGGTTGGGAAGATCTCCTGGAGAAGAGAAAGGCTCTAGCCTGGAGAACTGCATGGACTGTATAGTTCATGGGGTCGCAAAGAGCTGGACATGACTGAGTGACTTTCCTTTCCTCACAATCATCATCATGTAAACGGTGTATATTGCAGAATATAACTCGAGTCCAAGAATGTGCTGAGTATACCATCTGGAGTTAACATGTCTGCATTCACCCTTTCAGTGTCCCAGAAGATGATTCAGAAAAAGAAATGGGATAAAATCCTCAAGTCTTATCATTTAAGAGGATTGAGATAGTACCAACTAAGGTATTTTACGGTATGGATTTTTGTCTTGGAGCTGTTGGAAATAATCAGGTGAAACCAACCCACACCTGGATTCAGCAGAACTCCAAGGACATACTATACAGACAGCAGACCTAAAAATTTTGTTCTAGCACTGATTCCATATATAAGACTCAAAATCTGAGAGTTGTCAACAGTACAATTATAAATGTAGAGGTATAGACATGGAAAGCAAAAGTTAAAAACAGTTGGAAGGAGAAAATATCCTTAGAGTTCAAAGGCTCTCAGCTATTATTGTTTTGGTATATTTTTCCTTATTTTGTTAATGTTATTGTTTTTAGTGTTGTTGGTTTTCTTTTTGGTAAATTATATTAATACTATCTTACTATCTACCTAATAATCATACTGTAGCAGAGGTGCCATAACAGGCTATTCACATCATTCATTGATTGGCTAAGACTGGAATAAAGCCTGGACAGTATCACTATGGGAAAAGAAATATAAAATGATAAATATGTGTAAAAGATAGAATACTATGCAGTGCCCCCAAAAGAATAAACAAAGCTACATACAGAAGCATGACTAGAGGCAGTTAATATATTAAAAGACACATTCTGGAATCAAATTGCCTGGAAGAGAAAGCAAGCTTGTCATTCTTAGTTGAGCAAGCTTGTGCAAGATTGTTAACCTTCCTATTCCTTAATTTCCTTTGGAAGGACTGAAGCTCCAATACTTTGGCCACCTGATGCAAAGAATCAACTCACTGGAAAAGATGCAGAAATGGGGAAAGCTTGGATGCACGCAACAGAGGATGAGATGGTTGTATGGCATCATTGACCCAATGGACATGAGTTCAAGAAAACCCCTGAAGATAGTGAAGGACAGAGCAGCCTGGCATGCTGTAGTCCATGGGGACTCAAAGAGTCAGACACAACTTATTGATTGAATAACAACAACCTGATGATAAAACTAACATCTAATTTAGACTGTTGATAAGAATAACATGAGTTAACAGAGAACATTTAGAGACAGGTATAGCCTATTTTAAATGTTCAATAGATGTTAGTTCTCATTATCAGGGAACAAACAAATAGCACGAGCATGTGGTTCAGCAGTCCCACTACTGGGCATATATACAAAGAAAATTAAATCAACGTGTCAAAGAAACATCTATACTCCCATGTTCATTGCAACATTACTCACAATAGCCAAGATATGGAAACAATCTGTCTGTCCATCCATGGATGAATGATAAAGAAAATTCAGTATGTACAAACAAGGAAATATTACTCAACCTAAGAAAGAAATCTTGCCATTTGTGACATCATGGATTAACTTGGAGGGTGTTACATTTTGTGTTGCTGGCATGCTTGGTGGTGTCGGACCTTTTGCAACTCCACGTACTATAGCCTTATCGGCTTCTCTGTCTGTGGAATCATCCTGCCAAGAATACTGGAGTGGGTTGCCATTTCCCCCTCCAACCCAGGGATCTAACCCACCTCTCCTGTGGCTCCTACATTGGGAGGCAGATTCTTCACCACTTGAGCCACCTGGAAGCCCTGGAGAGTGTTATGCTAAGTGAAATAAGCCAGACACAGAAGGAAAAATACTGCACAATTTCAGTTACATGTGGAAGCTAAAAATAGTTGAACTCATAGAATCACAGAGTAGAATGGAGGTTGCCAGAGGTTACAGAGTTGGGGCAGTGGGGAGACACTGGCCAAAGGAGATGTTTCATTTGCACAAGAGGAATAAGCCCTGGAAATCTAACGTACAACATGGTAGTTAATAATATGGTATTATATACGTGAAATCTGCTAAAAGTAGATCTCAGTTATTTTTACCATACATGCAAAAAATGCTAACTATGTAAGGTGATATACATGTTTATAAGCTTGACTATGGGGATTATTTCACAATGTATATGTATATCAAAACATCAAATTGTACACCTTAAATATATACAACCTTATGTGTCCCTTATACTCCAAAAAAGGTAAAAAAAAAAGTAAGATGGTTATATACTCTAAATGTACATCAAAACAAGCTAAATACTTATCTTCATACTTCAGGAACACATAGACTTCAATATAAACAGATGTAGAGAGGGCTGGAAGGTTATAAATTAAATATGAGGGAAGCTAATAGGATTGGAGATACTGAGTGATAGGGGAAATTATAAAACTAAATTAAAAATAAAAGAAGGATGTACATGGACTGAAAATGAGAGAATGCAGCATCTTAGTCAGATCCTCTCTCCAGGAATTTTAAATGAGAGACACAAAGAAGTTGGTAGATACAGAGGAGGAAGGGAGAGGCGAGGTTGTCAAGCAAGACTCAGAAGACGAAAGGCACTCATGAAAATGAGAGTCATACTGCGGGGAACAGAAGCAAAAGGCCGAACTGGCACCACTGTATGTTTCCTCCTGAGGTGGAGGGGATTTTCTTTACTCCCTTAGCTCTCCACATACCTAGCAATGAGCCCTAAGACCTGAGGTTATTTGCTGTCCTCATCCTTTGAAATTAAAAAATAGTCTAATACTACATCTGTCTGATGCGACACTTCAGAGAAAATTTCCCTAGGGCATACATGACAAAGTGCTTTGGTTAAACTTGAGACATAAATTATAAAAACACTGAAAACTACTATAATGACCTTCAAGATAACTGTTATTTTTGTCCTGCTCAAAGCCCCACAGGGGACAATTGCTGGGGCAGAAATGGGAAAAATGGTGTATTTAAGATCTTTGTGCCTAAAATCCACTGTTCCACCCCTTTGTATCATGTCAAGAGTTTGACAAATTTTTAATATTTTAATTTCTTCCAATGAGATAAAATATCAAGAGTAAGGTGTGTGGGCCTTGAAATTTTATTCCTGTTAAACAAGTGTTGTAAAATAATAAAAGCAAAGCCCTGAGCAGATTGCCTATATATAACATGCATTAAAAAAGCTAAGATCTTAGCCTTAATCTTCCCCAATCATGGCTCCAATATCCAAGAAAAACCTACCAAACTTGTAAAATTAATTGGTTGCTATTTACATAGATGACATAAGTGAAAAGGAATAGAAGAGAAATCTGGAATGAAGTTTCTGGGACTTAATAGTCTTAGATATGAGGATAAGGGCCTTAGGGGGATACAGATGGTACTATTTTTTGTTTGTGTGTTTGTTTGTTTCCTAGAAGAAGCCTTCGGCAAAGAAGAGGAAGGAGAATATAGAAAGTAAAGTGCTAGTAGTATAGATACTACTGAAGATAATAACTGAGTATTTTTGGCTAACAAACTCATGGAGGAGGAGATGGCAACTCACTCCAGTATTCCTGCCTGGAGAATTCCACGGACAGAGGAGCCTGGTGGGCTATAGTCCATAGGGTCACAAAGAGTTGGGACACAGCTGAAGCAACTTAGCTAGCAGTAGCAGGCTTAGAAATATAATACATGTTTTGGCAAACAATTAAGTACAAAGAAGAGAATCAAAAAATATTTTGCAACTCGCATGAACTATAGGAATTTAAGCCAAATTTGAAGTAGAAGGAAAAAAATGGACAAGAAAAGAATAAAACTGAGTACAAGACTAAAATCAAGGGTAGAGGAGGCTCAAGTCTTCATAAAGAAGATAACAGAACAGGGGGACTTCCCTGGAAGTCCAGTGGTTAAGACTTTATTTTCTAATGAGTGCAGGTTTGATCCCTGGTTGGGGAAACAAGATCACACATGACTCCTGGCCAAAAAATCAAAACATAAAATAGAAGAAACACTGTAATAAATTCAATAAAGATTTTTAAAACTGCCCACAACAAAAAACAAAATCTTAAAAAGAGAGTAGGTAACAGAACAATAACTTAAGAACAGTAATTGTAGCCAATATTATCTGTAGAACAACACACAGAATATGGAAAGCAAACAGTGAAATTAAAATGTGGATTAAATCAAGGTAGGAAATATATTCCACAGTTACACCCCTATGGTGTCTGACTGGGCTCCTGAATGGCATCACTATATGAAAGGAAGAATGAGCTGTTAAGAGACCCACCCTCACTATGCTCTGTGCAGCTTGGCCTGGGATTCAGGTCACTGAGATTCTACCTTCTCCCAGTCTGGCTAGAGTTAGTCAAGAGGAGGTTAACATAAAGCCATGCCAGTGTCCAATTCTGGCAAAAGCCCATAAATATACATTAAAGAGTAATTTGGTACTTTTAAATAGAAGTGGGTATTGGGCATCAAAATGAGCTCATGCGCATGCATGCAAAGTCACTTAGTCATGTCCTACTCTGTGACCCCATGGACTGTGGCCTGCCAGGCTCCTCTGTCCTTGGGGATTCTCCAGGCAGGAATACTGGAGTGGGCTCTCATGCCCTCCTCCAGGGAACCTTCCTGACTTCAGGATAAACCCGTGCCTCTTATGTCTCCTGCACTGGCAGGCAGGTTCTTTACCGCTAGCACCACCTGGCTGAGATCAATTCAGAGAAAGCTACTAATTTTTTTTTTAATAGATTACTAGACTAGTAGAGAAGAAAGGAGAAGATGCCATAGGTAGAAAGCAATATACTCCCCCTCCAAATCCCTCCTGACACCCTCATAAACAACTAAAAGGAGCTGGATGAATTTCTATAGTTACCCAATGTTGATTAATGGATCACAGCCATCCTGAGGGATGGTTCCATGTAGCTGGATGCTGAGGGGGAAATGCTTGGCTCTTTTTTGTTTAGCATTTTGATTAACACCTCAGATCAAGATACAGATGGCAAGCTTTTCAAATTTGGGGATGATATAAGGCTGAGAGTTATAGCTAATATGTTGGATGTCAGAATCAAGATTTAGAGAGCTTAACAAGCTGGAATAATGAGCTACAACTAAGAATATGAAAGGCAACACAGTGGGAAGCATAGTTTTGCATTATAGTGTCCAAAAGATAGCTGAACATATATACTCAGAATATGGTTCAAAATGTTATAGCTATTCCTAAGTAACAGGCTTCAGATTTTTTTTTTAATGCAAACTGAAAATACATAAATAGTCACGATATATTAAACATTTAATTAAATTTTAATGTAAACTTCATCTACCAAGAAGTATTTCAGATTTTTTACAAAACAGAACCTGCACAAAAATACTATTAAAATGGTCCAAAGAATGCGAAAAATATACAATATTAGGACTATTGTACTTTCATTTATACAAAAGACATTATCTGAGCATGTACTCTGGCTGAAAGAGTATCTTTTGCCTATTGGACATTTATTCTTCAAATTTTAGATCCTAGAATGGCCTTCTCTGATTCCACAATTTAAATGATGCTCCCTTTTACTATTCTTTTATAGTATCCTGGTCGTTTGTCATACCATTTAGGACAAATTGAACTTATATATTCTGTGTTTGTATTTTCTTAATCTCTCTTGTCACTAGATTGCAAACTCCATGAAGGCAAGGACCAAGTGCTTTGTCTAAAACTGTGTAATTAAGGTGTAGCACAGTACTTGACACTTAGTAGATTTCAATAAATAAATCCTGAATTAATGAATAAATAAGCTAAGAACTGGGGACTAATAGTTTGGAAGAAGAGATATAAAGAGGTAAGGTCTGGAGTACCCTGGTGTACCCTGCTGGTCTAGTGGTTAAGACTCCCTGCTTCCACTGCAAAGGGTGCAGGTTTGATCCCTGGTGGGGAAACTAAGGTCTTGCATGCCTTGTGTGGCCAAACTAAAGGTAAAGTCTAGTATGAATAATGTTCTACATGAAAGTATGATGCTGTTTCTGTGAAAATACAGAATTGGTCTAGTGAACTTGGGAAAAAGGCTCTTTAAAGAAATCAATTTGATTTCTGGCTCAAGAAGATGAACAGGAGTTCACTTTGAAAAGAAAAAGACACCAGACAAAGGAAAGAACACGGGCAAAACAACGAAGTCACACAAGGACAGAAGGTGCGTGGGAAATGGTGGGAGGAGTCCAGTGTGGACGGGGCATATGGTACAGGAAAGGAGGGGTTGAAAGTGACACTGGCACATCTTGTTCTCTCAACTATCATTTAACCACTACTTGCCAAAAGGAAACATATTGAAGAAAAATAAGCACAATAATGAAGAAACTAGAAATTGCACATGAGTCAGAGCACAAAGCACTCTGGATAACCTGGAAAACAAAACATTAAAAATGTATTGATATTAATATGAGGGACATTACATATATTTTCAGATTTTGGAGGTGATCTTAGGCAGACAATATTTTAAATCTATTTTACTTGAATAAAGTTAATTTGGAACCAATGAAGGAAGGCATTTTCATTAAAAAAAAATTAAAATCTTTGCCATTTTTAGAGCACTTCAGCTGATTGTTACATTGATATACTTCTAATTGGTGAGAAGATTTAAGTAGAAGGAACATGACTCTATTACCATTCCAAATAAAAATATTTCTTAGTCTAAAAGGGGTCATCACTTTCACCTGTCAGTGTCATCAGTATCACCTGTGTTGCCACCTGTAAGCTATTCTAAAATCTATATTCCAAAACTGTAATTATAAAAATTTCTCTCTTTGACTTCAAATATTTTCAATGTGTAGGTTTTTCACATCTCTATTAATTGTTCTGTTCAGTCCTCAAACTGTTCAATTCTGTTTTCCACTTTCTACTCTCAAGCTTGTACCTTACCCTTATTAATGTCAACATCCATCACTGACCTAGTTTTCAAAGTTCTCCCAACTCTGCCCTGTTTCCCCAACTTTAATAAGTGTTATCCCTCCTGACTTTCAAATACTTTCTCCTCTTCCCCTCCCCATGGACTCTCATTTTTCATTCTCACAGGGGCTACAGCAACCCTCTTCTGCTGATTTCTCTACCTTTCTCTTTTATCTAATCTAACCTCAACCCTGCAGCCGGAAATACTTTGCTAAAATAAATACAGAACCCTAGCACAGCCCTGGTTAACAATCCTACTTTCTAAAGCAGCAACGTCTTGAGAGTTCGGGATTTGAAGAATCAGTAGAAGAAAGGTAGCGTCAGGACAAGGACTTCTGGGTTTCTCTACCCTCTGGCGATCTTATCTATGAGGCAGACTCTTAGCGACTCGCAGAGTAGAGCCCACCAGTCTCTTCTGTCCATGGGATTCTCCAGGCAAGAATATTGAAGTGAGTTGCCATGCCCTCCTCCAGAGGATCTTCCTGACCCAGGGATTGAACCCACGTATCTTATGTCTCTTGCATTAGCAGGCAGGTTCTTTACCACTAGCCCCATCTGGGAGGGAGCCTGTAGGAACCATCTCTTAATACTTTCTATGAGTATATCCTAGGTATCAGTACTTCATTCCTCTAACTGCCAAGCTAATTTGAAATATATATATGCTATATTTTATTTATCCATTTATTAGCAAATGAAAATACGGGATGTTTCCTCATTTTGGCTTTCAGAAGTAATGTTGCAAAATATTTATGTTTTATGAGAATACATGCTTTCATTTCTCTTGGGTGTATATTTCATTTCTGTTGGATCATATGGCAACTCAGTGTTTATCTTTTTTAAGGAGCTGTCAAACTTTTTCAAAGTAGTCTCATCATTTTACATTCTCATCAGCAATGTAGGAAGATTCCAGCTTTTTTACATCCTCACCAACACATTGCCTTTTTGACTAGTGGATATGAAGTGACATCTGATTACAGTTTTGATTTCCACTTCCCTAATGACTAATGATATTGAGCATCTTTTCAGAAGTTTAAAAGCCATGTGTACTTAATATATCTTCTCTGGAGAAATGCCTATTTAAATTCTTTGACCATTTTTCAACTAGGTTGTCTTTTTTTGTTGTTGACTGAAAAGACTTTATTCTGGATGCAAATCTATTCTTATCAGATACACATTTGCAAATAGTATCATCCATTCTTTGAGTCTCTATACATTCTATTTGCTTTCTTCAATACATTTTAGCCATGATATTTTGTCTAATAATTTGCAGATTATGGTATCAACTATTCACATATAAAGCATATTGTGCAGACACTACACACAGAAAAAAAAAGAAAATAACACTTTGTGAGTGGTTCTAATACTTGAGAAGTTCCAATTCTTTTTCATTTGCACATCTTTAAAAGATTTAGTTGCAAAAATACAACAGCCTTAATATATTCTGGTATGCTAAATAATGGCCCCCCAAAATATCTGAGTCTAATCTCTGAAACCTCTGAGTGGCCCCTTATATGCAAAAAGAGACCTTGCAGGTGTGATTAAGTCAAGGATATTGAGGTGGGAATATAAATCTGGGCTATCCTGAGTGCCCTTACAAGAAGAAAACAGAGTCTGGGACAGAATTGACATTAAAGAAGTAATAAGACACCAAAGCAGGGTGCTATACCACTGGTTTTGAAGACAGAGAAAGAGGCCATGAACCAAGGAATGCAGCTCTATAATCTGGAAAAAGGTCAGGAAATAGATTTCCCTCTAGGTGCTTTGAAGGGAGTGAGGCTCTGACTACACCTTGATTTTGACTCAGTCATACTGATTTTGGATTTCTGACCTTTAGAAGTGTGAAAGAGTAAGTATGTGATCTTCAGCAATCAAGTTTGTGGCATTCTTAGATCAGTCATAAAAAAAACTACTACATTTATGTACATGAAAATTCTTTACATAGAAGCATAGATTTATATTCTATGTTTTGTTAGTTATGAGTATGCATGATGTGCTGACTCTTTGCCAGGTGTTTCTGACAACACAGTAATGAAGTAGACACAGTCCCTCCCTCAAGGATGCCATACTCCTCTGTGGCAGGACAGACTAGACATACAGCAGGTAAAATGTGAGAAGTACTAGGATTGGGGGCCTGTTTTTTTAAGGGATATACAGCAGATATACTTAACTCCTAAAAGGTTCTAGGATTTGAGAAAGAACTGACTAGCAAGATTGCCTGGAATTTCCCAGAAAGGGTGACATTTCTAACCTAAGTCCTGAAAGGTTACTAGGGGTCTACTAGAGAATTAGGTTGCAAGGGGGGGAAATTAAAGTGTGTATGTAGAGAAGGCAAAAGCCTCATGAGAAGGAATGGCATGCATTGAGATATGCAAGATTCTAAGATGGCTGGGGTTTAGCATGGGAAGGAAAAAGGATGAGGTTTCAGGGGTTGACAAAGGGCAAAATCATGAAGGGTCTTGTATGTTACACTAAGTGGCTTGGGCAGTCAGTTGACAATGAGAGTTTAAAAACTTATGGCAGTGATCATCATACTGGCCTATGGGAAAGAGTGTTCTCATTGAAATGGGACCAAAGGGTGGTGGAAAGAAGGACTGAGTAAGGCCAGGTGGTGAGTCCTCACTGCCGTGGATCTAAGGGAAAGGTAAGAAGTCTGAGCAAGTCAGGGAGAACCACTGGAATGGAGAAACATGGATAGAGGATCAAAACATCTCTAAGTAGTGATTTCATATGAATTTTTATAGCAACATTCACAGGAAAAATGAAGCAAAGGAAGAAAAATCTCAACATAGAAAACACAGAAGCATATCCATCTTGTCAAACTTAAACTTATTTGCTAAGGAGTAGACACTATTATTCCTTCTCAAGTGATGATCTGAAGAGCTTTTCAACATCTGAAAAAACATACAGGTGCAGAAGATTTAGGAAACAGGTCATTTGGCAAAAGCTGCAGATGACTAAAGAGTTGCTATTTCCCTCTGCAAGAGATATAATTACTCAGTCTTTCTGCCTGGTGGACTCATAAAGGAGAGCTCACAATCCTTTTAAAAGTTTGTCCTATCTTTGATACACACAACTCTTTGCCCGGACACTTCATAAAATGCTCTTTTAAACAATTCAGTTAATAAAGATATAAATTTCAGTCTCCTATCTTGGCCAAAATAAACTAGCCCATAAGTAGTTGAGCTAAATATTTTCAATAATATAAAATTCAATATAGTCATGTTAGGGAAAGCACACTGATTGAAACCGCCCACCCTGGCCAGGCACCATAGTAACCATTTGCATGAGTTGTTTTATGATTGGAGATCCTGATAAGGAATACGGAACTAATAAGCCACCACCAACTGAAAGAGTTCAGGAAAGGTTGAAAGGAGACACTGCATGTCCGTCCACTTCCCAGAATCCCTCTCGCTAGCATCCATCTTGGCTGAGCGATGCGTGTGCCACCAGGAAAGACTCTGAATTAGAATAATTGGCCAAAGACCACCCAGGAAACTAATCCCATCACCATAAAACCCAAGACTGCAAGCCACGTGGCAGAGCTGTTCTCCTGGGGTCTCTCACCCTACTGCTCTCCACCCAGATGCCCTTTCCCAATAAAATCTCTTGCTTTGTCAGCACAAGTGTCTCCTTGGACAATTCATTTCTGAGTGTTAGACAAGAGCCCATGTCAGGCCCTGGAAGGGGTCCCCCTACCTGCAACAGTCATAGAAACTAAACTTTCTAAAGGTACTAAGACTAAATTCACATATTGTCTGTCAGTAACTGCAAGTACATGATATATTATTCTTTAAATCACAAAGATTTCTTAATTATTGTGCTTTGTTTGATATCCATACCTCCTTATATATAACAGCAAATTAGTTGAATTGCTGTACTAGACTTAAGTTGCAAATGCCAAGTTATTTCTGGGTGAAATATTAGTGAAGATAATTAATTGCCTCTCAAACTCAATCATAATTTATCTGGAATCAGATATGAAACAAATTCCATTTTCACTTTATAATCTGATGAATTAAAATTTTTTCACATAGTTCTCACTGGATCACTAGGAAAATTGTTTTTCTGCATTTTTCCCATTCTTTCAAAAATATTCCTCGTCTACTGGTAGCAATACAATTTCATTCCAGTACAATTAGGACTCCCCCTAATCCCAAACAAGGGCAAAATAAAACAAAGTATTCTAGTGTTTGTCTGGCCTTGTATTTTAGAGTCAACTTCTCTGTGGCTCCCTATTTACTATACTCAGCTATTCTACCCAAACAACTCTTAATACACACACACACACATACACACACACTCAAAACTTTTATCAAGGCACGCATGTTGCCTCTGGTCATATCTAAACTCACCTTTTCATTCATTCAACCAACATAACTGACAGTCTATTGTGGGCCAGACCCTGTGTTAAGCCCTGGGGATGGAGAAATGAACTTGAGTCAGTACACCTGAATTGAAATGAACCTGATTCAATAAACAATCAGGTTAGTAAGAAAAACAGAAAAGTATATGGCTAAAAAAAAAAAAAAATCTAAATATATTGATAAAGGAAAAATAGGATGATCCTCTCACCTACCATGGAAATGGAAGTAGGAAAAGTGCTTCCTGGATCAGGCATCACTTTGTCTTATCCCAAAGGAAGCGGAGCCTCATGAAAGGAGGAAAAAGAGAGTGCCAGGTGGAATATGTAGTTATGGAACTTCTTTAAGGTCCTGTTAAGGAGCTGGTACATGCAGAAGAGACCAGGAGAAACTGCCAGCAGAGCACTGGCATGGCCACATGTCTTTTAGTGTGATGACTGATGGCTCTTAGTGAATAGTAGATATCAGGTGGTTAAGACAATATTGTAACATCTGTCACTGGGTGTAGTAGACAGCAAGAGGAAAAGAGAAGCTTGAGAAAATGCTTAGGAGGCAAACTTATTAAGACCTGATGGTCTAGTCGTATATTTACAAATATGTTTTAAATACCTACTAACTTTCAGGCATCATTCTAGATGCCATGGATATAGCTGAAAATAAAAGTAAAAAAAATAAAAAGCAGTTCTTTATTGGAATTTTACTATCCAATCATAGGAGAGAGAGATAAAGTATTTTAAAAATACAAATGCATAATATTTTAGTTAGTGATTAAGTACCATGAAGAAAGATAAAGACTGGTAAGGGGAATAAGGAGCTTCCCAAGTGGTTATTAGTGTTAAAGATCCCATCTGCCAATGTAGGAGACATAAGAGACATAGGTTCAAGATCCCCTGGAGGAGGGCATGGCAACCCACTCCAGTATTCTTGCCTGGAGAATCCCATGGACAGAGGAGCCTGGAGGGCTACTGTCCATAGGGTCTCTCAGAGTACGACACAACTAAAGCAAGTCACACATACATGCACAGGGAATAGGAAGTGATGAATAGAATGATTTATTACAAGAGCTGGGCAAAGATTTGTTATGAGCAGAGATGGGAATGAAGGAAGGGATGAAGGCAGGACAGGCGAGAGAAGAATGGAGTATGTTGAGATATGGGGGTGCTTTCATGTCCTATTCTTTTAAAATAATATCACTAGGATAAGAGACATAACTGGAAGTAACTCTCCTAAAGTATCATTATTTTGGCACATTCTATTCTGTTGACTGAATTAGGTAATCATCCAGGCCTGTTGTCACACACAGTTGAGAATTAAATCCAACACCTTGACACTAGACAGTGATGGAACTCAATAGCAGCAAACATCTGCTGACAGGATACAGACACAAATTCCACTCTTAAGTGTTCTGTTTTAAATGAGGCATAATTTTAATACTGGTCCCCTCAATGATATTCCTAAAGACAAAGAGACCTGGCTAACATTATCTGTGGTTTGAATATTCCATAAAATCCATTAGCACAGGTAATTCAGAATTTACTAAATTGTGTTGCCCACAGCTGTATGTACAATCTATGTGCCTGTCAACAGATGAGTCAAAGAATTTGTAGTGTATATAAACAATGGACTATTATCTAGCCATGAGAAAGACATTCACCGTTTGTGACAATGTAAATGGACCTAGAGAATAGTACACTGAGACAAGTCAGACAGAAATACTGTATTACATCAACTTATATGTGTAATCTAAAAGTGCCAAACTCATAAACACAGTAAAATGGTGGTTTCCAGGGGATAGGAGTGGAGGGATAAGGCAAGGATAGAATAATTTTTTTAACAGTATGAACTTGGAATGAATAGTAAACAAGCCAAAGAGATCTAATGCACAGTACAGTAATGTGGACAACAATATAGTCTTATAACCAAACTTATTGAGACTAGAATTATTCCAAACACTGAAAAGAAATAATAATTATATAATATTATAATGTGTGTATCATCACTGCAATTGCAATATTACAACCTACAAATGTCTTTTTATTATTTTTTTACTTTACAATATTCTATTGGTTTTGCCATACATTGACATGAATCTGCCACGGGTGTACACGTGTTCCCAATCCTGAACCCCCCTCCCACCTCCCTCCCCATACCATCCCTCTGGGTCATCCCAGTGCACCAGCCCCAAGCATCCTGTATTCTGCATCAAACCAAGACTGGCGATTCATTTCTTATATGATATTATGCATGTTTCAATCCCATTCTCCCAAATCATCCCACCCTCTCCCTCTCCCACAGAGTCCAAAAGACTGTTCTATACATCTGTGTTGAATTAAATTGTACACCTTAAGTTTATGCAATGAATGTTATATATCAAATATATTGCAAGAAAATTTTAAAAATAGACCGCTATGTATACTAAGGGCTTCTCAGGTGGCTCAGTGGTAAAGAATCCACCTACCGAAATGCACGAGACTTGGGTTTAATCCCTGGGTTGGGAAGATCCCTTGGAGAAGGAAATGACAACTAACTTTCTTATTCCTGCCTGGAAAATCCCATGGTCAGAGAACCTGGAGGGCATCAGTCCATAGGGTCACAAAAGAGTCAGATACAACTTAGTGACTAGACAACTGGAGTGGGTAGTCATTGCCTTCTACAGGGGGTCCTTCCGAACCGGGGATCAAACTAAGGACTCTTGAATTGCAGGCGGAAGAATCTTTACCATCTGAGTCATCAGGGAAGCCCTAAACAACAACAATGTATTTTGTGTGAAAAACAAAGATCAGAGTAAACCAACTCTAGCTTTTCCCAAATGGGTCCGTTATTGTCTGTGATGTGTTTAATGTTTCTGAAAGTAAAATCATGGACTACAACTCTGCAGACTACCTCAACAGGCAGTGCAGTGACTGTGCTAACTGAAAATTATTAAATCTTAAATTGCACTCCTATATTGATTCAGGTATAGCCTAGATAAAATGAGCTGATACAATACCAATATAGAATAAAGACAAACTATCATTTACTTGTGTGTTAAAAGTGAATTCGATTTCTTATTTCTGATATTATTGAGAAAACTTACTAGAATATAAAAGCCTTGATGATAGTGACCAAAATCTATCAATTTAATTTTTTTTAGAGTTTACCACTAAAACATAAATTCTCACTATTTGTACCTTCTATAAAATCCCTAACTTCTTTAGGTTTTGATTGTTTAAAGGTAATTAAAAACCAAAAAATAGAGCAGGAACTCAGTAAGCTCCATTGCTATCAGTAGTCAAAGCCTCTTCCACCAATGTTTACACCAACTGTATTTAACCATCATTCTTTTCTGTGTTCACCCATAACTTTTAAATTATGCCAAGGTTAAAAAATAATAAAAAAGAGACTCTTCTCCCTGATTAAAGTTTCAAAAATACTTCCAGCTTGCCTAATTTCTTTCCTATAGTTCTAGTCTTAATTTAGGTGTACTTACAGTTAGAACTGGACATGGAACAACAGACTGGTTCCAAATAGGAAAAGGAGTTATGTCAAGGCTGTATATTGTCACCCTGCTTATTTAACTTATATGCAGAGTACATCATGAAAAACGCCGGGCTGGAAGAAGCACAAGCTGGAATCAAGATTGCCAGGAGAAATATCAATAACCTCAGATATGCAGATGACACCATCCTTATGGCAGAAAGTGAAGAGGAGCTAAAAAGCCTCTTGATGAAAGTGAAAGAGGAGAGTGAAAAAGTTGGCTTAAAGCTCAACATTCAGAAAACGATCATGGCATCCAGTCCCATCACTTCATGGCAAATAGATGGGGAAACAGTGTCAGACTTTATTTTGGGGGGCTCCAAAATCACTGCAGATGGTGACTGCAGCCATGAAATTAAAAGACGCTTACTCCTTGGAAGAAAAGTTATGACCAACTTAGATAGCATATTGAAAAGCAGAGACATTACTTTGCCAACAAAGGTCCATCTAGTCAAGGCTATGGTTTTACCTGTGGTCATGTATGTGAGAGTTGGACTGTGAAGAAAGTTGAGCGCTGAAGAACTGATGCTTTTGAACTGTAGTGTTGGAGAAGACTCTTGAGAGTCCCTTGGACTTCAAGGAGATCCAACCAGTCCATTCTAAAGGAGATCAGCCCTGGGTGTTCTTTGGAAGGAATGATGCTAAAGCTGAAACTTCAGTACTTTGGCCACCTCATGCAAAGAGTTGACTCATTGGAAAAGACTCTGATGCTGGGAGGGACGGGGGACAGGGGGAAGAGGGGACGACAGAGGATGAGATGGCTGGATGGCATTATCGACTTGATGGATGTGAGTTTGAGTGAACTCCGAGAAATGGTGATGGACAGGGATGGACATGGATTGTGCTGTGATTCATGGGGTCAGACACAACTAGCGACTGGACCGAACACATTGTACAGTACAACATTTAACATTAACTTTTTTATTGGTATTTTGTCAACATCCTTATAAGACACTGAAGGCCTGATGCCTTCTATATAAGCGGTTAAAGCACCAATAAACAGCATAAAATGTATTCATTTGTGTTGGCTTTGGCTTTCTCAGAGAAAGCCTGTGCTCACACATGGAAGCAAGTGACCAGAGGTTAAGTATAGAGAGAGGTGAGCCAAAGATCCCAAACCAGTGGATATGTGCATTTCTTATATTCATACTTAATGAGAGGCAGTGTGTTTTTGACAAAGGAAAACTGAAGCAATTACTAAGAAACAAGTTTATGAGGTCTAGAACTTCCACAGGGACGCACACCCTGGGCTGTATGTCAGTGTTCTCATGGGTTACTCCTCGCCCATTTCCTTACCAGAACTGTTGCAGTGGACAGGGTCAACAGGTCTTCCATTTTTATCAGAGCAGGCTACTGCTCGAAAGCGCAGGCCTTCTCCACATTCCTTGGTGTCTCCTTGTAGCCGCAGTCCTCTATGAGGCTCCTTTCTGCTTTCAGGAAGGATGCAATCTGACCAGTTTCCATAAGGATGAGATGTAAACTCATCACAAGGACACGGTTCTGTTTCCACTAGAGGGTACAAGTCAGCATCCTGGCATTTCTCCTTCTTTCTGCTTTTCCCTGTTCCAGAAAGAAACATGGATGTGTGAACTTCACATCTGTTGTTTTGTTAAGTTGTTCACATTTCAAAGCTCTTAGGCAATTAAGTCAAATAAAATAAAGCCTTTCTTTTTTTTTTTCCACTTTTTTTTTTTTTTTCTTTAACACAGAAGTAAATCACAGGACAATGAAGCAATTCCCACGGCAACTGTGAAATTTAGGTTAATTGGGGGAAAAAGGCTTCATGTTGGAGAGTGGCAAAACATACTTAGAAAAAATTTGCTACAGTGGCTTGACAAATAGAAAAATTCTTGTTGATTTATATTGATGTCTTTATAATTTGTTGATAAAAACTGACTACTTTGTCTCCATTTTCCTTGAAAGTAATGGTTTCCAAAGAAGCGAACAAAATGGTGTAAGTATAACTCTGCCTTTTTTTCAAGTAACTTTTTTAAAAAATAGCTTGTTTATTCAAGGAAAAAAATTATATCCTCCCAGACAATGGCCTTGGAGTTAGCCTGGGTGTCACCTGGGGTGTGGTGGGCAAAGTGTAATTTATTTTGGTTCCTGTTATCAGGAACTCAGAAATGCTGACAGAAACAATATATTGAAATAAATGCTCAAACAAGTTGGATAATTTAATCTGAGAAAAAGATATGACTTGTACTTTGAGAGACCTTTTTAACTTAAAGATTTTAGAATATGACCTTACATTACCAACCGACTTTGATGGACCTTTCAGGTGTAATCCTAACTTTTGAGTAATGACAATGCAAAGTCATTTTTCAAAGCTGTGAGTACTTGATAATTATGTTTAATGGATTCTAAGACACTCTGTAACTTGACGCAACTTTGCTACTAAACACACTTCCTCTAGATTTTTAAGTTTTCCTAGATCTAATAATTTCTCTTTGTTTCTTCATTAGTGGGCCATTAGTGAGAGTCATGGCTGGTTATTTTAAATAGTAGGGAGCTTTATTACTCTATTTCCAGTCTTAAATGGCTGTTTTGGAAATGCTTGCTATAAGCTGATACATAGACTACTTTCTCATTGTGAAACAGTTTACGTTTGCTGTGTCACTCAATCGTGTCCAACTCTTTGCAACTCCATGAACTATAACCCGTCAGGCTCCCCTGTCCATGGGATTCTCCAGGCAAGAATACTGGAGTGGGTTGCTGTGTCCTCCTCCAGGGGATCTTCTCAGTCCAGGGATCAAACCCAGGTCTCCCTCATTGCAGGTGGATTTTTGACCCTCAGAGTCACTAGGGAAGCCCATGAATACTGGAATGGGTAGTCTATGCCTTCTCCAGTGGATCTTCCTGACCCAGGAATCAAACCTGAGATCCTATGTTGCATGCGGATTCTTTACCAAATGAGCTATCAGGGAGGCTCCAGAAGTTTACGTTACACACAATTCTACAGTTGTCACCTGGAGGACTAGCTGTATCTCTTCTGTGATGCTTCTGGACGCAATAAATAAGGATTCCTATAAGTTCTGAAGGATCTTGTAGAAGCTTTGGGCACATCACTGTCTCTCTAGGGTGATATACTTTTTGCATCTACCATTAGGGCCACTTGCTGAGAATAAGTTTGAGGAGCACGGCCTCTATCTCTGCTGTGAGCATTTACTGCATGGGAGACACATCAGTGGGTGAGGAGGGTCAGCACCTTCTTATCAGCATGCAACATACCCAAGCATCTGGTGCTTCTCAAATGTCCAAAAAGTATAGTTTTCTCCACCTCTTATGTGTCCATTCTCTTCTCAACACACGTATCTCTAGATTTTTAGTCTACCTATGCCTTAAAACTGTTAACTCTCGCCAAAGTAATAACATCCTGAACTATCTTTTACTTTTTATCTTTCAGACTTGATATTCAATGATAGCCTTGGAGCACTGAGTACACCATCATTCTTGACATAGCCTTTCACACCTTACCTTTCTGTCCCTCACCTCTGCTCCACACCTCCACCATCTTTCTGGGCACATCTTTTTTCATGTATTTGTTGAATTCTTCTCCCTCTGTACCTCTCTTAACTGATGGGTTTCCAAAGGCATAGCCTTAGTCTCTCTTTTCTAATCCTCACAAAGAGCATAATCCTCTGTACCCCTTAGGTCCCTAATTATTATCTTCAGCCCAGATTTCTTACTCAAATTTTGGGGCCACAGACTGGAAATCTACACCTAAAGGATCAAACTCAACCTGGCAGCAGCCATACTCACTCACTTTGACCATCATAACTTCTCCTTCTCCTTCTCCATTTCCCAGTTCTACCAATACTCATATTTAGCCCTCCACCAAATTCCCAGCTTAAATCATTATACTGGCTCCTTTCGAGATTTTATTGCCACCATAACTCACTCCCTTCAATCTTTTCCCAGCACTTCAGCCAGGACCAACTTACAAAGTTAGAAATCTGATCATATCATTCATCTACTTAAAACCTTCCACCGGCTTACCACAGTTCATGGAATAAAGTCTAGACTCTTCACGTTGGTCATCAAAGTTCCATAGGATTGGGTCTGTTGATATTTGCCTCACAACTATGCTGCACCACTCTGCTTGTGTCATGTTAAAGATAATACTGAGCATTTTTAGTTCCTAAAAGCCATTCATTTAACTTCTGGTCTTTGCATGTTCTATTCCAGGAATAGTCACCAGTTCTACCCTCTCTATATAGCCTATTTAATGACTACCTGTCCTTTAGGTCCAAACTGGGATTACTCCTCCAGAAAGTCATCCTTGAACACACTCTTTATCTCCGTTCTAGAAGAGGTATTCTTCTGTACTTGGGTAGCATCTGATGGGCAGAATGCTGGCTCTCCAAGAATGTTTACATCCTAATCCCTAGAACAACTAAACATCTATGGCAAAATAAACTTTGTAGATGTAACTAAGATTATGGATGTTTGGATGAGATCATTTTGAATTATCTGGTTGGGTCCAACATAATCACATGAACTCAAATTCAGAGAACCTTTCCAGGTTGAGTAGAGTCAGAGGGGATATAACTGTGATAGAATAATCAAAGGGATACAATGTTACTGAATTTCAAGACTTTGGAGGAAAAGAACCATAACCAAAGAATGTAAGCAGCTCCTAGAAGCTGGGAAAGAAAACATGTTCCCCTAAACCTTCTAGAAAAAAAAAAATCCTATCTTGACAACATCTTGTTAATAGTCCTATAAAATCTCTGACTTCAGACATAGAGAAATGTAAGGTAATAAATTTGCATTGTTTTAAGTCATAAAATATGTGGTAATTTGTTACAAAAGTAATAAAAACACTAATAAGTACCCTATATAACAGTTATTGTAGCAAGTACTATACTGTGTTGTCACTATCCATAGCAAAACTACCTAAATTATATTGGAAGCTCTTAAATTAAAATCAACTCTATCTATTTCTTTGTAGAGCTCCAAGGTCTAGCACACATAAATGATAAAAATTATTCCTTGAGTAGTTGAACAAAATTTTCTAAAAAGGTGAAAAAAAAAGGAAGACATAAGAGAGAAATAATAGGAATAAGGAAAATGTTCATGTACAATGTAACCAAGTTACTGGCAGAACAAATATTCTGTAAAATATATGCTATCTCTATGTTTGTGATATCTTTCTTAATTACATGGGATCACTGTTTGAAGAAGGCTTTGAGCAAATTAGTCAATGCAGAGATAATTCTCACAATAAGAAACAAATTATCAGTGGTCCTTAACTTTGATTGGAAAATTCTGAAAGAGATGGGAATACCAGACCACATGACCTTCCTCTTGAGAAATCGGTATGCAGATCAGGAAGCAACAGTTAGAACTGGACATGGAACAACAGACTGGTTCCAAATTGGGAAAGGTATATGTCAAGGCTGTATATTGCCACCCTGCTTATTTAACTTATATGCACAGTACACCATGAGAAACACTGGGCTGCATGACGCACAAGTGGGAATCAAGATTGCTGGAAGAAATATCAATAACCTCAGATATGCAGATGACACCACCCTTATGGCAGAAAGTGAAGAGGAACTAAAGTGCCTCTTGATGAATGTGAAAGAGGAGAGTAAAAAAGTTGGCTTAAAGCTCAACAATCAGAAAACAAAGATAATGGCATCTGGTCCCATCACTTCACGGCAGATAGATGGGGAAAAGGTGGCTGACTTTATTTTTCTGGGCTCGAAAATCACTGCAGATGATGATTGCAGCCATGAAATTAAAAGGCGCTTACTCCTTGGAAGAAAAGTTGTGACCAAACTAGACAGCATATTAAAAAGCAGAGACATTATTTTGTCAACAAAGGTCCATCTAGTCAAGGTTATGGTTTTTCCAGTAGTCATGTATGGATGTGAGAGTTGGACTATAAAGAAAGCTGAGTGCTGAAGAATTGATGCTTTTGAACTGTGGTGTTGGAGAAGACTCTTGAGAGTCCCTTGGACTGCAAGGAGATCTAACCAGTCCTTCCTAAGGAAATCAGTCCTGAATATTCATTGGAAGGACTGATGTTGAAGCTGAAAATCCAATACTTTGGCCACCTGATGTGAAGAACTGACTCGTTTGAAAAGACCCTGATGCTGGGAAAGATTGAAGGCGGGAGGAAAAGGGCACCACAGAGGATGAGATGGTTGGATGACATCACCGACTCAATGGACATGAGTTTGAGTAAACTCTGGGAGTTGGTGATGGACTGGGAAGCCTGGTGTCTACGGGGTCACCAAGATTCGGACAGAACTGAGTGACTGAAATGAACTAACTTTGATTACATTCTAGTCATAATCAGTATTAATCTTTGGATTCAGAACCAGCTAGTATTTTAAAAATATTTTAAAAAATCAATCTCCACTACAACTCTGAAGACATTTTTCATCTTAAATTAGAAATTTATAACTTATTCTACAAAAACACAAGTCTACAATATTTAAAAGGTATTAGTTATCCAGTTATTTTGACTATATCATTATTTAGTAACCTAGGTAGATTTCTATTTTTTAGACTGACAATTTACAGTACTATATAAGCAACTGCTTCAGTTATCACTAAATCTAAAACTTGTGATTATCTAGTTTGCATAAAACACAGAGAACACTCAGATATTAAACTGAAGACTCTAGTTAAAAAAATGGAAAAAGAAAAAATAAACACCTTAGATGGTCCCCTATACAACGGAGGGCTTGTATTCATGTTTGTATGCTTCTCTGTGTGTGTCTATGTTAGAGAATAACATTGCTTTATAGTCTAAGCTCATGTTTTTTAATACTATCATTCATGTTTGAGATTGCTTATTATATTTACTACCAAATTACATGGGAGAAACCAAAACACAAGCATTAGTATCACAACAATAAAAATAAGGCTTCAGAAGTGCACATTTTCCACTATTTTTCTACCAAAGATAAGGCAAACAAAAGAAGAGCAAAGAGTATTTTGCTCTCCATTCAACTTTATAAAGATTAAACCACTGTAGTTGCTGAGTGAGAGTGAACTCAATGTTTCAGACAGAGGAAATTAAAGACAATGATGGAATGCTTGAGGTTTGGACAAACAGACCCTTAGACAGTTACATGCATTTCAGAAAGAATTCCAATAAATCACACTTAACATCTTCCAAAGATCCCCTGGAGAAGGAAAAGGCACCCCACTCCAGTACTCTTGCCTGGAAAACCCCATGGACGGAGAAGCCTGGTAGGCTACAGTGCTTGGAGTGGCAGAGTCAGACACGACTGAGTGACTTCACTTTCACTTTCAATATCTTCTAATACATAGAAAAACAGTACGATTACATTGAGATTTCTGTTTTTTTGTGACTAGTGGTAAGTTTCTACCAAGATGCATGCTGACTGCACTACCTAAACAACAAGTTCAGTTCAGTTCACTCAGTCGTGTCTGACTCTTAGTGACCCCACGGACTGCAGCACGCCAGGCCTCCCTGTCCATCACCAACTCCCAGAATTTACTCAAACTTATGTCCATTGAGTCAATGATGCCTTTCAACCATCTCATCCATTGTTGTCCCCTTCACCCCCTGCCTTCAATCTTTCCCAGCATCAGGGTCTTTTCAAATGAGTCGGTTCTTTGCATCAGGTGGCTGAAGTATTGGAGTTTCAGCTTCAACATCAGTCTTTCCAATGAATATTCAGGACTGATTTCCTTTAGGAAGGACTGGTTGGATGTCTTTGCAGTCCAAGGGACTCTCAAGAGTCTAACAACATAGTTCAAAAGCAACAATTCTTCGGCGCTCAGCTTTCTTCACAGTCCAACTCTCACATCCATACATGACTAGTAGAAAAAGCATAGCTTTGACTAGACAGACATTTGTTGGTAATGTAATGTCTCTGCTTTTTAATATACTGTCTAGTTTGGTCATAACTTCTAGTTTGGTCAAAACTTTCCTTCCAAGGAGCAAGAGTCTTTTAATTTCATGGTTGCAATCACCACCTGCAGTGATTTTGGAGCCTCCAAAAATAAAGTCTGACACTGTTTCCACTGTTTCCCCTTCTATTTGCCATGAAGTGATGGGGCCGGATGCAATGATCTTAGTTTTCTGAATGTTGAGCCCTAAGCCAACTTTTTCACTCTCCTCTTTTCACTTTCATCAAGAGGCTCTTTAGTTCTTCTTCACTTTCTGCCATAAGGGTGGTGTCATCTGCATATCTGAGGTTATTGATATTTCTCCCAGCAATCTTGATTCCAGCTTGTGCTTCATGCACCCCAGTGTTTCTCATGGTGTACTGTGCATATAAGTTAAATAAGCAGGGTGGCAATATACAGCCTTGACATACTCCTTTTCCTATTTGGAACCAGTCTGTTGTTCCATGTCCTGTTCTAACTGTTACTTCCTGACCTGCATACAGATTTCTCAAGAGGCAAATCAGATTTCCATCTGGTATTTCCATCTCTTTCAGAATTTTCTACAGTTTATTGTGATCCACACAGTCAAAAGCTTTGGCATAGTCAAGAAAACAGAAATAGATGTTTTTTTGGAACTCTCTTGCTTTTTCAATAATCCAATAGATGTCGACAATTTGATCTCTGGTTCCTCTGCCTTTTCTAAATCCAGCTTGAACAACTGGTAGTTCACAGTTCACATATCACTGAAGCTTGGCTTGGAGAATTTTGAGCATTACTTTACTAGTGGTGAGAGATGAGTACAATTGTGCAGTAGTTTGAGCATTCTTTGGCATTGCCTTTCTTTGGGATTGGAATGAACACTGACGTTTTCCAGTACCGTGGCCACTGCTGAGTTTTCCAAATTTGCTGGCATATTGAGTGTAGCACTTTCACAGCATCATCTTTCAGGATTTGAAATAGCTCAACTGGAATTCCATCACCTCCACTAGCTTTGTTCGTAGTGATGCTTCCTAAGGCCCACTTGACTTCACATTCCAGGATATATGGCTCAGGTGAGTAATCACACCATCATGATTATCTGGGTTGTGAAGATCTCTTTTTGTACAGTTCTGTGTATTCCTATACCTCTTCTTGATATCTTCTGCTTCTGTTATTTCCATACAATTTCTGTCTTTTATTGAGCCCATCTTTGCATGAAATATTCCCTTTAAGTCACATATAAACTAGCTTTCACCACTTCTTTGTACCAGTTCCTTAGAGTTATCTGAGAGGCTATCTCCTGGGCAATAGTTCTCATTCAGACCCTGGATAAAGCTTAACTCACAACATGAGTGTTGTGCATTTGTCTTTCAGTTGAAAATTTTGGTGACCACTAAGGGACTCAGAATATACTTGTCTCATTTGCCTGAACTCTATTTGGGGCCTTGACCCCCCAGAAAAGGCCCTTTGTGCTAGTCTACACCCTCATGGAATCTAGACAACTGGGTAAGTCTCTCCTAGGCCTTGGATCTCCTGTGTTGGTTCACAGTTCTTAAGGGTTTTTTTTTTTTTTTTTTTTAAACTCCTTGCCATAAAGAGCAAGTTTTCCTTCAACTTAGATTCAAGAGGAGGTAACTAGGTTATCCAGATGAAAGACAATGGGAAGATTCTGCTCAGTTAAAAGCCACTGAGTGGGTTACTCCAGTGGAGAGAGGTCGGGAGGTTGCTCAGTTGAAATACACGGAGTAGTCTGGACTGGATGATTACATAGGAGTCTTGATTGGCATCTTTTCTTGAACACTTTAAGCAGAGTTTGTCTGAATAAGTTACCATGTGAGCACTTTCAGCTCCAAAGATAAGAGACACAGCTTTTCCCAACACAGCTTTCTTAGTCAACTGGGAAACTTATGACAGTGGCAAAGGTAAACCCTCACACCATGCAATGGTCCCATAAGGAGACCCACTCATTAATTCAAAGAAATTTGCTTTGGGGACACACATAACATTGGTCATTCAGTGTTCCAAATATCCATGGAAATTTTATACAGCCAGAGGGAGAAACAGACATGTGAAAGAGCTGAGATGAATCCAGGGTGCTTCCTAGAGGTGTTAAGCCCAACAGCATACCAGCCCACCATGCAGTATTTTATTCTGACAAACTGACATTGAAATGGGTAACAAAGGCTTCCAAGCAGAAGAAATTAGTGTCAGATAAACCTTTGACTCATATCCTGCCAGGTTCATATATATATATAGGAGCTTATACTTGCAAGTAGTTTGGAAATTAAGAAAACTTCATCCTGAAAAAGGTCATGATGGGACTCTCCTGACATTCCAACAGTGGCTTTTACATATGCAGTTAGAGAAAAAGCTGGCTTTATATAATATTCTTTCAAAATTCTGGCCCTAAAGGAACAAAAGTCCTTCTAGGAAGAGCTTACAATGATCTCCCTGAGTCTTTGAGATGTAAATGTTCTACCAGGTCTTCTCAGAAACTCTTATCTGCTGCTGCTGCTAAGTCGCTTCAGTCGTGTCCAACTCTGTGTGACCCCACAGACGGTAGCCCACCAGGCTCCCCCATCCCTGGGATTCTCCAGGCAAGAACGCTGGAGAGGGTTGCCATTTCCTTCTCCAATGCATGGAAGTGAAAAGTGAAAGTGAAGTCGCTCAGTCATATCTGACTCTTAGCAACTCCATGGACTGCAGCCTACCAGGCTCCTCCGTCCATAGGATTTTCCAGACAAGAGTACTGGAGTGGGGTGCCACTGCCTTCTCTGAAAACTCTCATCTAGACCATCTCTAATTTCTGAAATTGAAAAAAAAAAAAGGAGGGGGGAGGTCAGCTTTTATCCAAGAGTAAACTCCAAGAATAAACTCATTGCAACAGTTATTATAAACTACTGAGTTTTATACTGTAATACCAGATTCATGATTTATGTTTTAAAATGAAGCTGTGAGATCTCTGATTATATGTCTGTGTATATATTATAGAATATCATATGTTTCTACCTTTGGTGAAGAAACTGTAGAAGAGACCTATTTAATTGGCTTAAATATAATAAAGTGCTTCAAGAAATTCTCAGAAATACAAATTAACCCAATTTCTTTTAAGATCACATGATTGAGGATTAATCATTAGCCAATGAAAACAAGCTTATTGGTTTAACTGAAAAACCAACAGCATGACAACATTACATGTGAAAATGTTATTGTATCTATGTTTACTGAATGTCAATAAAGATCATGTTATCACTAACAAAATTTGTCAGCAAGAAAAATAGTATTTTCATAAATTTCAATGCCAGCATGGTAGGATATTTTTAGGTGAATGCTAGGAACGATTATGTCTTACTCTATTTCTACTTAAAAATAGTTTCTCTAAATCTGGTAACTTGAAACTTTAGAGTTTTACTAAGTTAAATGATAGGGGTTGATCAACTGTCTAGATTATTTTCAAATAAAATACAGGAAAATTTATACTTGCTTAGCAATTAAAATCTCAAATTTCACATTCTTATGAAAAATTAAAGATGTTTGGTTCACTGAGTACACATCTTGTACCACATGGAGAAAAAATTACATTGTAGAAAAATGTGTGTTTCTAGAGGTAACGGAATACGTTCATAAGTTTGCCAATCAGGCATGCTAATATGATAGTTCACAACTGTTTTCTCTTGGTTTTCACTAAAGATGGAGTTCTTAAGGTTTGAAAATTATGATTAATATATAAATTAGAACCACTAAACTAAAGAAAATGTTTTCATATGCAAAAAAAACTTTTAAAAGGGTCAATAGAAAGGAAATGCATTCTATTAAGGGAAAAAAACAAAGTAATTATTTTCAAAAGAGAGTCTAAGAAAAAGAAAAAAGGGAACTCAAAGGATAAAATCTAAAACAAAAAAGGCAAATTATAGGCTTATGGAAAAGAAATCTTGNATGATGAATCTTAGGTAATATTGTATGAATAAACATTGTTAATATAAATATTCTAGAGTTTATATGAAATTGCTAAATTTTAGTTGTCCTATGTTATCATTTATAGTGCAAAATCTCTTAAAATGTGACAGACAAATTTCTTTGTCAATAGTAATCAGATCCTTAAAAGATGTCATTTTAAAAGTCTTTTGTCATTTACAGTTATTTTATTCTGTTACTTTTATTAAAATTCTTCATCTTCAAGAAGATTCATAGAAAGGGCTGTTATGGGGACAATTACAGGTTTTATTAAAATTAATTTATTTTTGATTGAAGGATAATTTCTTACAGACAATCACAGGTTTTTTACAACTTTCAGATTATACTACTGAACTGGGTAAGAAATTAAGGAATTCTAATGAACAATCTGATGACTTCATAAAATTGTTAACAGGAAAGCAACAAAATTAATTGCATAGGACCAAATGAACTGATGATAGGGTTATAATTTTTTAGACTATTTTTTCTCTTTAGACTTTTTGTCTAAAATATCACTGCTTAGCTTTGTTTTCTAGATATAAGGAATTATTTCTTGTACAATGACTAACAATCATTTGATAAATTATACCTTTGTCAGTAGAAGTGAAACATTTATCTTGTTTTTCCTACCTGATCCCTCCAGAATTGGATACTTCTTATTCTTATTTTCATGGAAATAAAGTTATTTGCATAAGTTCAATAAAGATCTGTTCTTTTAACAGGGCACAATGGAAACACTGGTTATGTTATCATAGCTTTGACTGGAATGTTGTGTTTCAGAATAAACATAGAATCAGATATAACCAGTCAGCTTTAAAAAACTAATATAAACTTTGGTGTGTGTGCTTGCTTTGTTGCTCAGCTGTGCTCATGTCCATACCCTGCTCTTTATGATCCAGTGGACTGTAGTGTGCTAGGCTCCTCTGTCTATGGGATTATCCTGGCAAGAATACTGGAGTGGGTTGCCATTTTCTCCTCCCAGGGATCTTCCTGACCCAGTGATCCAGCCTGTGTCTTCTGAGCCTCGAGCTTTGTCACAGGTGAATTCTTTACCACTGAGCCACGTGGGGAAACCCCAAGAAAGACTTTATGAAGCCATCAAACCCCTTAGAGTGACAGCCTACTCCCTTATTTTCAGGGTTCTTGGTAACCTTGGTTGGTGGCTCAGAGGGTAAAGTGTCTGCCTGCAATGCAGAAGATTTGAATTCAATCCCTGAGTCCGGAAGATCTCCTGGAGAAGGAAATGGCAACCCACTCCAGTATTCTTGCCTGGAAAATCCCATGGATGGAGGAGCCCAGTGGGCTACAGTCCATGGGGGTCAGAGAGTTGGATCTGATTTAGCAACTATTAGCAACTAACACTTTCTTTTCTTTCAGCAAACTTATCAAGTGAATAAGAAAGGTCTCTCAAGCTATCTGGGGGAACTTGAGAAGAGAGGAATTCTCCCAAATCTATAGGTATCATAGGTAAATCTGATAGCAAGTCCTAGGCATAATTTTCCTGGCTTTGAGAAGTCTTATAAACTTTAGTCTGGGACTGTTTATAAGTTTAAAAAAAATGCAACCAAATTTAAAGAGCCTATATAAAAATTGCTATTCTTGGTACACATGTAAATAATCAGGCCAAATTTATTGAACTCAGACTTACTAAATTAGTTTTAGTTTGGCTGTATTTGGTGGAAATGAGGATAATTTTATAGAAAAAAAAGATTCAGTAATATACCTTTGTAATCCTAGATGGCTTCTGTTAATATAATGTCCAAAAGTTTAAATGAATTGTTAAAAGGACATTTTAAGCTTGTTTCTGAAAAATCACAGTAATCCATCTTTGGATGGATCAGATACCCCATGAACTACATTCTGGAGAATATATACTGGAAAAATATGTCATTTAAAGGACTCTCTCCCGCCTAGATGGAAAGAACCTTATCAGACTCTTAGCTTGTTTATGCACCACAAAACTAAAGGGAATTGACTCTTAGATTCATATTTCCCACTTTAAAAAGGCCCCTGAACCAGACTTGTCTAGAGAGAAGATTGCTAACCTCAAACTCACCTTGACACAAATGCTCAAACAGAAGAAAAACAACATCCACAATAGGAAGAGAAGATGAGGGCATCAGAAGCAGATATTTATTCCAAAGTACCAGAGCAGATCTTGATTTCTTGGGACTTCTACATAGGAATCAAATGTTTTTTCTAACATAGGCACAATCCTATGAAAAATTTTAAAAATCTAATGTTTTGATATATGGTCAATTATCTATGTCCCATACTTCTATTTCACCTTGGTAGATTTCTAATGCTCTGGATGGTCCCTTTGAAAATGTTAACATAAATATGAATTTCCTATCAAAGTTATTCAAGCTCAATCAGAACAATAAGCTAAATTTCACTAGATAACCATAATTTCCCACTTATCAGGAGGGGCCTTTCTTCAGCTATGAACTGGATTTATATGGCAACAGTCACTTAAGAGTAATGACTTAATTGGACTTGTTAATAGAACACATTTAATCACTCACATTAAAAACAAAAAGAAAATCAGATTTCTGCCTTATACAGTCTGTTCCCTAGTCTTGGTGATCTCTTAAGAACTGATTTGATGCTGGCCATTCACTGCATGAATCTCCATTATGATATTATTATTACTTCTGGTAATGTAACATGTATTCTGCTTATTCTCTAAGATGGTTTCTTCTTGTGTTACCCAATTCAAAGCTGAGTCTCTGACAAAAGTAATGATTACTAAGAGACTTGAAAGGACTGACTGAATATTCAGTTCTATATAGAATTAAAATGATAATAATCATGCTATAGTAGATGTAAGAAGAAACAAGAGAGAATCATTTCCTGGACCATACAGACTAGTAAGACAGGTAGTCTAGAGCCATTTACGGTTACCATTAGAAGGACATAGTCATAGCACATTGGATTGTTTATCAGTGAAATCTGACCTTGACATAGGAATGAACATTGCTAGGGCTATGGGACATGAAATGCCTCCCCAACTTCAAATTTATGACCAAAGAGGGGGCACTCAAGAAGAACAAGAGCAAAGATGATCCCACTCTCCACCCAAGTCCACAAAGATTAATCCACTAGAGTCCTTTACTGATTCAGTACACTCTATGCTTTCAACAGAGGACGTTAAAGAAAATAAAGAGAGACTGTGTGCTTTGGACAAACAGAGCCATGGATAGTTACATGTACTTCAGGAAGAATTTTAATAAACTTCACTTCTTGGATATTCCCATATATAGAAGATCATTATGACCATAAACTTGAGACTTCTATTCTCTGTAACTAGTAGTTTTCACCAAGAGGTAGGCTGTATCGTATTCTATAACAGAAACAAAATCACATATAAACTAGCCTACTCCTCTACCTCCTTACAGCAGTTTCTCAAAGCTATTTGAGAGGCTGTCTCCAGGGCTATAGTCCCCAGTTAAGGCCACGAATACACCTTAATTCTCACATTGTGCATTTTTCTTTCAATTGACACTACTATGTAATCCATTTGACTGATTTTTTTAAACAGTTAGTGTATTTCATGAAATTGGCCAGTTGTTTAGGTAATATAGGTACTCAGACATACAAAGATCAATTAGCTAGGCAAAAGCTTAGCATTTAATGATTTAGAAAATGAAGTCTAGGTGGGATTTTTTTTTTTTGGTGTGTGTAATTTTTAGGATAGAGTATAATGGTTTTTCAAGATTTACCTTAAAAGTATATGTTAAATAAAAGTCATTAAAGTTCTGACAATTGATAACACAAACTTACGGGCTATAAAATAAATAAATGTCCTAGGATTTTCAATTATTTCATTCTCAATTTACTGGTACCTTCAAAAGGAAGACAAAATTGGCCACAAATTAAAAATTTTCTTTCCCTCTCAAGGAAATTCTCTCTTATCTCAAATATATGGACAGAGCTAATAGCTCCTGAAACATTACACATGAACATGCAAACCAAGTTCCATTAAACTGTCCCTTAACATGGAATTATTCCTGCCACATATATTCTATCCCACTATATTGTTAGAGAATAAAAAATCTGTTTTACCTTAGAAGCAGAAGACATGTTTTACGCTGCATAAATTTATATATGAACATTTATTATAGACAAAGTATCAAAGTATAACATGTAATTTAATGTTTCTCTTTGTGACTGCATATTTCACCTTACTTACAGATGGGTTCCTCATCTGCATGGAAATCAGAAATACTGTTAAGGACTCTCATGGATTTTGTCAATCCATTAGAATAAATTAAATCTAAAATAATCATGTATCTAATGCATACCAACAAAGGGGAGTCTTGAAACCAAGAGAATTAGCACTTGAGTTGCTCATGAGAACAAATGGTCATCTCTGCTTAATTCTTCAATGTCAATACCAATATTATTAACCTAATTATTATTCTGGTATTTTTCTTGGTTCTCATTTCCTGAATTAAGCTTTTTTTGCCTATATGAAAAAACCTACAATGAGAAGTTCTAGAATATTTATCTAGATAAGAAGATATATTACAATGTCCATTATTTGTATATTATCACAAAAACTGCTCTAAGACTTTGATTAAAGTCTTAAAACTACCTATGACTTTAGTTTCCATTAAATTTCAAAGAAGTAAATTGAACCAATAATAATCATATACCACAAAAGCAGAATCTATGTATGTATGTATGTATCTATACGTGGGCTTCCCAGGTGGTACTCAGTTCAGCCACTCAGTCGTGTCCGATTCTTTCTGACCCCATAGACTGCAGCATGCCAGGTTTCCCTGTCCATCACCAACTCTCAGAGCTTACTCAAACTTACACAAACATTGAGTCAGTGACGCCATCCAACCATCTCATCCTCTGTCATCCCCTTCTCCTCCTGCTCTCAATCTTTCCTAGCATCAGGGTATTTTCTAGTGAGTCAAGTTCTTCACATCAAGTGGCCAAAGTAATGGGAGTTTCAGCTTCAACATCAGTCCTTCTAATGAATATTCAGGACTGATTTCTTTAGGATAGACTAGTTGGATCTCCGTGCAGCCCAAGGGACTCTCAAGAGTCTTCTCCAACACCACAGTTCAAAAGCATCAATTCTTCAGTGCTCAGCTTTCTTTATAGTGCAGTTCTCACATCCTCACATGACTACTGGAAAAACCATAGCCTTGACTAGACGGACCTTTGTTGGCAAAGTAATGTCTCTGCTTTTTAATATGCTATCTAGGTTGGTCATAGCTTTTCTTCCACAAGTAGCAAGCATCTTTTAATTTCATGGCTGGAGTCACCATCTGCAGTGATTTTGGAGCCCAAGAAAATAAAGTCTGTCACCATTTCTATTGTTTCCCCATCTATTTGCCATGAAATGATTGGACTGGATGCCATGATCTTAGTTTTCTGAATGTTGAGTTAAAGTCAACTTTTTCACTCTCCTCTTTCAAGAGGCTCTTTAGTTCTTCAATTTCTGCCATAACAGTGGTGTCATCTGCATATCTGAGATTATTGATATTTCTCCCGGCAATCTTGATTCCAGCTTGTGCTTCATCCAACCAGGCATTTTGCATGAAGTACTCTGCATATAAGTTAAATAAGCAGNCCCAGCAATCTTGATTCCAGCTTGTGCTTCATCCAACCAGGCATTTTGCATGAAGTACTCTGCATATAAGTTAAATAAGCAGGGTGACAATATGCAGATTTGACATACTCCTTTCCTGATTTGGAACCAGTCTGTTGTTCCATGCCCAGTTCTAAACGTTGCTTCTTGATATGCATACTGATTTTTCAGGAAGCAGGTCAGGTGGTCTGGTATTCCCATCTCTTGAAGAATTTTCCACATTTTGTTATGATCCACACAGTCAAAGTCTTAGGCATAGTCATTAACCAAAAGTAGATTTTTTTTTTTCCTGGAACTCTCTTGTTTTGTTTGATGATCCAATGGATGATGGTAATCTGGTCTCTGGCTTCTCTGAATTTTTTTTTTTTTTTTTTTTTACTTTTAAAATTTTTATTTTAACTTTAGTTTACTTTACATTACTGTATTGGTTTTGCCAAACATTGACATGAATTCATTCTAAATCCAGTTTGAATATGTGGAAATTCATGGTTCAGGTACTGTTGAAGCCTGGCTTGGAGAATTTTGAGCATTACTTTGCTAGGGTATCAGATGAGTGCAATTGCGTGGTAATTTGAACTTTTTTGGACTTGGCTTTCTTTGTGATTGGAATGAAAACTGACCTTTTCCAGTCCTGTGGACACTGCTGAGTTTTCCAAATTTGCTGGCATATAGAGTGCAGCACTTTCACAGCATCATCTTTTAGGATTTGAAATAGCTCAACTGGAATTCCATCACCTCCACTAGCTTTGCTCGTATTGACTTGCCTTCGCATTCCAGGATATCTGGCTCTAGGTGAGTGATCACACCATCATGGTTTTCTGGGTCATGAAGATCTTTTTTGTACAGTTTTTCTGTGTATTCTTCTACCTCTTCTTAATATCTTCTGTTTCTGTTAGGTCTATACCATGTCTATCCTTTATTGAGCCCATTTTGTATGAAATATTCCCTTGGTATCTCTAATTTTCTTGAAGAGATCTCAAGGCTTTTGCATTCCATTGTTTTGCTCTATTTCTTTGCATTGATCACAGATGAATCCTTTCTTATCTCTCCTTGCTATTCTTTGGAACCCTGCATTCAAATGTGTATATCTTTCCTTTTCTCCTTTGCCTTTAGCTTCTCTTCTTTTCACAGCTATTTGTAAGACCTCCTCAGAAAACCATTTTTTCTTTTTGTATTTCTTTTTCTTGGGGATGGTTTTGATCACCATCTCCATCTCCTGTACAATGTTACAAACATCCATCCATAGTTCTTTAGGCACTCTATCAGATATAGGCCCTTTGAATCTGTTTGTCACTTCCACTGTATAATAATAAGGGATTTGATTTAGGTCATACCTGAATGGTCTGGTGACTTTCCCTACCTTCTTCAATTTAAGTCTGAATTTGACAATAACAGTTCATGATCTGAGCTACAGTCAGCTCCTGGTCTTGTTTTTTGCTGACTTGTATAGAGCTTCTCCATCTTTGGCTGCAAAGAATATAATCAATCTGATTTCAGTGTTGACCATCTAGTGATGTCAATGTGTAGAACCCTTCTCTTGTGCTAATGGACGAGGGTGCTTGCTCTAACAAGTGTGTTCTCTTGGCAAAACTCTATTAGCCTTTGCCCTGCTTCCTTTTGTACTCCAAGGACAAATTTGACTGTTACTTCATGTATATCTTGACTTCCTACTTTTGCATTTTCCAGTCCCCTATAATGAAAAGGACATCTTTTTTGGGTGTTAGTTCTAGAAGGTCTTATAAGTCTTCATAGAACCATTCAACTTCAGCTTCTTCAGCATTACTGGTCAGGGAATAGGCTTGGATTACTGTGATATTGAATGGTTTGCCTAGGAAATGAACAGAGATCATTCTGTCATTTTTCAGAGTGCATCCAAGTATTGCATTTTTGACTCTTTTGTTTACTATGATGGCTACTCCATTTCATCTGAGGCATTCTTGCCCACAGTAGTAGATACAATTGTCATCTGAGTTAAATTCACCCTTTCCAGTCCATTTTAGTTCACTGATGCCTGAAATGTCAATGTTCACTCTTGCCATCTCCTGCTTGACCACTTCCAATTTGCCTTGATTCATGGACCTAACTTTACAGATTCCTAGTCAATATTCCTCTTTACCCCAATGGACTTTACTTACATTACCAGTCATAGCTACAACTGGGTGTTGTTTTTCCTTTGGCTCCATCCCTTCATTCTTTCTGGAGTTATTTCTCCACTGATCTCTAGTAGCATAGTGGGAACTTGTAGATCTGGGGAGTTCATCTTTCAGTGTCCTATCTTTTTGCCTTTTTATACTGTTCATGGAGTTCTCAAGGCAAGAATACTGAAGTGATTTGCCATTCCCTTCTCCAACGAACCATATCTTGTCAGAATTCTCCATCATGGCCCATCTGTCTTGGGTGGCCCTACATGGCACAGCTTATAGTTTTATTGAGTTAGATAAGGCTGTGGTCCATGTGATCAGTTTGGTTAGTTTTCTTTGATTGTGGTTTTCCATCTATCTGCCTTCTGATGGATAGGGATAGGAGGTTTATGGAAGCTTCCTGATGGGAGAGTCTGACTGAAGGGGAAACTGGGTCTTTTTCTGATGCATGGGGCCATGCTCAGTAAATCTTTAATCCAATTATCTGTTGATGGGCAGGGCTGTGTTCCTTCCCTGTTGTTTGATCTGAGGCCAAACTACAGTGGAGGTAATGACACAAGGTTTATTTTTTGTGCCCTCCAAGAGTCTGTTTCCCCGGTCCTGTGTAAGTTCTGGCACCCCTATGGTGGGGTTAATGGTGACCTCTTCCAAGGGGGCTTATGCCATACCCAAGTCTGCTACACTCAGAGCTCCTGCCCCTGCAGCAGCCCACTGCTGACTTGCACCTCTGCAGGAGATACTCAACACAGTTCTGGCTCAGTCTCTGTGGCTTCTCTGGATCCTGGTGCACACAAGGTTTATTTGAGCCCTCCAAGCATCTCTGGTGGGTATAGGGTTTGATTCTGAATGTGATTTTGCCCCTCCTCATTTTTCTGGCGCTTCTCCTTTGCCCTTGGATGTGGGCTATCTTTTTATGGTGGAATCCAATAGTCTCTTGTCGACTTGGCAGTGCTAGTGGTAAAGAATCTGCCTGCCAGTGCAGGAGACATAAGAAATGTTGGTTCAATCTCTGGGTCAGGAAGATCCTCTGGAGAAGGGCATGGCAACCCACTCCCATATTGTTGCCTGGAGAATTCCTTGGAAAGAGGAGCCTGGTGGGCTACACTCCATAGGGTCACAAAGAGGTATACATGACTGAAACAACATAGCACACACACAAAAGCAGAATCTATGTATATAATCAATTTTTACCTTCCACTACTAAAGTTTTAAAATATCAAATTACTTATAAGGTAATGGTAAAGACCCTGATACTGGGAAAGATTGAAGGCAGTGGGAGAAGGGGACAACAGAGGATGAGATGGTTGGATGGCATCACTGACTCAGTGGACATGTGTTTGAGCAAACTCTGGGAAATAGTGAAGGACGGGGACACCTGGCATGCTGCAGTCCATGGGGTCGCAAAGAGTAGGACATGGTTGAGCAACTGAACCTACCAATAACGTAATGGCAAAAGACAATGATATAGGTGGGGTCTGTCTTTGATGCTTTTAACAAATCAGGTACTTCTTTCAAGCTTGCTGAGATCCTGACATGAAAAATACCAGAAACTCTGCCGTTTACTATTTTAAGGAAGTTGCTTGATATACTGCCATTTATCACTACAAAAATTATAA
Source organism: Redunca redunca (assembly GCA_006410935.1). Classification (NCBI taxonomy): domain Eukaryota; kingdom Metazoa; phylum Chordata; class Mammalia; order Artiodactyla; family Bovidae; genus Redunca; species Redunca redunca. The sequence goes on from SJYQ01001694.1 coordinate 1,812,392, forward strand.
AGCTATATAGAGAGGAACTTCATAGCTTTGGCATAGTTCATATCTTTCCTTTATTTCACAAGTATTAATTGAGTACATATTGTGTATCAATCATATGCCTAGGAGATACATAATGGCAGGGAGGGTTGGCGGAGAGGGAGAGATGATATAATTTCCCATCCTTCTGGAATGAACATTCTCCTCAGCAGGTTCAGGACAGCATCACCTGCTTGAAGCTAAAGAATAAAATGCACAACCTACCTGTGAGCTGTCGCCTTCTACTTCGAGTTGTTTCACAATTTGTGGAGCAGGGTGTGAACTTGGACCAAGCAGTGAAGGTGCAGTCATCACGACACGGGACTATACATTCTTGCATGAGGGGAGGCATGCCATTTATCTGCTTGAGGCATTCCGTCATTTCTGCTGATTGGTTATTATCAGAGATGCATGAGACAGCTAAAAAAAAAAAAAGGATGCTTTTGTTANGCATGAGACAGCTAAAAAAAAAAAAAAGGATGCTTTTGTTACTATTTTAATTAAATCAAGCTGCTCCTGATTCTTGGACAAAATAGCAGAATTCCCCAATGTCTGAAAAATTTTGTTATCACTGTGATTGCAAAAGCTGTTCAACATAGCTAACCTTATTTCTCTCTGGAAATTAAATGTTTATTGTTGCTAGTGGAGGTATTTGATAATTTAATTGGTTTCATTATTAATTCGAACCCTGCACTGATAGCAACGAAAATAATTGTTCAGTAATTTTCTGTATGTCCTGCTTGTGAGCATTTGATCTCTAGAGGTGACATAAAACTAGAAAACAGAATCTACAACAGAACAATACAAAGATGAAAAGGGACCAAATCATGAAAAAAATCATTTGCATTTTTCATAGATTTGATTTTTGTTAACTTGTTAAATAGCACTTATGTTTAAATGGTCCTATGTTTGTCAGTAAGTATTTAAAAATAAATTTCCCTTTATACAAGTAAACCATTTCTTCCCCTTACTAACATTTCAGGATCAGTTAAATTTTTTAATCATTTTTTTCAAGTACAGGCATAATGTCTCCAGATAATCCCCATTACAGATATCCTACCAATTGCACATAACTCTTCAATGCTTCTCACATACTTTTTCAACTGGAATTGTCTGCAGTCATACCATGAACTTATATCAAGGTAAATTTTTTTTTTTAATTTTGCTTAATTTTTGAGTCTTTAGACTAATGCCATCTATTCAATTATGAACAAATGATATTTTGTGCCTCTTTGATTCACCCTAATTATAGACTCAAAGGATATATCTTTACTTTTAGACCAGCATGTCTCAAACTTGGCATCAGTGACATTCTTGATTGGATAATTTCATTTTGTGGATACACAAGTTTGTCTTGCACATAGTAAGATACTTAGCAGCACTCTTGGCCTTAGCCAATTAGACGCCAATAGCACATGTACCCTCTTGGTTTTGAAAACCAAAAATGACTTTACACATTGACATGTCTCCCTGGTATGGATGTCTTTGAGAATATAGAGATTTGGTGGCATAACTTCAGATCTACTCAACAGCATCTCTGGGAAAGAAGTCTGGAAATATTTTTGTCTCTAAGTGTCCCAGGTGGTTGTGATCCAGCCTGTCCAATGGCCACCTGCCTTTGGCATGATGTCTTTGGAATGGTATGTGTTAATGGATATTTGCTGAGTTTAGCATCCTAAGAACAAATTGTTTAGGGTCACTTTTATTACAGCTCTTTAAAATCTACCAAATTAAAAGGAATAAAGAGACCACAACTTAGGAATATTGTTGTTAAGAACTGCTTATATAAATTTTTCTAGCACAGGGTAAGTATACGTAAGGACCTACAGTTGTCCATTTCTCTTACATTCTGAATTTCTTTATCTGGAGCACAACAAAAAACAAGTCAATCTGAATATCACCTATTCATTTATCCATCCATTTATTTATTATTTATGAAGTGGTGAAAGCCAAATGTATCTAATGCTTTAGGACCGAGGAATTAGCTAAAATAACAATGGCTGCACACACAATATGTCCCAGTTTGTACATCTGCTCTGAAGCAGGTGGGGCTATTCATTCATTTTGAATAGTTTTTATTCTCGTTTCTGTTCATATCCTAGGAACAAAATCCACTGCACATCAAGCCAACATCACCTGCATTTTCTTTGTTAGGAATATTATAGCCATTGATGAATACAGTGCAAGATCTTTTCTCAAGTAGGGTACAAGCAAATGTTTACTTGAATTTCATGCTTAGGTAACTAATTTGGAGTCAATTTAGGGGATTTTTACCATGCTAATTTTTTTTCCAAGATGACAATTTAATGAATAACATAAAGAGGAATTTTAAACACTTTGAAAAAATATTGCTATTTGAAAACTAAACCTCTACAAATATACAAATTAAGAGTTTTTCCAATGATAAAACATTTTTAAATACTTTCTATAATTTCATTTAAGTTTAAAATTTGAAGACTATACAATAAACATTCAATGATATTTTTAAGTTCGGCAAGCTGTCTAAATTAGAGTACAAATGGATTTATGAATGTCTATATTCAACTATACTGGTTTCCCTGGTGGTTCAGTGATTAATAATTTGCCTGCCAATGCAGGAGACATGGGTATGATCCCAGGGTGGGGAAGCTCTTCCACATAAGAAAATGGCAACCCACTTCAATATTGTTGCCTGGGAAATCCCAAAGACAAAGGATCCTGGCAGGCTATAGCCCATGGGGTTGCAAAGAATCAGACACGACTGAGCACACACATGCACATATAGTTCTGTGGGCAATATTAAGCATGTATAAACTCCTTAAGTGAGAGACTTTTTGAGAACTAAATCAGAGGCAGTAAGTAGATATACTTATCAAATTTGGGGCCTTTATTACCGACACCTTTTCCCATAATAGAAGTTACTTAAATTGAGTCATTTATTCATCCATTCATCTGCTCACTTGGTTATAAAATACAAGGAATTATGAATAATTATAAAAGCATTGTGTGTGTGTGCAAGGAAATATACATGTACATATAAATCTAGCTTTCAAGGACACTACTGTAGTGAAAGTGGTAGGTGCATACACAGATAATAGCAGCACATTAATGCAGTTTCCCTAATGGCAATAACCAATTGGAAATCCTGGTACACAAGAGAAAAACAGGTACTTCAGTCTTGGATGGAAATGACGTATAAGGCACAGGCAGGAAAGAAATAAGAAGAGACTGGATCTGTGAGACATCTGCTATTTAGCTGAACTCTGAGTTCTGGAACTTTTGGATCATAGCACATCACTTGAAGGTCACAATCTAGAGAAATGATGTCTCTCTTGGTGTTTTTAAGTATTGAAAGCACTGTACTGTACTAGTGGGAAAGGTCTTTTCATCAGGCAAGGAAGACGGATTTACTATTGATCATCCCTGTCATATATTTCTACCCGAAATAAATCTTTTAAGAGGAACAGCAAATCAATGCTTAATTATATTTTATTAATTAAACTTGAAATATGGCTCTCTTTACTGGAGGAAATTGTACTCCCAAGTAAAATTAGCTCAAATAGCTTCAGAACAATCTTACTGTGTGTTTTTTGAGATTTAGCTATCTTCAGCTTTGGATAGAAAGCTCTCAGACTGACTGCCTGGAACAGCTGGGCACTCTCATTAAAGGAATGATGGAGAAGCAAGTGGGTGAGCTGAGTTACTGAGACAGAAGTTCTCAGATGTGGGAGAGGGAGAGGGTGGGATGATTTGGGAGAATGGCATTGAAACATGTATACTATCAGGTAAGAAACGAATCGCCAGTCTATGTTCGATACAGGATACAGGATGCTTGGGGTTGGTGCACGGGGATGATCCAGAGAGATGATATGGGGTGGGAGGTGGGAGGGGGGTTCAGGATTGGGAACTCATGTACACCTGTGGCTGATTCATGTCTATGTATGGCAAAACCAATACAGTATTGTAAAGCAAAATAAAGTAAAAATAAAAATTAAAAAAAAAGGAAGTTCTCAGATAACAACAGTCACCTGGCGAGTGGGTGTGGTCAGAGGACCTGGAACCCTCCACATGTCTGTGTGGTTTTCCTATCCATAGTGTCTAGCAATGAGCATAAAGCACAGAATTGAGTTCAGCTTTATCTTTGTCTTAATCATGACATAGCCTGAGCCTTGGGAGGAAAAAAAAAAATCACCAAAGAGGGGAAAAGAGTTAATTGCTTTCCCATGTTACATGCTTCTTTCAATTCTATCAGCATGAAAAGGAATGGCCTGGCAGGAAATGTAAAATTATCTGAGAATTTAGCAAAAGAAATAAAGCAAGGATCTGTATGTATTCTCAGTGTGATTCCTAGTTAATTTTTGGAGGACACCGGCTGTCAATGTGAGATGGTTAGGCAGCCTTCTTAGGCTTTAATGATGACTGAAATCAGCAGATTATTAACTACCGCTAAATGACTAGACTTTCTGCCCCTATCACCTCTAAACTCTGATAGTGAGACATAAGTTTGTCTTTTATTCAATTATGATATGAAGAGGGCAGGGGTTGCTGGCCTTATAAGACATGGTAATATTCTACCTGGAATGACTAAATAAGTGGTGGAATCCACTACTTCAGATCTACTCGTGTTCATCACCTTCACCAAGGACACATTACTTTCCCAAAGTTGTTCCTAACTAGAGTCCAACTCTAATAGTTGACAAAAAAAGGTAGGAAAACTTGATTCAAGAGGTCATGATTTCCAGGAAATGAGGGTGACATGCTAGAAAAATAGAAGAGCTCTATTAGCTTGCTGTTCTGAAACTGTGAACCACTTCAGTTCAGGTAGAGTTCGATATATGTACATCGAAAAGGAGGGGGTGGCTACTGCTCAGCTCACACAACATTCGAACAATGTATTCCATAGTGAAGACCCTGCAACAGAAGCCTGGGATACGCAGGTGAAAGAAACATGGAAATAAAAGCTCATTCCACTCAGGGTCTTGCAAGGGCAGGACTCTGGGGACTCAGGCACTGGGCAGCCAGGAGCCTCCCTGGATGGAGGGGAGGCTTGAAGAATGTACGCAGTGAAGACATGAGTCTGACCAGGGGCCTGGCACAACTTATATCTGTGCAGGGGAATAAGCAGATGTGCTGGCCTCTGGCCCTTGCTATACACATTCTAAGATCCTATACCTCTTCTTTGATAAGGCTCATAACATTCATGACTACCTGTTCCATGTCTGTGTAACAAGAACAACTAATTTAATGATGCAATGCCACCTTGCCCCTTATACATGTGGGGACCAGCACTGGAATACAAGAGGAGGTCACAGATTGTAAGTCTAAAGAGTTAGATGTTATCATTGAAATTTACAAACCTGTAATAGATCAGTTCTATTCTAATTAAAATACATGTCTTCATGACGTGGAACATGAAGTTCCAATATAAATTCTGGGATGACTTGGAGGTTCAGGCTGGAATGTGGCAGCTCAGGAACTGTGGGCCCAGGCCTGAGTCTCTGGCCAGTCCTCCTCTATTCTACCTCCAGAAGGAACATCTCACATTTGTGAGTGGGCACTACAGTCAATACTCCAAAGCTCAACTCACAAATCGGCCACCCTTGTACACTCATCAGATTTAGGGTGTATATGGAGGCAGTGCAAATGCTGATCACAGGTCAGACTCAGAGAAGAGGCTCCTGTAAGTTATTGAAGTTGGTTCAGGGCTCTTGCTGCTGCTGCTAAGTCACTTCAGGTGTGTCTGACTCTGTGCGACCCCATAGACGGCAGCCCACCAGGCTCCCCCGTCCCTGGGATTCTCCAGGCAAGAACACTGGAGTGAGTTGCCATTTCCTTCTCCAGTGCATGAAAGTGAAAAGTGAAAGTGAAGTCGCTCAGTCATGTCCCACTCTTAGTGACCCCATGGACTGCAGCCTACCAGGCTCCGCCATCCATGGGATTTTCTAGGCAAGAGTATTGGAGTGGGGTGCCATTGCCTTCTCCTTCAGGGCTCTTAAGGCAGGGGATTCCAAAGTTCTGACAACTAGGCAGAGTTTAGATAAGGAGTGGATGAGGAATCATGGCATCCTTGCTTCTGAGAAGGAACAGGCTGGAAGAGGGCCAGAGAAGGGTCCTCTAAATCAGGGGTCCCCACCCTCCAGGATCTAATGCTTGATGAGGTGGAGCTGATGTAAATAATAATAGAAATAAAGCTCACAATGAATATAATGTGCTTGAATTCTTCCTAAACCATACTCTCTACTTTGTCCACAGAAAAAGTGTCCCTGGTGCCAGAAGGTTGGCAACCCTGCTCTAAGGCATGGAGGCCAGCTCTTACTGAGACTAAGGGCAGAACTGCACTCCACTCCAATTATTTCATCATACACTGATGCAATCTTCTTAAGAGCACCCTTCCTTGTAGGTAATCAGGAAAGGTGCAATTGCCAATTAAAGCTATCTCAGATTTGGCCATTTTAATTAGCCTCCTTCCTATTTAAAATAATTATTTTCAGGTAAATGTGCAGTTTCTTTTCCAGCCACTTCCCCCTCTCCCCTCCAGGAAGGAACCTGGGTGCCCAATAGCTATCAGGGGTCTCAGATCTGTATGAAGGTCCTTCAGAAGTGCCCTGGGTCACTGCCAGTATCTACAGTGAAAGTGGCCCTTGTCTACTTGGTGGCTGCTCACCCACCAGGGAAGTCTCCTTTCAGGGTGAAAAATCAAGGAACGCTCCCCTCTCAGCCTGATCCTCATCAGCGGGCTGTTGTCCTCTAAGCTAAGGAGGGCTCAGCCCACCTGGTACCTCCTGACATGGAACTTTCTGCTAGGGCCCTGTGATCAGTGTTCTGGGAGAGTCGGAGTATGTTCTCCTGTGAAGCCTACCCACTCCAGCAGCTACCACACCCTTCCCAGGGTTTGGGGGCATTTCTGCAGACTCTAACAGGAAACTCAGGGAGCTTCTGAGAAGGCAATGAGGCCCTCCTCCTGGAGTAGCACCCCTGTAGGGCCTCTCTTCCCAGAGCTCTGAAGAAGATATGGAACAGAAATCCTTCAGCTTTTTGCTGGTTGCTTAGCCAAACTCTCCACCTCTTACATCAGTCCTGAGTCAGGGAAAATCATGACACAAGTTACTTTTGCTTGGCTTCCCCACCCCAGATTTTCTTTTACTATTAATCATCCACCCAGGCAAAAAGACAAGGGTTTTGCATTCTTTCTGATTGATAGACACATCCATCTCCTATCTAGAATGACATTTATCTTGTCCCTTTCCATGAAGCCATAATGCAGACAAGATGCAGAGAGAAAAATTTGATTGGATTAAGGATGCAAATTCAAAGGCATTTAAAAAATATGAAGCCTGCCACACATGTACTTTACCACTAGGTGCTGAGATCTGGAGAGTAGAGCCTGTGACTGGCTGGTGTAAGGATGTTTATTACATATTAATGTGCTCCTTGTCCTTAATACAGTAGAGGGCTTCCCAGGTGGCACAGTGGTAAAGAACCCACCTACCAATGAAAGAGATGTAAGAGACATGGGTTCGATCCCTGGGTCAGGAAGATCCCTTGGAGAAGGAAATGGCAACACACTCCAGTATTCTTGCCTAGAAAATCCCAAGGACAGAGGAGCCTGGTGGGCTACAGTCCATACAATCACAAAGAGTTGGACATGACTGAGTGTGTGCATGCACACACACACACATAAAATAGAAGGGTTTTTTGAAACCCCACCACAATGTAGGAGGCAGGGGTCACTAGGAATGTTGCCTTGGGTGTCAGGGGCTGAAGGACTTAAATGCTCTACTGCAGCGGTCCCCAACCTTCTTGGCACCAGGACCCAGTTTCATGGAAGACAATCTTTCCACACACTGGGGGATGAGGGGAAAGAGGTAGATGGCTTGGGGGTGATTCAAGCGCATTATATTTATTATGTACTTTATTTCTAGTCTATTTCCATTATTGCTCTGACAGCAGATGCCAGTGTTTAGCTTAGAGTTTGGGGACCCCTGCTCTACTGAAGAGCTCAACTATTGGTCCTTTAGTTTCAGGAAAGACCCATGAGAAGCTTTTTAATGTTACTGTTTCCAGGGTATTACTGTGTTTTTGCTGTCATTGTAACAAATTACCAAAATCTTAACAGCTTGCAAGAACAGAAATATTTTCTCTTACAGTTCTAGGAGTCAGAAGTCCAAAATCAGTTTCCTTGGGCTGAAGTCCAAATGTCATCAGGACCAGTTCCTTCTGAAGGTTCTATGGAGAATCAGGCACCAGGCCCTTTCCAGTTCCAGGGGCTGCCTGCATCCTTCACTCCTAGCCCCTTCCTCAGCCTTCAAATCCAAGAGTGTGGCATGAGCATGTGAGCAGGTCACTTTCTCTCTGCGTCATCCAAGGGCGTCCTGCCTCCCTCTTGCTTAGAAGCTCTGTTGAGATTGCATTGGATCCACCTGGATGATCCAGCATATTCTCCCCTCACAGTCTTAACTTAATTAATCACATCTGCAAGGTCCTCTTTGCCATGGAAATAAGATATTTACAGGTTCCTGGGATTCGGGCTTGTGCATTTTGGGGAGCTTTTAGCCAGCCTACAATATAGGGCAAAGGTATTTCTTCGTAGCTCATCCACTGGAATAAGAACAAAGCCTACCTCATCTACTTCCAAGAAGAAGAAGAAAAACAGACTTGACACAATCAGGCTTACCACGCCTTCCTCGTCCTTGCTCTCACAACAGGTTTGTTTTGTTTTAATTCTCTGGTTTTTCAATCAACCAGCCTGACTTCCCTCAGCCACTCAGCTACCTTTAGAATTACTCTCCCTACCCTCTGTTGGGTACACTTAGGGAAAATAGACAGACTTAATTCTTATTCAAGACAAAGCATAAGGAAGACTGCATACATCTATAGTAAATAAAAGTGCATTTCAGTGGCAAATACCAGGACTGGGGGCAGTCTGAGCCATGGGAAATGCAAAGCCACTTTCCCCCCATCCAGCTGTAACCTTTAGATCATTGGCTTCATGAATGAAGGAACAGTCTCTTCAGAGAAATATTAAAATTGAGAAGGAGAACAGTTAGAAGGAATAGGAAGTTCTAAGTCCTGAAAAAGTGGCTTCCCTGGTGGCTCAGTGGTAAAGAACCCACCTGCCAATGCAGGAGACACAGGAGATGTGGGTTCAGATCACTGGGTCAGGAAGAGCCTGTGGAAATGTCACCCCAACCAATATTTTTGCCTGGAGAATCCCCGTAGACAGAGGAGTCTGGTGGGCTAAAGTTCATGAGGTCTCAAAGAGTCAGACAAGACTTAGTGATTGAGCATTTGAGTCCTGGAAAAGAAGGCTAAGTCTAAGCTCTCATTCACAGGAAGCATGCCTCACTGCTCCTGCTCTGAACTGTCCACCATGAGAGAGGAGAGCCTTGAGCCACTCCTGCCGTCCAAGCTCGAGAGCCACAAGCTGGCCAGGGATGGGCTGGATACCAATACGGGCTCCCACGTGCTGCGTGCAGTTGTCTTCCCAGCGCGTCTGTGCCTGTTTATGCTGGCCTCTGTTCTAAGCCTTCAGGCAAGTGGCCAGCACTGATGTGGGCCGTGGCCAGGAGCCCTGGTATCATCATTGGCAACAGGGAAGGAGGCCCCCACCATGGCATTTCCCAGGGGAGAGACGGGAGTCACCCAGGACTGACCAAGCCAACTTCACTCAAGGATCAAACCTAGGCCCTTCCCCTTCAGACGTCAACCACCAAAGTTCAAACTACCAACCGTCTCGTACCCTAATTCTCTCAGTGAATGTCCCGGCAACTCCATTTCTGTGACAACTATAGGTAGTAGAGAAGACATTTCCACGTGCCATTATCCAAATGAGTCAATTTGGAATAAAAAGCAAGTTCTTGCCATATTCCAAGTGTTTTCATTTTTCTCCTAGTATTTTTTCTCTTCCTGTGCAGAGCACAGTGGGTGAAAGCATGGTATTTGGAGATCCCATTCTTCAAAAACTATATTTGAATAAAATGTGTGCTTATTATTACATGCTGAATGACATATATGCAACTTTTGAGTGGAACAGCATGAGTTGTGGAAATTGAATTAAACAATAAACGTGTAATTGCTTGTTAGGGTGCTTTAATTGACTCATAAGTACCATATGAGAAGCTGTGTGGCTGCAGGAGCTCAATTATAGGCTTGCTTATGGAAAGATACAACTCATTTTGCATGTTGGAAACATATTCCCCAATTATTGGTGCCCTCCCAGAAAAAAAGAAAAAAGAATTTTCAGATAAATAAGAAATGCTTAGTAAGCTAATAATGTGGACTTAGTCCCTTAGTCCCTTGAAGCATTTTATTTAGGTTCTAATGCATGATCAAGAAATGAACAGTTAAAAATGCCCATTGATTTTATTCCAGGGGATTTTTAAGCCCCAAATCTGTCTCTATCCACAGCTAACCAAGGAAGCATATACAGGCAGGGATCTTTACTTCAAAGGATTTGTCCCCTAACTGAAAAATACTGGCTAGAATTAAATAGTTCAGGAAAGAAGTGGACAAAATAAAATTACAAATTTTGATATAATTTTGATACAAAAATTATATCAGAAAGAAAAACAAACAGATAAAAAGGATACGAAAAACAGGTGAATCCAAGGGAGGGCAGGGGATCTTAAGCTCTGACTGCTGGTCTGGTGTGGCAGATTCTAGAAGGGAATGCTAGGACTGTGGTCAAGATACCCAGCCACTGTTGGGAAGCAAACTAAGCCAGATAAGCTGTGGGCCTTGAGGAGTGAGAAACACAGGAGGACCAAGTTGACTAACAAATCAAGTCAGGAAACCAGAGGTTCCAGACAAGTATGGTGGGCACCTTCAAAAACTCGAGGAGAGGAGGAGTAATCATTCAGTTCAGTTCAGTCACTCAGTCGTGTCTGACTCCTTGCTTAGATCTAAGGGAAAAAAGCATTACATTGTCCTTTGCTAGGACACAATGTCACCTGACAATGATGTCTGCACAAGATTTAGACCCCCCAATGATTTCCATTAACCACAGTGAAACTACTCAAATATTTAAGTACGGAGGGTAGTTCGCTTGTTGAAGATGGTGCAAGACAAGTCTCTTAATTTCCAACCACCTCTCCCCTAAATGAGACCCCAGAAATATATACTCAGAGTAGACCAGACCAGGCTATGAAAAGTCAGCTATAAAGTTCTTAGCCTTTCCTTCAATTTAAACTGCCTCTCTGAGTCCTTCCTCCTACAGAGAAACATTAAAACCTGTATTGAAGACCACCATTTAAAAATGGGAGAATGGCATTGAAACATGTATACTATCAAGTAAGAAACGAATCGCCAGTCGATATCCGATGCAGGATGCAGGATGCAGGATGCTTGGGACTGGTGCAAGGAGAGGACCCAGAGAGATGGTATGGGGTGGGAGGTGGGAAGGGATTCATGTTTGGGAACGCTTGTACACTCGTGGTGAATTCATGTTAATGTTTGGCAAAAGCAATACAGTAATGTAAAGTAAACTAAAGTTAAAATAAAAATTTAAAAATAAATAAATAAAAATAAAAACGCATCAATTCACCACATTTGCAGCCATAACTATAAATTAAATCATGACAGTGAATATGAAGGAGTCATCATTGCAGCCAAGCTTTTTGTACATCAGTGACTCCCTCCCTGGTTTTATAATACCTTAGAGTAGCTTCATGCATCTCAGTTGACTTTCTTTCCTTCAGTGGGGAATGACTGCTTATGGTAGAGTGTTGTTTTTTGTGGGGGGGCAGGGTGGGTGGGTGACAGGCAGAGGGTGATGAAAATGTCCTGGAATTTGAGTGTGGTGATGGTTGTATAACTATGAACATATTTTTTTAAAAAAACTACTAAATTATACACTTTAAAGAGTGAATTTTCTCTCAATGTAGCTACTAGGAAAACTCCATCATGTAAGTATTCTGAATTACTTTCTGAATCAAGTAAAATTTTAGAAGAAAGCTCAGAAATCATGGCACATAATTTTCAATTAGATGCTGCATGTCCAGAAATCCTGGGAATTAACTATTTACCAGTAAGCAAATAAATTTTTCTCCCTAATTTTATGCCCCAAACCATTTATATTAGCTTTCATAGACAATTAGTAAGAACATTAAGATTTTTAAAATTATTTTTTAAAATGTTTTCCTCCATTAAGGGAAAAATATATTTGCCTAGACTTTGTGATGCTATATTTATTAAGTTAGAATTCTGCAGAACTCTATTTTGAGGACATAACAATTTAATAGAAGATAGAATCTCTGCCCTATGAGAGATAATAATCCCTACAGAATAATAATAATCTATACAGAATACTCAAATTCCAGCAAGTGGGGAGGAAAAAAACTCACTAAGTATACAAATATCTATGAACCACCTGCATTTAAATATATTCAGTATGCACAATCATTGCATGGTAGTTAAGAGTTAATTTCTTACCATGTTATAAAAATCTTTCAGGTAAGAAATCACCTAGCTCCCCTTAAAAATGTGTCTTTTTCTTTCCTTCTTTCTATATCGTGGGCTCATTAGAGGTGTAAACTAATGATGAGATGCTTTCTAGTATTTCCAAGTCATTTTTCCCATAAAAACACATCAGTTCAGATTTCTTCAGAAATATCTCCCACATCTAAACTCTTATCTTGTGTCAAATGAAATCCTTAAGTCAAGTATGGAAGTTTTTGACATTTCTTTCATATATGTCAGGGAAAATTCATACACACTTCATTCTACAGAATATTGTCTATAATTATGCAATATGCTAGAAGCTTTATGCTTCTCTGGTCCCTATTTGATGTACACGAACAAAAGAAATGTATATTTGGCAGGTGTGAAAGAATAAATATGCTAATTCACACACTGCATGTAGAAAGTGATTTATTCCCGTTTTAAAGGAATATGGCAGTATTTACATAAGACTCACCTGTATCTCTGCTAACAGCTGTTGTGTAACCAACTTCCAAATCAGGAGAAAAAAATGGGCTGGGTATTTTTTTAACAGTTGCTCTGAGTTTGACAGATGGATGGTGCTTAGTTACCTACTGCACTTCACAGAAAGCCACAGGGAAGACTTGGGCCAAATTGCTGCAGCAGGTAATTATAGATTTTTTTTTTCAAGTATTTACTTTAGGAGCTTAAGAGGTAAGATTCTTCAAAGCTCTTGTGAAACAAAAATTGTAACTATATCTGCCATGAAATAAGCTATCTTGATAATGAGTGCTAAACGTCATGTCATATAATCATCCCAGTAACAGTAACTAAGTAACCAATGAGATGTGAAATGCAAATTTAAAAATAATTTGGTGTTCTCTATTGAAAAACAACTTCAAAGACCTAAGGATATTAATTATCTCATTGCTACAGAGAAACAATAAATCAGCCCCATATCCATATTTATCTTCCCCCCTTATTAAAGCATACTACATTTTCTTGTGGTTCTGTCTACTAAAACATCTCTAAGGAACTCTCCTTTTTCTACAAATGATTTCCTCTTTGTAGATCACTATGGGTACTCATGCTTTACATAGAACCATAATCACCAGCATTATAATAAATTGTCGGTTATGTACAAAGCTGATGTCATGTCAAGAAGACATTTGTTTTCATTTTCTTGTCGCCTCCTCCATACACTCTGCCAAAATGCTGCTGCAATTATGTTTGTTCATTTCCATTTCCTCTTTGGGCCTCTGGAGACCATGCATTTCTGACATTCTTTATGATAAATAACAACTGCTACATTTTAATTCAGTTTGAGAATCTCAAACTTAATAAAACCCCATTATAAAAGTCAGAATAATGGTGACTTCAGAAGATCACATGCACTGTATATATTCATTGGTCATGCAATTTCTTTTCTCTCACAAGACTTTTTAAAAAGAACAAATTCACTTCATGTAACATGTGGATGGAATCCTGAAAATTGTATGCAAGAAATGTGAAGGAAATTAATCTATTTAATATAATAGTGAAGCCTGCTGTGGGAAGACTTTCTATCCAGGAAAATGACCTGTAACCTCAAAGGTGCATTTTTCAATGTAAACAGTCAATGGTATGCTTATGTGAAACTGAGTTTGTTTAAAATGATATATACCTCAAAATCAAATGCCTCCAATATCTTATGATAAGTTTTTAACAGCTAAAATTAGATGAATTAAGATTAAAACTGTCTTCCAGCATCTTACCGGTTGAGTAAAGTCAGGAAATTGATCTATTTTTACCTTTAAGTACTGAGAAATAATGAATCTTAATGTGACTAACTATTCAATTCACATACTACTTGAGGAAGTACTGACATCTTGCATGCTGATTTCGGACACAAAGCTAACTGGACCCTGTAACCAGATCTTCTCTTAAAAATTAAATTATTTTACATATTTGCTTCAAGTCCAAGAATCCAAGTGAAACTTGCTTTTCCACCAGAGATCATGCCAGTGACCAGGACAATCTGAGAAGGCAACATGGCCAGCCAAGAGGATGAGCCTGGCTCTGGCTTTTCCTATATTAGCTGTAGGACCCACTGGGCTAGGCTCCTTGAAACTCTGGTGTATTTATATGCAAAATGAAGGAGATGGACCAGTATGTGCTGGGTCTCTTTGAGCTTGAATAGTCTTTGATTATGAGTACATGCATGTACTTTGGTGAGTATGTTACACTTCATGGTTCTATTGAAAACTCGTAAGATTAGCATAGACACTTGGTAACAAAACAAACATTCATGCATAATTGTTTCTCTTTCACTTAGTGACATCCTAAGTACACATAGCATGCTAACATACGATGGGAAGTATTCTAATTTTATTTAAAAAATCCATACTTATCTCTGGAAATCATTTTATATAACATAAAAAGTAGACTTCCAGATAAAAATGGCAAAGAAGAAACTTACATGCACTTGCGCTTTTTGCTTGTGTGCACGCTCAACCACTTCAGTTGTATCTGATTCTTTGCGACTCCATGGACTGTAACTCACCAAGCTCCTCTGTCCATAGGGATTTTCCAGGCAACAATACTGGAGTGGGTTACCATGCCCTTTTCCAGGGGATCTTCCCAACCCAAGGATTGAACCCACATCTCTTATGTTTCCTGCACTGGCAGCTAGGTTCTTTACCACTAGCACTATCTTAAATATCATTAAAACTTAACACACTGAGAAAATGAGAAAGAACAGAATGGTGTCATGATTCCAGAAGTTATGTATCAGGGGAGCAGAGTTAAAGGATTAAACAGACTGAACAAAATATTAAATTTTAAAGTAGAAAAAACAAAAGCCAAATCTGACTTATATCATAGAATATCTAGAAGTGTGGCTGAAAGTGGGGAAATAGGTGTTTTTAAAAAAATAAGAAGTCACCTTGAGTGTTTCCAAAGCAGTTATCTACACAACTCACTGCCAGGCCACATAGCAAGGATACTGACTCCTTTCTACTTACACTTTTTGCAAAAGACTGGATTTTAAAATGAGAATGTTATAGGCTCACTAAACCAGAAGCCAAACAGAGAAGTTTGGCTTGATCACGGTCATACTAAAATCTCTCACCGGCTTCCCTAACTCAGTCCAGAGACTGAAAACTAAGTCTTCCTCCTCCAGGCAGCCAATTTGGAAGTCTGTTCCGGGAAATACAAAGTTCAAGAGGAAAGACCTAACTCTGTTGACATGAGAAGTTTTCCAACTGAACAGCCCAGGTAGATATTCTACTCTTAAGCTAGCATGGGCAGCCAACTTCATATAACTCAACCTTGCTAATTCTAAAGAGAAGCAGAAAAACAAGAATGATCAGGTATCTGACGAAAATGTCTGACACAAAAAGAGTAACCAATTCAAACTATAGAATAAAAATAAGTTGGGACACATTGAAATATTATAAGGGGAATTCAAAAAGAAACATGTATCTCAATATTCATTGAGTTACCATAGCCAGGACACAGAACAACCTAGATGTCCACTGACAGAGGAATTGATAAAGAAGATGTGGTACATATATACAATAGAATATTCAGTTCAGTTTAGTTCAGTTGCTCAGTCATGTCCAATTCTTTGCAACCCCATGAATATTACTCAGCCATAAAAAGGAATGAAATTGGGTCACTTGTAGTGATATGGATGAGTCAGGAGTCTGTCATACAGAGTGAAATAAGTGAGAAAGAGAAAAACAAAATATCATATGTTAACGTATGTATATGGAATCTAGAAAAATGGTACTCATGAACCTATTTGCAGATGCAGACTTAAAGAATGGACTTGTGGACATAGCTGGGGAAAGACAGCTTGGGACGACTTGAGAGAGTAGCACTGACATATATATACACTACCATGTGTGAAACAAATAGCTAGTAGGAAGCTGCTGTATAGCAGAGGGAGCTCAGCTTGGAGCCCTGTGATGACCTAGAGAGGTGGGATGGGGGGCAGTGGAGGGAGGTTCAAGAGGGAGGGAATATATGTATGCATATTGCTGATTCACATAGCTGTACAGTAGAAACTAATACAACATCATAACGCAATTATTTCCAATTAAATAAATTTTGAAAAACCTTGATGGGGAGAAAACAGAAAATAAAAGACTGTCACTAAAACCATTTTTTCATATACATATATTTCTACCATGTCACTGGAAGTGGACCCTCTGAAAACAGAATATTGAGCAAATAAAGGCCTTTCAGAAGTTTAAACAAAGAGAAAGGTGAAAGTGAAAATCACTCAGTCATGTCCAACTCTTTGTGACCCCATGGACTACATTCCCCCATGGACTATATTCCATGGACTATCCATGGAATTCTCCAGGCCAGAATACTAGAGAGGGTAGCCATTCCCTTCTCCAGGGGATCTTCCCAACCCAGGGATTGGACCCAGGTCTCCCACACTGCAGGCAGATTCTTTACTGGCTGAGCCACTAGGGAAGCCCAAGAATACTGGAGTGGGTAGCCTACCCCTTCTCCAGTGGATCTTCCCAAACCAGGAATCAAACTGGGGTCTCCTGCAATGCAGGTGAATTCTTTATCAATTGAACAATCAGGGAAGCCTTTAAACAAAGTAGCAGAAACTAAAAGAGAAACTCACTAGAGGATAAGATTAAGGTGAGGAAGTCTTTCAAAGTAGAATAAAAAGACAGATGGAAATTAGGAGAGAAAAAAATTTAGAAAACATATCCATAGGGTCTAACATTTGGCTTTTAGGAGCTCCAGAGCTAAAGAATAAAAGAAATTAGCAAGCAAATCATTAAAACAAAAATAGTTCATGAAAATGTCCAGAATATATATTTCTAAATTAAAAGAAATTCTGAATGCTTCAGTTCAGTTCAGTTCAGTCGCTCAGTCGTATCCAACTCTGCAACCCCATGAATCGCAGCATGCCAGGCCTCCCTGTCTATAATAAACTCAATTAATATAGATCCCTAAGAAGGTAAATCTTAGTGAAATTTTAGAACAAGGTAGATAAAGATCTCAAAAGCTTCTAATGTCTTGCCCCTAATGAAATCCAGAAGGAAATCATATACAAAATTCTGAAGGAAAAGTTTTTCCAGCTTAAACTTCTATAACTTATTTAATTATCATTCAAGTGTGAGAAAAGAAAAAGGTATTTTCAGACATTCCTGGTTATGAAAATTTTAACTCCAAATCCTTTCTCAGGAAACTACAGAAGGGTGAATTTCACTAAAAGAAAAGAGTAAATCAAACAAGAGCAGAGGAGAGAATGAGAAGAAAAGTGGATGAGGAAAGAGGTCCCAGGATGACAGATATAAATATAATAATTGAGCTGAGATTGAATAGATCAGAAGTGCCATGAGAGCTTTTTCTGAAATATGAAACTGATGGATCTGATCATCTTGAGGAAACAGTTACTGAATCATCAGAGTTTGGTTTTTTTTTTTCTAGCCAAGAGAAGACAAATAACAAAGTAAAGAAAAAAATCTAGAAAATGACTAACTCCAGGGATAATAAAATGTTACATGAAAAGAATGATTATCATAGTTTACTTATACAAGCCAAGGGTTTCAAAAACACCCATAAACCGATATAAACACTGAATATATTGATCTAATAAAATTACATAATTACTAGATGGGGTAATAGGAAGGGTGCCTCTAATTAGGATAGGGTGAGACAAAAGAAAAACATCCTTATAATTCATAGTGAGAAGACAGTAGTTAATGCTTAAATCTGAAAAAAGGAAAAATCCATAAGCCAAACACAATTTTTGGTAAATGAAAGTAGTTGACCTTGGGGTGAGGCGAATGAAGGCAAATGTCACAGACTATTTTTTTAAATTTTCTTGTAGAACTATTTACCCTTCAAATTGTGCACATATATACATTTGCTAACAATAAAAATGAATAAGGGAATGATTAAAACAGATTAACATCTTTAAAATACTCTCACAATATATATGTAATCGTATATTAAATCAAATACATAATATACTGGATTATGTATCATAAATACATACAAAGTCTTTCCAATTTGCCTCCTTTTGCCAATAAAATACAATGGAGCATAATTCTATATTTTGATACTCTAATATTCTACCTATTTATTTCTTATCTTTCTCAACAAAAAAAACAACAGCATAAAAAAGTGGCAGATTTTTTTTCTTCCAACTTTGTGAAAAAAGCAGAAACAGCTAGCCATGCATTTCCTTTATTAATGGCTTACAATGTGCCAGGTACTCTATTAAGCATTATAAAGTAAAAACATGAAAAAGAATTCCAGTCCTTGGCGTTTGACAACTTAAGTGGTTGGTTGGGAAGGAGGTTGGTTAGATGGGTGATATAATTTACTTTCAACCTCCAAACGAGAAACTAGAACAGGATGTAGATAAAACTGCTGATGACAGAGATCAAAAAGATGAATATAAAATGCAACGGTCATTGGCTCATAATGAGATAGGAACTAGCAGGAACACCTGGGCTAACATGAGAGAATAATTATTACTGATCTATGTGGAAAGGCAAAGATAGCTGGTTACTTACAAGTTCTTTTCTTAGTGAGTTCACTAACTTCATTTCCTTAATTAGTACTATTCTGCCTTTTTCAGGACATTTAGCCCCTGATAATTACTAACTTAAAAATCACATAATCTCAGATTTTATTTCCATGTTGCTTTTTCTCCATTTCTAAGAAAGTAGCTTTAATTTCTGTATCCCTTTGATTTTACAAGTCACAGAGAAATAGTCCAGTGCAAATCCCAAACACTGGACATGAATTCTGTTTTTGAAGGCATTCTCCTCTTCCAAGCTGCTGCCTGCTAAAGCAAATAACACCAGACATCAATTTAAGAGGCTGCTGACCACAATTATCAAAGCCAAGCCAAAATAATCTCACTTTATTCTCAGCCAAAACAAACTCATTAGTGACTGTGAGGGATCTGCTTCTGTTCAAACCATGCAACATTTTGGGGAAAAGGGATGCAAATGTGTGATGCTATCTGAAGTTGTTTCAAAACAAAATAAAACAAAAACCAGGAAGGACAGTGGGCAAATGAAAACCTAAACATCCAAGAAAGCATTTGGTGTCCTGGGTGTGAAAATGATGAAAATACTCTTAAAAGATTTGGCTTTAACACATTTAGGTAGCACTAACATTAAAGTTTCCCAATAGCCTATTTTCTTGGAAAATGTGAACCACATAAAGGGGAGCAAGAAGACTCAGTAGTGTACATCAAAATGAGAATGAGTTTGAAAAATTATATGCAGACTGTTATTTAAATGTGATTAAGATTTCCAAATATCATATGATATCTATCTTTATCTGAGTTACTTCACTTAAGATAATCTCTAGGTCCATCCATGTTGCTACAAGTGGAATTATTTCATTCATTTGGCGTAAGTATATACTCAGGACAATATATAATATAGCTAACAAACAAGTATCTACTGAATAGCACAGATAACTATAATCAATATTTTATAATACTCTAAAATGGAAAAGAATGAAGGGATGGAGCCAAAGCAAAAACAACACCCAGTTGTGGATGTGACTGGTGAGAGAAGCAAGGTCCGATGTTGTAAAGAGCAATATTGCATAGGAACCTGGAATGTCAGGTCCATGAATCAAGGTAAATTGGAAGTGGTCAAACAGGAGATGGCAAGAGTGAACGTTGACATTCTAGGAATCAGTGAACTAAAATGGACTAGAATAGGTGACTTTAACTCAGATAACCATTATATCTACTACTGTGGGCAGGAATCCCTCAGAAGAAATGGAGTAGCCATCATGGTCTACAAAAGAGTCCAAAATGCAGTACTTGGATGCAATCTCAAAAACGACAGAATGATCTCTGTTCGTTTCCAAGGCAAACCATTCAATATCACGGTAATCCAAGTCTATGCCCCAACCAGTAATGCTGAAGAAGCTGAAGTTGAACAGTTCTATGAAGACCTACAAGACCTCTTAGAACTAACACCCAAAAAAGATGTCCTTTTCATTATAGGGGACTGGAATGCAAAAGTAGGAAGTCAAGAAACACCTGGAGTAACAGGCAAATTCGGCCTTGGAATATGGAATGAAGCAGGGCAAAGGCTAATAAGAGTCTTGCCAATAGAACATACTAGTCATAGCAAACACCCTCTTCCAACAACACAAGAGAAGACTCTACACATGGACATCACCAGATGGTCAACACCAAAATCAGATTGATTATATTGTTTGCAGCCAAAGAAGGAGAAGCTCTATACAGTCAGCAAAAACAACACTGGGAGCCAACTGAGGCTCAGATCATGAACTCCTTATTGCCAAATTCAGACTGAAATTGAAGAAAGTAGGGAAAACCAATAGACCATTCAGGTGTGACCTAAATCAAATCCCTTATGATTATACAGTGGAAGTGAGAAATAGATTTAAGGGACTTGATCTGATAGATAGAGTGCCTGATGAACTATGGAATGAGGTTCGTGACATTGTACAGGAGACAGGGACCAAGACCATCCCCATGGAAAAGAAATGCAAAAAAGCAAAATGGCTATCTGGGGAGGCCTTGCAAATAGCTGTGAAAAGAAGAGAAGTGAAAAGCTAAGGAGAAAAGGAAAGATATAAGCATCTGAATGCAGAGTTCCAAAGAATAGCAAGAAGAGATAAGAAAGCCTTCTTCAGCGATCAATGCAAAGAAATAGAGGAAAAGAACAGAATGGGAAAGACTAGAGATCTCTTCAAAAAAAGTAGAGATACCGAGGGAACATTTCATGTAAAGATGGGCTTGATATAGGACAGAAATGGTATGGACGTAACAGAAGCAGAAGATAGAGGTGGCAAGAATACACAGAAGAACTGTACAAAAAAGATCTTCATGACCCAGATAATCACAATGGTATGATCACTCACCTAGAGCCAGATATCCTGGAATGTGAAGTCAAGTGGGCCTTAGAAAGCATCACTATGAACAAAGCTAGTGGAGGTGATGGAATTCCAGTTGAGCTATTTCAAATCCTGAAAGATGATGCTGTGAAAGTGCTGCACTCAATATGCCAGCAAATTTGGAAAACTCAGCAGTGGCCACAGGACTGGAAAAGGTCAGTTTTCATTCCAATCCCAAAGAAAGGCAATGCCAAGGAATGCTCAAACTACCACACAATTGCACTCATCTCACACACCAGTAAAGTAATGCTCAAAATCCTCCAACCAGGCTTCAGCAATATGTGAACCGTGAACTTCCAGATGTTCAAGCTGGTTTTAGAAAAGGCAGAGGAACCAGAGATCAAATTGCCAACATCCACCACTGGATCATGGGAAAAGCAAGAGAGTTCCAGAAAAACATCTATTTCTGCTTTATTGACTATGCCACAGCCTTTGACTATGTGGATCACAATAAACTGTGGAAAATTCTGAAAGAGATGGGCATACCAGACCACCTGATCTGCCTCTTGAGAAATCTGTATGCAGGTCAGGAAACAACAGCTAGAACTGGACATGGAACAACAGACTGGTTCCAAATAGGAAAAGGAGTCCATCAAGGCTGTATATTGTCACTGTGCTTATTTAACTTATATGCAGAGTACATCATGAGAAATGCTGGGCTGGAAGAAGCACAGGCTGGAATCAAAACTGCCGGGAGAAATAGCAATAACCTCAGATATGCAGATGATACCACCCTTATGGCAGAAAGTGAAGAGGAACTAAAAAGCCTCTTGATGAAAGTGAAAGTGGAGAGTGAAAAAGTTGGCTTAAAGCTCAACATTCAGAAAACGAAGATCATGGCATCTGGTCCCATCACTACATAGGAAATAGATGGGGAAACAGTGGAAACAGTGTCAGGCAAGAATACTGGAATAGGTTGCCACTTCTTCCTCCAGGGGATTTTCCTGACCCAAGGATTGAACATGGGTGTCCATAGTTTCATATAAGCCCCATGATTGTCAACTGCATTGTCCTGCCCTAATAAGACTTCTGTGTAATTGATTCATGCTAGTTAATTTTGTTACTGCTGATCCTCTCCTTTTATACATGAGGAAAATAAAGTTCAGAGACATAAGGTGACTTGCCCAAGCTAAAGAAAGTAATTAAAAGAGAAAGGGCTCTAGAATACAGATCTCTTAATAACCTATCTGGTTTTCTGCTACACAGCCCACCTAAGGGATGTATTAGTTAACCATAGCACCAGGACATTAGGCTAGCAAATAATTTGGTTACTTGAAGCATGGAGACCAGGGGGAAATATCAAGCAAAAAAGGAAAAAATAAGTCATTTATTTTACCTATTTATCTGTCCAGATGGATTAATCCTGAAAAAGTACATAGTAAATTTGCATATGAAATATCATCATTTTGGTAGTAAAAAGGCAAAACAAAAATTCTCATATGTTCTTTGAAGTAATTCTGTTAATATTGACTTCAAAAAGAATGTAAAGGTATTTGGTAGGAAAATATGATAAAAGAGTTGATAGCAAAGGAGATAACATTAAAAAGTAAAAATAATTGTGAAATTCTATATTCTGACCCAGGGATCAAACTCAGGTCTCCTCCACTGCAGGCAAATTCTTCACCATTGAGCCACCAGGGAAACCTAGGAAGGATGCATGCAATTCTGCCTGATAACATGACGAAGGAGGAGATCCTAAGAGAAGGAATAACAAGGCTAATTAGTTCTCAGGCTAAAACCCAAAGATTGAAATAAGTAGGAAAAGTAGGAAATAAGACTATCAGAGTAAGCACACACAAAACTGTGGGAGGCCTTGGATGCTCTATTAAGGGCTTGGTCTCTACAGCTAATGAGAATCTGTGAAAATAGTTTTTTTTTTTATTTTAGCAGAGGAATATGTGTTTTAGGATATATGATGAATGTCCATAAGTAATAACTTTCTTTGAGAACAGCTGCAGGCAGCCAAAGAGGCCACAAATCCATGTGTTTACAATAGAGGACATTGATATAAATGGTTTATGAAAGTTGACAACCATGTTAAGATGCCTGCAAAAGCAGTTAATAAAACTCTGTTGAAACAGTCACCCACTGAATAAATATCAACTAAGCACCTTCCCAAGATACTGCATTGGCACTGAAGGTCCAAAGTGTAACATATGGCTTCGGCCCTCCATGGGTCTACAGGCAACTCCTAATAGGTCTCATTTCCCTCAAACCTCCATGTGGTGACAAGTGATATCAAAAGCAGAATGCAGGAAGTCATTGGAGCTGCCAAAAGGGCTTCTCATTTGAGAGCCACTCTCCAGAATGTGTGGCTTTCCTGGTAGCTCAGCTGGTAAAGAATCCACCTGCAGCATGGAAGACCTGGGTTTGATCCCTGGGTGGGAAGGTCCCCTGAAGAAGGGAATGGCTACCCAATCCAGTATTCTAGCCTGCAGAATTCCATGGACTGTATAGTCCATGGGGTCGCAAAAAGTCAGACACAACTGAGTGATTTTCACTTTTTTTCTCTCGAATGTATTCCCATTTTTCCCCTGGGATGTTATCTTCGTAAACCAATAACACATTTAACACTGTTTAAGATTTGTGCTCAATCATTCAGTCATGTCTAAGCCTTTTCAACCCCATAGACTGTAGCCCACCAGGCTCCTCTGCCCATGGGATTTCCCAGGCAAGAAAATTGGAGCGGGTTGCCATTTTCTACTCCAGGGGATCTTCCTGACCCAGGGATCGAACCTGAATCTCTAGCATCTCCTGCATTGGCAGGAGGATTCTTTACCCCTAATGCCACCTGGGAAGCATTTATGATATTGGTTTTCAAATTAATTTAGCATATTTCTACCCACTTTTAAATAAACATTTTTTATAGTTGTAATAAGTTTATATCAAAATCAGCTACTGTCTGCAAATTAAATTAGATCTTAATCATGACCAAAAATGGTCTCACAAATGCTATTACATGAGATTGAAGGTTAGGTCTATTTGACCCACTTTATACAACAAGAGAAAGAGAAATAAGGTTCTCATTAGAGCCTTGACTACCAATTTAAAGGTATGTCTTTTCAGGGAACATGTCCACAAGGAAATTTCAGTAGCAATCTCAGAATTCCTTTTAGGTTAAAAAAAAAAAACTGACAAAAAAATCTTCTCTCTTGCAGACTACCCTGAAAAAGAGGCTTGCTTTACTTGTTCTCAAATATTTGAAACAAGCAATATCCAGGACTGGTGCCTCAGGGCACAAATGCTCACTTAAGCCAAAAACAAAAACAAACAAACAAACAAATCACCATCATAAAGGGTAAAGGCACAAGAGAATAAAGAGAAATATTTTGCTCTGAAATGCGAAAAACTGGAGAAGGAAGATATTTGAAGTACAGGGTAAAACCTCACCACTTGAAATGCTCTAATAGGTGTGAATAGTATGAGCTGCAGAGTAAATTACACAGGTATTACAAGGCTCCTGCAATTCCATCACTATTATCTGTCTCAGCCTACAACAGTGTTGATCAACATCTTGACATGTGGATATAAAACATTAAAGAGTGCGGTAGCAGCATTGGCATTGCACTAGTGATCAAAAGAGTGACAAGTTAGAATATCCATTTTCTCCATTGTCTACAGTTGCCAAGATATGGAAGCAACCTAAATGCTTATCAGCAGATGAAAGGATAAAGAAGAAGGGATGTATATAGGTATATACAACGGAATACCACTCAGTCATTAGAAAGAATGAAACTCTGCTGCTTGCAATAAAATGGATGGACTTAGAAGCATTACACTAAGTGAAATAAGTCAGAGAAAACAAGTAATATATATCATCACTGTATGTAAACTCTAAAAATATAAAACAAATTAGTGAATATAACAACAACAACAACAAAAATAAGATTCACAGATACAGAGAACATACTAGTGATTACCAATCAGGAGAGGAAAGGAGGGAGGGACAGGAGGATGAAGAGGTGCAAACTAATATATAAAAAACAAATAGCTACAAGGATATATGGTATAACACAGGGAATGTATCCAATATTTGATAACTCTAAACAGAATATAACATTTAAAAATTGTGAATCACTAAATGTCGTACACTTGGCCCTTAATGTCTTAGTTCAGTTCAGTTCAATTGCTCAGTCGTGTCTGACTATTTGCTATTCCATGGACTGCAGCACGCCAGGCTTCCCTGTCCCACACCAAATCCAGAGCGCACTCAAACTCATGTTCATCAAGTCAGTGATGCCATCCAACCATCTCATCCTTTGTTAACCCCTTCTCCTCCTGCCTTCGATCTTTCCAAGCATCAGGGTCTTTTCCAGTGAGTCAGTTCTTCACATCAGGTGGCCAAAGTATTTGAGTTACAGCTTCAGAATTGGTCATTCCAATGAATATTGAGGACAAATTTCCTTTAGGATAAAATGGTTTGATCTCCTTACAGTCCAAGGGACTCTCAAGAGTCTTCTCCAACACCACCGTTTAAAATCGAGTGTCTTAGTAGTCATATAGTAACTTCTCTCTTCTTCCTCTTACCATATACTAGTTTTGAGACCATCTGGACATACTTTTGGAAAAGGCAATGGCAACCTACTCCAGTACTCTTGCCTGGAAAATCCCATGGGCGGAGGAGCCTGGTAGGCTGTCCATGTGGTCGCGAAGAGTCGGATGGGACTGAGTGACTTCACTTTCACTTTTCACTGTCATGCATTGCAGAAGGAAATGGCAACTCACTCCAGTGTTCTTGCCTGGAGAATCCCAAGGATGGGGGAGTCTGGTGGGTTACCATCTATGGAGTTGCACAGAGTCAGACACAACTGAAGTGGCTTAGCAGTAGCAGCAGCAGCAGCAGCAGGACATACTTTAAATGAAACTACTGGAAATAATTCTTCTTTGAAAAACATATTTGGAGTGTTCTGCTTATGTTTTATTTTAGGAGCTTTATGGCTTCTGATTTAAATTTATGTTTTTAATCCATTTTGCATTCCATTTTAATTCATTTTATATTCTTAGCAGCTGAAGATGGAGAAACTATATACAGTCAGTTAAAACAAGACTGGGAGCCGACTGTGGCTCAGATCATGAACTCCTTATTGCAAAATTCAGACTCTAATTGAAGAAAGTAGGGAAAATCACTAGGCCATTCAGGTATGACCTAAATTAAATCCTTTATGATTATACAGTGGAAGTGACAAATAGATGCTAGGAATTAGATCTGATAGAGAGAGTGCTTGAAGAACTATGGATGCGGGTTTGTAACACTATACAGGAGGCAGTGATCAAAACCATCCCCAAGAAAAAGAAATGCCGAAAGGCAATATGGTTGTCCGAGAAGGCCTTACAAATAGGTGAGAAAGGAAGAGACACAAAAGGCAAAGAGAAAAGGAGAGATATATTTATTTGAATGCAGAGTTCCAAAGAATAGCAAGAAGAGATAAGAAAGCCTTCCTAAGTGATCAATGCAAAGAAATTTAGAGGAAAACAATAGAATGGGAAAGACTAGAAATCTATTCAAGAGAATTAGAGTTACAAAGTGAACATTTCATGAAAAGTTGGACACAATTAAAAACAGAAACGGTATGGACCTAACAGAAGCAGAAGATATTAAGAGGTACAAGAATATAGAGAAGAATTATACAAAAAAAATTAGTAATGACTCAGATAACCATGAAGGTGTGATCACACACCTAGAGCCAGACATCCTAGAGTGTGAAATCAAGTGGGCCTTAGAAAGCATCACTGCAAACAAAGCTAGTGGAGGTGATGGAATTCCAGTTGAGCTATTTCAAATCCTAAGAGATGATGCTGTGAAAGTGCTGCACTCAATATGCCAGCAAATTTGGAAAACTCAGCAGTGGCCACAGGATGGAAAAGGTTAGTTTTCATTCCAATCCTAAAGAAAAGCAATGCCAAAGAATGTTCAAAGTACTGCACAATTGCATTCATCTAACACTCTAGAGGAGAGTGAAAAAGTTGGCTTAAAGCT
>SJYQ01001694.1:1839786-1853846 GCA_006410935.1 Redunca redunca
GAAGAAAGCTGAGCGCCAAAGAATTGATGCTTTTGAACTGTGGTGTTGGAGAAGACTCTTGAAAGTCCTTTGGACTGCAAGGAGATCCAACCAGTCCATCCTAAAGGAGATCAGTCCTGGGTGTTCATTGGAAGGACTGATGCTGAAGCTGAAACTCCAGTACTTTGGCCACCTCATGCGAAGAGTTGACTCATTGGAAAAGACCCTGATGCTGGGAGGGACTGGGGGCAGGAGGAGAAGAGAGACAACAGAGGATGAGATGGCTGGATGCTATCACCGACTCGATGGACAGGAGTTTGAGTGAACTCTGGGAGTTGGTGATGGACAGCGAGACCTGGCATGCTGTGATTCATGGGGTCGCAAAGATTTGGACATGACTGAGCGACTGAACTGAACCAAGCTGAGCACTCTCGCAAACTAATGCTCAAAATTCTCCAAGCTAGGCTTCAACAGTATGTGAACTGAGAATTTCCAGATGTTCAAGCTGGATTTAGAAAAGGCAGAGGAACCAGAGATCAAATTGCCAACATCTGCTGGATCATAGAAAAGGCAAGAGAATTCCTGAAAAACATCTATATCTGCTTCATCGATTATGCTAAAGCTTTT
This sequence comes from Redunca redunca, assembly GCA_006410935.1. NCBI lineage: Eukaryota > Metazoa > Chordata > Mammalia > Artiodactyla > Bovidae > Redunca > Redunca redunca. Next base: position 1,840,393 of record SJYQ01001694.1, read on the forward strand.
GACTGTGTGGATCAAAACAAACTGTCGAAAATTCTTAATGAGTCGGGAACACCAGACTACCTTACCTGCCTCCTGAGAAACCTCAAGAAGCAACACTTAGAACTGGATATGGAACAATGTACTGGTTTCAAATGGGGAAAGGAGTGTGTCAAGGTTGTATATTGTCACCTTGCTTATTTAATTTATATGCAGAGTACATCATGAGAAATGCCAGGCTGGATGAAGCTTGAACCAAGATTGCTGGGAGAAATATCAATAACCTCAGGTATGCAAATAACACCACCCTCATGGAAGAAAGTGAAGAGGAACTAAAGAGCCTCTTGATGAAATTTAAAGAGGAGAGTGAAAGAGCTGGCTTGAAACTCAGCACTCAAAAAACAAAGATCATGGCATATGGTCCCAGCATTTCATGGCAAATAGATGGGGAAACAATGGAAACGGTGAGAGACTTTATTTTCTTGGGCTCCAAAATCACTGCAGATGGTGACTGCAGCCATGAAATTAAAAGACACTTACTTCTTGGAAGAAAAGTTATGACCAACCTAGACAGCATATTAAAAAGCACAGACATTACTTTGCCAACAAAGTTAATGTCTAGTCAAAGCTATGGTTTTGCCAGTAGTCATGTGTGGATATGAGAGCTGGACCATAAAGAATGCTGAGCACTCTCAAGGACACTCTTGAGAGTCCTTTGGACTGCAAGGAGGTCAAACAAGTAAATCCTAAAGAAAATCTGTCCTGAATATTCATTGGTAGGACTGATGCTGAAGCTGCAGCTCCAATACTCTGGCCACTTGATGGGAAATACTGACTTATTATAAAAGACCCTGATGCTGGGAAAGATTGAAGGCCAGAGGAGAAGAAGATGACAGGGAATGAGATGGTTGGATGGCATCACCGACTTGATGGACATGAGTTTGACCAAGCTCTGGGAGTTGGTGATGGACAGGAAAGCCTGGCATGCTGCAGTCCATGGGGTTTCAGAGAGTCGGACACAGCTGAGCAACTGAACTGAACTGAATCTATTTTGAGTTTGTTTATTTTTTTATATGATGTTAGAGAATAATCTACCCACTCCAGTGTTCTTGCCTGGAGAATCCCAGGGGTGGGGGAGCCTGGTGGGCTGACGTCTATGGGGTTGCACAGAGTCGGACACGACTGAAGTGACTTAGCAGCAGCAGCAGAGAATAATCTAATTTCACTATTTTACATGTAACTGTCCAGTTTTCCAACACCACTTATTGAAGAGGCTGTCATTTCTCCACTGTGCACTCTTGCCTCCTTTGTTTGAATTAATTGACTATGCATGTACGCTTATTTCTGGTTTTTACTCTGTTAATCTTTGTGTCTTTGTGTGTGTGTGTGTGTGTGTGTGTGTGTGTGCCAGTACCATACTGTTTTGATATTTGTAGCTTTATAGTATAATCTGAAGTCAGGGAGCATGACTACCCCAACTTTGTTGTTTTTTCTGAAGATTCTGTTAGCTGCTCAGGGTCTTTGTGTATCCATACAAATGTTAAGATTATCTGTTCCAGTTTTGTGAAAAATGTCCTTGGAATTTTGATGAGGATTGCAATAAACCTGGGGATTGCCTATGTAGTATGGTCAATTTAACAATATTAAATCTTCCACTCTATGAATATTGTATATCTTTCCATTTTTATTGTCTTCAGTTTCTGTCATCAATTTCTTATAGTTTTCACATTATCAGTCTTTTATCTCTTTTGGTAGGTTTATCCTTAAGTCTTTTTTTTTTTTTTTAATTTTTATTTTTACTTTGGTTTACTTTACATTACTGTATTGGTTTTGCCAAACATTGACATTAATTCACCACGAGTGTACATGCGTTCCCAAACACGAATCACCTCCCATCTCCCACCCCATACCATCCCTCTGGGTCCTCTCCTTGCACCAGTCCAAAGCATCCTGCATCCTGCATCGGACATTGACTGGCGATTCGTTTCTTACATGATAGTATACATGTTTCAATGCCATTCTCCCATCTCATCCCACCCTCTCCCTCCCTCCCTCCCCCAGAGTCCAACAGTTCTATCCTTAAGTCTTTTATTGCAATTGTAAATGAGAATGTTTCCTTGATTTCTCTTTCTGATAGTTTATTGTTAGTGTACTGGAATGCAACAGATTTCTGTATATTAATTTTATATCCTACAGCTTTACTGAATTCATTGATGGGACTAGTAGTTTTCTGTTGGCATCTTTAGGATTTTCTATGTATAAAATCATGTCATCTGCAGACAGTGAGGATTTAAGGGAAGAGCTGTCTATTCTTTTAGGGTTAGAGAGAAGGGGGGGATTTTTGCCCATGAATTTTTGGATCTTGTACTCTGTCCTCAGTGGACACCCTAGGCCAGTTATGGCAGTGAGATGTGCACATGTGTGAGAAATGAAAGTATTGAGCATAAAGATATGCAAAATTGGTAATCCACCACAGTGCTCTCTTGGCCAGAATTCATCCCAAGGGTTGTGAAACTGTCTTTACACTAAGAACCCTGGTGGCCAAGTGGCACTCAGCAACGATGAACCACAGGACCGCCACAGCAGATTGGCTTTCAATAGCAAGTCTTTGCCTCACTGAGTGGAGAAGGCAATGGCAACCCACTCCAGTACTCTTACCTGGAAAATTCCATGAATGGAGGAGCCTGGTAGGCTGCAGTCCATGGGGTCACTAAGAGTCGGGCACAACTGAGTGACTTCACTTTCACTTTTCACTTTCATGCATTGGAGAAGGAAATGGCAACCCACTCCAGTATTCTTGCCTGGAGAATCCCAGGGACAGAGGAGCCTGGTGGGCTGCTGTCTATGCAGAAGCACAGTCAGACACGACTGAAGCGACTTAGCAGCAGCAGCAGTAGCAGCCTCACTGAGCAGCCATGCCTGCAATGGACTTCATGCATGCCCATTCTCTCCCTTTTTGGATTGCCTGACAAACTACCACCTCCATAATTTTCAGTAACAAATAAGATCCAGGCAGATGTGCAAATAAATAGTGTTAACTTTATGGAGCTCATACTATGTGCCAGATTCTAGTCTATACACTACACTTAGATTCTATTATCATTACCATTTTATAAAAAAGGGATTTAGAGGCAAAAAAAAAGCTAATTAACTTTCCAAGCTACTGTTACATGGCAGAATTAGGACTCAAAATCTAGAAGTCTGATTCTAGAACCTGGGCTATGAACCACTGGTCATTCTGACTTTTAGGGGGCTAATGAATTACAAAAACTAATATTGTAACTATATTTTTAACTCCTCGGAAATTCCTTGCTAATTTTAAAAAGCATTCATGAATTGGAAATTGTCTATTAGGATGTTTTAACCTTAACCGTACCTCTACTCCCTCCCCAGATGTCTGTGTCTGGGCAAAGAAATATTTATTTTTATCAGTAGTAAACTGCTGTTTCTTCTCCCTTTCATTCTGTCTTGAGATATTTTTAGAAGAATATATATATATATATATATATACACACACACACACACATATGAATGAATGGGACCTAAAAAAACTTAAAAGCTTTTGCATGGCAAAGGAAACAATAAACAAGACGAAAGCACAACCCTCAGGATAGAAGAAAATAATAGCAAATGAAGAAACTGACAAAGGGTTAATCTCTAAAAGATACAAGATGGACATGCAGCTCAATATCAGAAAAACAAACAACCCTACCAAAAAATGGGCAGAAGACACAAACAGACATTTCTCCAAAGAAAACATAGAGATGGCCAACAGACACATGGAAAATACTCTACATTGCTCATTATCAGAGAAATGCAAATCAAAACTCCACTGAGGTATCACCTCACACCAGTCAGAAAGGTCACTGTCAAAAAACCTACAAACAATAAATGCTGGAGAGAATGTGGAGAAAAGGGAACTCTCTTGCACTGTTGGTGGGAATGTAAATTGATACAGCCACTATAATCAACAGTATGAGAATTCCTTAAAAATCTAGGAATAAAACTACCATATGACCCAGCAATCTCACTACTGGGTGCAAACCCCAAGAAAACCAAAATCACATATACCTCAATGTTCACTGCAGCACTATTTACAATAGCTAGGACATGGAAGCAACCTAGATCCCCACTGACAGATGAATGGATAAAGAAAATGTGGTACATATATACAAGGGAATATTATTCAGTCATGATAAGGGACGAAATTGGGTCATTTCTACAAATGATATGGATGAACCTAGAGTCTGTCATACAGAGTTAAGTAAGTCATAAGGAGAAAAGCAAATGTCATATATTAATGCATATATATGATGTGAAGAGCTGACTCATTGGAGAAGACCCTGATGCTGGGAAAGATTGAGGGCAGGAGGAGAAGGGTCAACAGAGGATAAGATGATTCGATGGCATCACTGACTCAATGGACATGGGTTTGGTTAGACTCCGGGAGTTGGTGATGGACAGGGAGGCCTGGTGTGCTGCAGTTCATGGGGTCGCAAAGAGTCAGACACGATTGAGTGACTGAACTGTACTGATGAAATCTAGAAAACTGGTACATATGAACCTATTTGCATGGCAGTAATAGTGACACAGATGTAGAGAATGGACTTCTGGACACAGTGGGAGAAAGAGAAGGTGGGACAAATAGAGTAGCAATGCCATATATACATTGCCATGGATAAAATAGATAGCTAGTGGGAAGCTGCCATGTAACACTGAGAGCTCAACTCTGTGCTCTTTGATGACTTTGAGTGGTGGGATGAGGGGTGGCGGGGAGGTTTCAGAGGGAGAAGATCTATGTACACTTATAGCTGATTCACATAGTTGTACAGCAGAAACTAACAAAACACTGTAAAGCAATTAACTTCCAGTTAAACATATATATATATATATATATATATATATATATATATGTATTAAAATGTATCTTTAAAAAGAGAAATCTTTTATTCTTATGGAAATCTTCCTACTTACAAGTATGTTGTTTAGTTCATATTAAATAAACATCAGTCATACAATATTACTTATTTTGTAATGTGTTATGGGCCACTCTGATCTTCTGGCCTTCTGGTATTTAAATGACCATCCACATTTCAATGTTAGAGTTAATAGCAACTGGTTTATTTTTATTACCTTGGCTCCAGCAAAAATAAAACCCACCTAACACGAGGTACTTAAAAAGCTTTACAGTGCATGGCTCTTGTTAAGAAAAGCATAAATATTTGAGGTTTGGACTTTATTTATGATTGTTCTTTCACAAGCCATCAAAAACTTGAATTATTCCAAATAAATCTACTAAAGATACTTGCAGTGGGTACTTAACTAAATTTTTCTTATTTTGTTGTTTAGTTTGCCATTTCCTTGCTAAACTGCAGTAGTCCCTTGTTATTCTTTTTATTTAATAGTTATTTCTAATCTCTTACAACATCTGCTTGCAGCCTCACTGTTAATTTCAGGCAAAATGAAAATGCATTTAGAATATTCCATTTTGATTAGAATGATCAAGACACAGTAAAAATGACTGCTCAGATACCCAGAGGGACCTGAAATTCCAACTTCAATCAAATAGGACTTAGTTTGTCAGCTGTTTTTTGAACAAAAATAGTCCCACCTTCATTGTAAATTTCACAGCTACCAAAAATAAGCAAGATTACCATAGATTTCATAATAGAATATATAACCATAAAGGCAACTGCCAAACAACTCAATCACAAACTATGATGAAACCTGATGTAAAACTCTTAACTTGAAGCTATTTTCTATATGCCAGATGTACCCTTTGTTATTTAAAAGGAGAAAAGTATAAAGTTAATTATAATAAAATCTAAAATGTAAAGAATCTAAATGTAAGAATATGTGATTTTTATATTGCTCAGCAGAGAATTTGCATATATGAGTTTTAAAGAAAAATCTACCCATTTGGTCAAATTATGAATATGATTACAAGTTATTGGTTCTTCCTAGTCTACCTATAGGATATTTAAGCACTTTCCTTTTCTCCTTAAAAGAGAGACTTTTAAAAGGTAATGTGCCATCCACTAAACATTTACTGGAATTAAGATATCCAGAGTAAGGCATTCTTTCCTGACTGTATTAATTATATTCATGCACTGAACATCCAAGATCTATGAGGCCATGGTGATGACAAAGGCAAGTGAGACACTACACCAGGGACTTCCCTGGTGGTCCAGTAGTTAAGAATCTGCCTTGCATTGCAGAGGACATGAGCTTGATCCCTGGTCGGAGAAATCCTCACATGCTATAGAGCTACTGAGACCACGTGCCACAATTAGAGTACATGCGCCACAACAAAATATCCCGCATGCCATAATTAAGACCTGGCACAGCCAATAACTAATTAAATAAACGTTTTTCTTTTTTTAAAAGACACTATGTCTTTAAGAAGCTCATTATCTCATGGGAAAGACAAATATATAAACAAGTGACTATAACAACAATGTAATGAAATATTTCAGTGGAGAGATGCACATAGTTGTTGAGAAGCAGAGGGGAGAGAAACACGCAGTTGCCTCTAGGGTGAGTCACATGGTTACAAACAGGGTTAGTCTGAGACAAGATCAGACATCAGACCCAGTAGGGGGCTGGAAAAGCAGACCATATGGCTGGAAAATCGTCCTTCTCTAATAAAAAGTGACATAGAAATTGATTTCAACGTGTTGTATTTTTTCCTTGTGGCTATAGCCTACTAATTCTTCTAAAATATACTCTGTTTTCCAACCATATTTGGAAGCTCCTGCAATATTTAAAATGAGGATTCTGAAAAGTTTGAAGGAAGGCTTCTCTGTGGCTGAAGCTTCTATTTTGTTTGACAGAAGTAAGTTAAAGATCATTTTTATTCATATGTATTTACTTACACGTCTTAATCTAGAAAAATTGAACAGAATGAATCCAGGTAGATTCTCACTGCTAAAGAGTGCCAGGCGTGAAAACAAACAACCTAATCTATCAACAAAATGGGCTCCAGGAGGTCCGGAAGAATGATTCCTCAGTCCTGTGATTCTTTGGGGGAAATTCAGACCCTTGTCCAGCATATAACAAAGCCCCCTCCTACTCTGAACACCCTCCAGCTTCTAGGCAAAGGAGCCTGGTTGGATAGGGCAGTGAAGGGGGGAGTCTGGGACACATGGATCACTGCCCATTGCTGAACACTTGGCCTTGTGGATAACAGGACAAGCTTCACCACCAACCAGATGCCAACAACAACAGGAATGATCTAATTGACACAAGCTGCTAAACTTTCAGAGGAGGTTGTCTGTGTTTCCCTAAGTTAGCAATCCACCATACCTAACACTCAGTTTCTTTTTGACCTTTTTTCTTGTTATCTGCATCTCCAGGTATTCCTGATTTCTTTCCAATTCTTCACCTCTGTCTTTAGAAAAATGAGAGTCCAACTGAATCAGTTACTAATATTGAACACTTGAATTGAAGAGAATTCCAGATCTAGGCCAATTAATAGGTCCCTATTCTTTTCCCTGGTGGCTCAGCTTATAAAGAATCCACTTGCAATGCAGGAAACAGGGGTTTGATCCCTGGGTTGGGAAGATCTCCTGGAGAAGGGAAAGGCTACCCACTCCAGTATTCTGGCCTGGAGAATTTGATAGACTGTATAGTTCATGGAATTGCAAAGAGTCGGACATGACTGAGTGACTTTCACTCACTCACTCCCTTGTGTAGATAACTCAGCATTTTACTATATTCCAGGGAACACTGTTTCTAGGAGAGGTTAATCAGTTTGTTCTGCATTCAAAGAGCTAGGGAAAATTCATACCTGTTGGAAACTCACAATGTGGACTTAAATATAAAGACTCTAAAGTGTTTCAATAAGAAAAAACAAGAAAACCTTTTTAACTGTATTGAATTGTTAAAGGAATCTCTTTTAAGATAAGAGTTTATTTTTGTCTTGAAAACTTTTTATTACACTGAACGTTTAAAAGCATGTCCACAAAGAACTTAGTCTTTAGTTTGGGAAACACTGCTTGAGATGGTTTCAACTAGAATATTGAGATCTGCTTCCATGAGTTGTGGGCTGAGGGTCAGAGATATGTGACACATACTCAGCAATTTATATGTCAGGATCCACTGGTGGACATTTGCCTCAAATGAGGGCATGTAGTCATGGCAGGAACTCTGAATCCTGTCAGTCCCACTCTAGGCAAACCCCATAAACCATGAGAGAATGACTTAGAAATAACTTGGTTACAGAGTCACCAAGGAAGAGGATTAAGTTATGTGATGCAAGAGCCAGCTCAGGTTTCTGAAGTCCCAACAAAGCCAAACTGTTTTTGAATAGGAAGGCCACAAGTTTCTGTCCCTCCTTAAAAGAGATGCATTCAAACCTGGGGACTTTCAGAAGCAACTATGATCATCTCAGGTGATTCATTCATCCATTAACTTCATTTGGATCATGCAGATAGATGAGAAAAGTAAGAGACAGCAGAACCTCTGTTTTGTCCTCTAGCACTCAGAATCCATCTCCCTCTCTCCCCCTATAAAAGACACTAATGAACCTATTTGCAGGGCAGGAACAGAGAAACAGATATAGAGAACAGACTTGTGGGCATGGGGTGGGCAAAGAAAGCATGGGACAAACTGAGAGAGTATTGCTGACATATATATACACGACAATTTATAAAATATATAGCTAGTGGGAAGCTGCTGTATAGCACAGGGAGCTCAACTCAGTGATCTGTGATGACCTAGAGGGGTGGGATGGGGGAATAGAGTAGGAGGGAGGCCCAAGAAGGAGGGGATATAAATATACATATAGCTGATTCACACTGTAGTACAACAGAAACTAACACAACATTGTAAAGCAACTATACTCCCATTAAAAAATATATATATATGTATATATATATAAGAATCCATCTTTCATTTATAATTATATAAAATGCTTTTTTCCCCCTCTCTTTTCCTTTTGTTTTTTTAGGTAAAGTGTTGCTTTGAATATAGAATAAATAATGCAGTTACTTGGTGGTATGAGAGAGGATTAAAATAAAACTATCAGTATTATTGGAAGGCCATTCTTAAATAAAACGTAGTTGGCACCATTTATCTCATGCTGTTCCACCTCCTAGCTGTCTTAGCTGCATCCAGGGCTTCTGTGTCCCTCCCATGTGTTCAGTGTCCTCATGTTGCAAGTCACCCAGAGTCCCATGCTCTGAGTCTCCACATTTCACCTATTTCCTAAACTCTATCAAGACTCACTCATCTGATGATTCATTCTATCAGAACTCTTTTCTATTTAGTTGGAAATCATCCTTAGTAAAAATGTCTGCTAAAATGATAATCTACTCTGCTTATGCACAGTTGGGTAGTCTTTAATTTTACTGACAAATAAACTGAAGCTTTGGAGGCCATGACTTGCTTGAAGTCTCAGAAATATTGTCTGTGTCCAGGTGAAAATACAGTACTTCACTGCATGGTAGTTTAAAAATATATACCACAAAAACAAACTTATGGTTACCAAAGGGGAAAGACAGGAATGGATAAATTGGGAGTTTGGTATTAAAATATACATGTCGCTCAGTTGTATCCAACTCTTTAAGACCCCATGGACTGCAGCCTGCCAGGCTCCTCTGTCCATGGGATTTTCCAGGCAAGAATATTGGAATGGGTTACTATTTCCTCCTCCAGGGGATCCTTCTGACCCAGGGGTTAAACCTCCATCTCCTGCATCTCCTGCATTGTGCTTGTGCTTAGTCAATCAATTGTGTTCGACTCTTGTAACCCCATGGATTACAGCCCGCCAGGTTCCTCTGTCCATGGTGATTCTCCTCTCAAGAATACTAGAGTGGGTTAACATTTCTTCCTCCAAGGGATCTTCTCAACCCAGGGATCAAACCCAGGTCTCCCACATTGCAGGCGGATTCTTTACCATCTGAGCCACAAGGGAAGCCCCACTAACATACACACTACTACATTTAAAACAGATAACAGCAAGGACCTACTGTATAGCACCGAGAACTCTACTCAATGTTTTGTAATATCCTATAAGGATTTCTTTGGAAGGAATGATGCTAAAGCTGAAACTCTAGTACTTTGGCCACCTCATGCGAAGAGTTGACTCATTGGAAAAGACTCTGATGCTGGGGGGGATTAGGGGCAGGAGGAGAAGGGGACGACAGAGGATGAGATGGCTGGATGGCATCACGGACTCAATGGACGTGAGTCTGAGTGAACTTGGGAGTTGGTGATGGACAGGGAGGCCTGGCGTGCTGTGATTCATGGGGTTGCAAAGAGTCGGACACGACTGACTGAACTGAACTGAATACATATATATGTATGCATAAGTGAATCACCATGGTGTAGATCTACACTATTGTGTAGATAAAAGAAACTAATATGATATTGTAAATTAACTATACTTCAATAAAAAATAAAACAACAAAAATATATTAAATATATGACTTTGATGTTCAATGTTAAGCACATATCTTGCTAATTACTTACATAAGTTATTAAATGGCACCTAAACTCATGTTCTACATTTGACCTTTTTTTAATATAAATTTATTTATTTTAATTGGAGGCTAATTACTTTACAATATTGTATTGGTTTTGCCATACATTGACATGAATCTGCCACAGGTGTACATGTGTTCCCCATCCTGAAACCCCCTCCCACCTCCCTCCCCATACCATCCCTCTGGGTCATCCCAGTACACCAGCCCCGAGCATCCTGTATCATGCATCAAAAATGGACTGGCAATTCATTTCACATATAATAATATACATGTTTCAATGCCATTCTCCCAAATCATCCCACCCTCGCCCTCTCCCACAGAGTCCAAAAGACTGTTCTACACATCTGTGTCTCTTTTGCTGTCTCACATACAGGGTTATCACCATCTTTCTAAATTCCATATATATGTGTTAGTATTGGTGTTTTTCTTTCTGGCTTACTTCACTCTGTATAATCAGCTCCAGTTTCATCCACCTCATTAGAACTGATTCAAATGTATTCTTTTTAATGCCTGAGTAACACTTCACTGTGTATATGTACCACCGCTTTCTTATCCATTCATCTGCTGATGGACATCTAGGTTGCTTCCATGTCCTGGCTATTAAAAACAGTGCTGTGATGAAGATTGGGGAACATGTGTCTCTTTCAATTCTGGTTTCCTTGGTGTGTATGCCCAGCAGTGGGATTGCTGGATTGTATGGCAGTTCTATTTCTGGTATTTTAAGGAAACTTCACACTGTTCTCCATAGTGGCTGTACTAATTGGCATTCCCACTAAGAGGGTTCCCTTTTCTCCACACCCTCTCCAGCATTCATTGCTTGTAGACTTTTCGATCACAGCCATTCTGACTGGCGTGAAATGGTACCTCATTGTGTTTTTGATTTGCATTTCTCTGATAATGAGTGATGTTGAGCATCATTTCATGTGTTTGTTAGCCATCTGTATGTCTTCTTTGGAGAAACGTCTGTTTAGTTCTTTGGCCCATTTTTTGATTGGGTCATTTATTTTTCTGGAATTGAGCTGCAGGAGTTGCTTGTATATTTTTGAGATTAATTCTTTCTCAGTTGTTTCATTTGCTATTATTTTCTCCCATTCTGAAGGCTGTCTATTCACCTTACTTATAGTTTCCTTTGTTGAGTAGAAGGTTTTAATTTTAATTAGATCCCATTTGTTTTATTTGTTTTTATTTTAATATTCTGGGAGGTGGGTCATAGAGGATCCTGCTGAGACTTATGTCAGATACTGTTTTGCCTATGTTCTCCTCTAGGAGTTTTATAGTTCCTGGTCTTACATTTAGATCTTTAATCCATTTTGAGTTTATTTTTGTATATGGTGTTAGAAAGTGATCTAGTTTCATTCTTTTAGAAGCGGTTGACCAGTTTTCCCAGCACCACTTGTTAAAGAGATTGTCTTTCCTCCATTGTATATTCTTGCATCCGTTGTCAAAGATAAGGTGTCCATAGGTGCATGGATTTATCTCCGGGCTTTCTATTTTGTTCCATTGATCTGTATTTCTGTCTTTGTGCCAGTACCACACTGTCTTGATGACTGTCACTTTGTAGTAGAGCCTGAAGTCAGGCAGGTTGATTTCTCCAGTTCCATTCTTCTTTCTCAAGATTGCTTTGGCTATTACATGTTTTTTTGTATTTTCATACAAATTGTGAAATTATTTGTTCTAGCTCTGTGAAAAATACCGTTGGTAGCTTGATAGGGATGGCATTGAATCTATACATTGCTTTGGGTAGTATATTCATTTTCACTATATTGATTCTTCCAATCCATGAACAAGGTATATTTCTCCATCTATTAGTGTCCTCTTTGATTTCTTTCACCAATGTTTTATAGTTTTCTATAAATAGGTCTTTTGTTTCTTTAGGTAAATATGTTCCTAAGTAGTTTATTCTTTTCATTGCAGTGGTGAATGGAATTGTTTCCTTAATTTCTCTTTCTATTTTCTCATTATTACTATATAGGAATGCAAGGGATTTTTGTGTGTTGATTTTATATCCTACAACTTTACTATATTCATTGATTAAGTTCAGTTCAGTTCAGTCGCTCAGTCATGTCCGACTCTTGCGACCCCATGATTCGCAGCACACCAGGCCTCCCTGTCCATCACCATCTCCCAGAGTTCACTCAGACTCACATCCATCGAGTCCGTGATGCCATCCAGCCATCTCATCCTCTGTCGTCCCCTTCTCCTCCTGCCCCCAATCCCTCCCAGCATCAGAGTCTTTTCCAATGAGTCAACTCTTCACATGAGGTGGCCAAAGTACTGGAGTTTCAGCTTTAGCATCATTCCTTCCAAATAAATCCCAGGGTTGATCTCCTTCAGGATGGACTGGTTGGATCTCCTTGCAGTCCAAGGGACTCTCAAGAGTCTTCTCCAACACCACAGTTCAAAAGCATCAATTTTGGGGCACTCAGCCTTCTTCACAGTCCAACTCTCACATCCATACATGACCACAGGAAAAACCATAGCCTTGACTAGATGGACCTTAGTCGGCAAAGTAATATGTCTGCTTTTGAATATACTATCTAAGTTGGTTATATCTTTTCTTCCAAGGAGTAAGCGTCTTTTAATTTCATGGCTGCAATCACCATCTGCAGTGATTTTGGAGCCCCCCAAAATAAAGTCTGACACTGTTTCCACTGTTTCCCCATCTATTTCCCATGAAGTGATGGGACCGGATGCCTGATCTTCATTTTCTGAATGTTGATCTTTAAGCCAACTTTGTCACTCTTCTCGTTCACTTTCATCAAGAGGCTTTTTAGTTCCTCTTCACTTTCCTCCATAAGGGTGGTGTCATCTGCATATCTGAGGTTATTGATATTTCACCCAGCAGTCTTGATTCCAGCTTGTGTTTCTTCCAGTCCAGCGTTTCTCATGATGTACTCTGCATAGAAGTTAAATAAGCAGGGTGACAATATACAACCTTGATGTACTCCTTTTCCTATTTGGAACCAGTCTGTTGTTCCATGTCCAGTTCTA
>SJYQ01001694.1:1854887-1880455 GCA_006410935.1 Redunca redunca
TTTTTTTGTGGCATCTTTGTCAGGTTTTGGTATTAGGGTGATGGTGGCCTCATAGAATGAGTTTGGAAGTTTACCTTCCTCTGCAATTTTCTGGAAGAGTTTGAGTACGATAGGTGTTAGCACTTCTCTAAATTTTTGGTAAAATTCAACTGTGAAGCCATCTGGACCTGGGCTTTTGTTTGCTGGAAGATTTCTGATTACAGTTTCAATTTCCGTGCTTGTGATGAGACTGTTAAGATTATCTATTTCTTCCTGGTTCAGTTTTGGAAAGTTGTACTTTTCTAAGAATTTGTCCATTTCTTCCACGTTGTCCATTTTATTGGCATATAATTGCTGATAGTAGTCTCTTATGATCCTGTGTATTTCTGTGTTGTCTGTTGTGATTTCTCCATTTTCATTTCCAATTTTATTGATTTGATTTTCCTCCCTTTGTTTCTTGATGAGTCTGGCTAATAGTTTGTCAATTTTGTTTAACCTTTTGGCTTTGTTGACTTTTGCTATGGTCTCTTTTGTTTCTTTTGCATTTATTTCTGCCCTAATTTTTAAGATTTCTTTCCTTCTACTAACCCTGGGGTTCTTCATTTCTTCCTTTTCTACTTGTTTTAGGTGAAGAGTTAGGTTATTTATTTGACTTTTTCTTGTTTCTTGAGGTATGCCTGTATTGCTATGAACCTTCCCCCTAGCACTACTTTTACAGTGCCACACAGGTTTCGGGTTGTTGTGTTTTCATTTTCATTCATTTCTATGCATATTTTGATTTCTTTTTTGATTTCATCTGTGACTTGTTGGTCATTCAGCAGTGTGCTGTTCAGCCTCCATATGTTGGAATTTTTAATAGTTTTTCTCAGGTAATTGACATCTAATCTTACTGCATTGTGGTCAGAAAAGATGCTTGGAATGATTTCAATTTTTTTTTTTAAATTCACCAAGGCTAGATTTATGGCCCAGGATGTGACCTATCCTGGAGAAGGTTCCATGTGCACTTGAGAAAAAGGAGCAATTCGTTGTTTTGGCATGAAATGTCCTATAGATACCAATTAGGTCTAACTGGTCTATTGTATCAGTTAAAGTTTGCATTTCCTTGTTAATTTTCTGTTTAGTTGATCTATCCATAGGTGTGAGTGGGGTATTAAAGTCTCCCACTATTATTGTGTTATTATTAATTTCCCCTTTAATACTTGTTAGCATTTGTCTTACATATTGTGGTGCTCCTATGTTGGGTGCATATATATTTATAATTATTATATCTTCTTCTTGGATTGATCCTTTGATCATTATATTAGTGTCCTTCTTTGTATCTTTTCACAGCCTTTGTTTTAAAGTCTATTTTATCTCCTGCTTTCTTTTGGTCTCTATTTGTGTGGAATATCTTTTTCCAGCCCTTCACTTTCAGTCCATCTGTGTCCCTTGTTTTGAGTTGGGTTTCTTATAGACAACATATATAGGGGTCTTGTTTTTGTATCCATTCAGCCAGTCTTTGTCTTTTGGTTGGGGCATTCAACCCATTTACACTTAAGGTAATTATTAATAAGTATGATCCCATTGCCATTTACTTTATTGTTTTGGGTTCGAGTTTATACACCCTTTCTGTGTTTCCTGTCTAGAGAAGATCCTTTAGCATTTGTTGGAGAGCTGGTTTTGTCTTCTTCTGGGACTCCTATGATTCGAATGTTGGGGCATTTAATATTGTCCCAGAGGTCTCTGAGATTGTCCTCATTTCTTTTAATTCGTTTTACTTTTTTCCTCCCTGTTTCACTTATTGCCACCATTCTATTTTCTACCTCACTTATCCTATCTTCTGCCTCCATTATTCTGCTGTTGGTTCCCTCCAGAGTGTTTTTGATCTCATTTATTGCATTATTCATTATATATTGACTCTTTTTTATTTCTTCTAGGTCCTTGTTAAACCTTTCTTGCATCTTCTCAATCCTTGTCTCCAGGCTATTTATATGTAACTCCATTTTGTATTCAAGATTTTGGATCATTTTCAGTATCATTATTTGGAATTCTTTATCAGGTAGATTGGAGAAGGCAATGGCACCCCACTCCAGTACTCTTGGCTGGAAAATCCCATTGACAGAGGACCCTGGTGGGCTACAGTCCATGGGGTCGCTAAGAGTTGGAGACGACTGAGCAACTTCACTTTGACTTTTCACTTTCATGCATTGGAGAAGGAAATGGCAACCCACTCCAGTATTCTTGCCTGGAGAATCCCAGGGAAGGCAGAGCCTGGTGGGCTGCCATCTATGGGGTTGCACAGAGTCAGACATGACTGAAGTGACTTAGTAGTAGTAGTATCAGGTAGATTCCCTATCTCTTCCTCTTTTTGGTTTGGTGGGCATTTATCCTGTTTCTTTACCTGCTGGGTATTTCTCTGCCTCTTCATCTTGTTTATATTGCTGTGTTTGGGGTGGCCTTTCTGTACTCTGGCAGTTTGTGGAGTTCTCTTTATTGTGGAGTTTCCTCATTGTGGGTAGGGTTGGACGGGTGGCTTGTCAAGGTTTCCTGGTTAGGGAAGCTTGTGTCAGTGTTCTGGTGGGTGGAGCTGGATTTCTTCTCTCTGGAGTGCAATGAAGTGTCCAGTAATGAGTTATGAGATTTCAGTGGGTTTGGAGTGACTTTGGGCAGCCTGTATATTGAAGCTCAGGGCTAAGTTCCTGTGTTGCTGGAGAATTTGCGTGGTGTGTCTTGCTCTGGATCTTGTTGGCCCTTGGGTGGTGCTTGGTTTCAGTGTAGGTATGGAATCATTTGATGAGATCCTATCGATTAATGTTCCCTGGAGTCAGGAGTTCTCTGGTGTTCTCAGAATTTGGACATAAGCCTCCTGCCTCTGGTTTTCAGTCTTATTCTTAGAGTAGCTTCAAGACTTCTCCATCTATACAGCACTGATGATAAAACATCTGCTTTCAAAGACAATGGGCTGCTTTTCTGGGTGCCTGATGTCCTCTGCCAGCATTCACAAGTTCTTTTGTGGAATTTACTCAGTGTTCAAATGTTCCTTTGATGAATTTGTGGGGAAGAAAGTGGTTTCCCAGTCCTATTCCTCTGCCATCTTAGGACCACCTTCCCATTTGATCTTTAAATGTTGGAGTTCTTCTGGGCTTGGTCTTAAGCATTCATCTCTTCTCACTTAACATACTCTCTTAGACTAGCAGATCACACTCACTTCTTGAATTTGTAACTCAGACCTTTCCATTTAGCCCCAGCTCTCTAAGCATCTCCTCCAGAGTATTTGTTTCAGGCTAGGTAAACATGACATGTCCAAAGTAAAATTAATGATCTTCTTTGCATCTTGCTCCACTCTAAATGCTAACCCACTTGTGGAATCACCATCAATGCTATCCTTGCTCAAGCCAGAAACCTGAGTGCTGTCCTAAATACTTCTCTCATTTTACTTCCTTATTCAATTAATCTTGAATATTCTACTTTTTAAATATGTCTGCAGCATATCCTTTTCTATTTCCACTGTTGTCTTGATAATCAAAGCCACTTGCGATCTTCACTGGATTATGAAATCAGCCTCTTACCTAGTCTCTCTTACTCCTGTCATCCTTCCTCTCAATTTATTCTCCATATTGCTGTTAGCATGATCTTCTGAAAACAAAAATCTAATCATGCCACTCTGCAGCCAAACACTGCACTGCTTCCATCGTAATGTCTAAGTACATTATTACCATGGCTTACACGCTCCCCTATGAGCCTCCTTCCCTTCCCACTGGTGTAGCTTTACTTCCAACACTCTATTTCCACTACAAAGTAGTTATATTTCAATTATTCCACTGCAGTAAACAACATCCTTACATACAGATTTACACATATTATTTCCTTTGTTGGAACTATCTTGTCTCCTGTTCTTGACCAATCAAATTCCTTTTATCCTGTCTCCACATCATTACCCTCACTCATTTCACTCAGAACTTTACATTTATAACACTTATACGAATTGCTAAAAATATGTCGGTTCAGTACATAATTGCATCATTAAATTAAAAGATCTGTATTGTTTTCTGTTCTCCATTTTATCCCTGGTNAACATAGCAGGCTATCAAATAGTACTTCCTTTTGTAAATAATTTATAAGAAAATTTAACATTTAAGAGACATTTTTAGTGATATTTGATAGCAATATCACTGTTTATAGTCTGTAACTGTGTGTGGCATAGTAAAAGTATGAGAAATATAGTTTAGCAAATAATGATTAAGAATGGCCACACCTTACGATTTACCTTAGAGTTAGCAGGCAAGAGAAGATACTTTTTAAAAAGTAGTTCTTTTTATACCTTTAACATATTACAGTTCTTGTTGGCTTATCATTGAGCAAGATTTTGAAAAAGCATGGACTCATTTTAAAAATCAGAGAATAGAAACTTGAAATAACTATCACAAGTAACTACCTGGGTATTCAAGAGTCAAAGAAAAATGGTCTCAATAAATGTTGAACACAGCAGGCAATGGCAATAGCCTACTTTGAAACTGTAACTGAAAGCAGAGTTTCCAGTAAGTGGGTCAGACAGCTTTGCCCTCCTGGCATAAGTTTTTAAGGCAATTGAGAGATTCATGAATTAAAGATAGACCTTTCTAAAATATTACAAATCTACAGCCATCACCTGGCACATTATTTAACAAATTGTCAAGGATTTTCATGAACTCTGCACATGCCAGGCCTGATTCTTACAAACAGCATTGGGGTACTGTGTCCCGGCTGGCTTTAATCAACTGAAAAGGAATGCAATCAGCACCAAAAATTAATAATATTCCTTTTCATGGTCATTTTGTTCCATAAAGAAATAACAAATGGGTTAAAAAAAAAACACTGTGAGAAAAATCACAAAATAATGTCTCCATAGGAAAAATAAGTTAGTTTGATTTGAAGATTCCCATGATTATTTCTACATGATTTCCTAAAGCAATAGACTTCAATGGATGCTTCTGAAAACATTTTCCATTTTGATCAGAGTCATATAAAGAGCTTTGCCACAGGACAAAATAAATCACCAATCTTACCTAAGTGTATCACAGACTGTGGAACTAGGCAAATACACACAGGTACATAAATTCACATTCAGAGAATTACCATTTTACATGGCCAGAAAACTATTATTTTATAGTTATTTCATAATGTTATTGATTTTTTAAGACTTTCAGATTATTATCACTTCTTAAAACCTCATGAAAAGTAAGGAACAATATTCTGTACCCAGGGATGTTCTATCAACATACACAAATTTTTTAAATTATTTATTTAAATTGGAGGATAATTGCTTCAAAATATTGTGATGATTTTTGCCATATATTAATATGAATTGGCCATAGGAATCAGTGAACTAAAATGAACTAGAATGGGTGAATTTACTCATATTACCATTATATCTACTACTGTAGGCGGGAATTCCTTAGAAGAAATGGAGTAGCCATCATAGTCAAGAAAAGAGTCTGAAATGCAATATTTTGGATACAGTCTCAAAAACAACAGAATGATCTCTGTTCATTTCCAAGGCAAAGCAATCAATATCACAGTAATCCAAGACTATGCCCCAACCAGTAATGCTAAAGTTGGACGGTTCTATGAAGACCTATAAGACCTTTTAGAACTAACTCCCAAAAGAGAAGTCCTTTTAATTATAGGGTACTGGAATGCAAAAGTAGGAAGTCAAGAAACACCTGGAGTAACAGGCAAATTTGGCCTTGCAGTACAGAATGAAGCAGGGCAAAGGCTAATAGAGTTTTGCCAAGAGGACACATTGGTCATAGCAAACACCCTCTTCCAACAAGACAAGAGAAGACTCTACATATGGACATCACCAGATGGTCAATACTGAAATCAGATTGATTATTTCCTTTGGCAAAAGATGGAGAAGCCCTCTACAGTCAGCAAAAACAAGACTGGGAGCTGACTGTGGCTTAGATCATGAACTTCTTATTGTCAAATTCAAACTTAAATTGAAGAAAGTGGGGAAAACCACTAGACCATTCAGGTATGACCTAAATCAAACTCCTTATGATCAAACTCCTTATTATACAGTTAAAGTGACAAGATATTTAAGGGATTAGATCTGATTGAGTGCCTGATGAATTATGGATGGAGGTTCATAACATTGTACAGGAGACAGGGATCAAGTCCACCCCTAAGAAAATGAAATGCAAAAAAAAGCAAAATGGCTATCTGAGGAGGCCTTAGAAACAGCTGTGAAAAGAAGAGAAGCAAAAAGCAAAGGAGAAAAGAAAAGATGTACCCATTTGAATGCAGAGTTCCAAGAATAGCAAGGATAGATAAGAAACTCTTCCTCAGTGATCAGTGCAAAGAAATAGAGGAAAACAATAGAATGGCAAAGACTAGCGATCTATTCAAGAAAATTAGAGATACCAAGGGAACATTTCATGCAAAGATGGGCACAATAAAGGACAGAAATGGTGTGGACCTAACAGAAGCAGAAGATATTAAGAAGAGGTGGCAAGAATACACAGAACTGTACAAAAAAGATCATGACGCAGATAATCATGACGATGTGATCATTACCTAGAGCTAGACATCCTGGAGTGTGAAGTCAAGTGGGCCTTAGGAAGCATCAGTGTGAACAAAGCTAGTGGAGATGATGTAATTCCAGTGGAGCTATTTCAAATCCTGGAAGATGATGCTGTGAAAGTGCTGCATTCAATATGCCAGCAAATTTGGAAAACTCAGCAGTGGCCACAGGACTGGAAAAGGTCAGTGTTCATTCCAATCCCAAAGAAAGGCAATGCCAGAGAATGCTCAAACTACTACACAATTGCACTCATCACACACTCTAGTAAATTAATGCTCAAAATTCTCCAAGCTAGGCTTCAGCAAAACATGAGCCATGAATTTCCAGATGTTCAAGCTGGATTTAGAAAAGGCAGAGGAACCAGAGATCAAATTGCCAGCATCCATTGGATCATTGAAAAAGCAAGAGTTCCTGAAAAACATCTATTTCTGCTTTATTGACTATGCCCAAGCCTTTGGCTCCATAGATCACGATAAACTGTGGAAAATTCTGAAAGAGATGGGAATACCAGACCACCTGACCTGCCTCTTGAGAAACCTATACGTAGGTCAGGAAACAACAGTTAGAACTGGACATGGACCAACAGACTGGTCCCAAATAGGAAAAGGAGTACATCAAGGCTGCATATTGTCACCCTCTTTATTNGACCACCTGACCTGCCTCTTGAGAAACCTATACGTAGGTCAGGAAACAACAGTTAGAACTGGACATGGACCAACAGACTGGTCCCAAATAGGAAAAGGAGTACATCAAGGCTGCATATTGTCACCCTCTTTATTTAACTTATATGCAGAGTACATCATGAGAAACACTGGGTTGTATGAAGCACAAGCTGGAATCAAGACTGCTGGGAGAAAAATCAATAACTATGCAGGTGACACCACCCTTATTGCAGAAAGTGAAGAAGAACTAAAGAGCCTCTTGATGAAAGTGAAAGAGGAGAGTGAAACTGTTTGCTTAGGGCTCAACACTGAGAAAACGAAGATCATGGCATCTGGTCCTGTCACTTCACGGCAAACAGATGAGGAAACAGTGGAAACAGTGGCTGACTTTATTTTGGGGTGCTCTAAAATCATTGCAAATGGTGATTGCAGCCATAAAATTAAAAGATGCATACTCCTTGAAAAGAAAGCTATGACCAACCTAGACAGCATATTTTACAAAGCAGAGATATTACTTTGTCAATAAAGGTCCATCTAGTCAAAGCTATGGTTTTCCCAGTAGTCATGTATGGATATGAGAGTTAGACTATAAAAAAAGCTGAGCACCAAAGAATAATGCTTTTGAACTGTGGTGTTGGAGAAGACTCTTGAGAGTCCCTTGGACTGCAAGGAGATCCAACCAGTCCATCCTAAAGGACGTCAGTCCTGAGTGTTTATTGGAAGGACTGATGTTGAAGCTGAAATTTCAATACTTTGGCCACCTGACAAGAAGTACTCTCTTTGGAAAAGACCCTGATGCTGGGAAAGATTGACCGCAGGAGAAGGGGATGACGGAGGATAAGATGGTTGGATGACATTACCAACTCAGTGGACATGAGTTTGGGTAAACTCCAGGAGTTGGTGGTGGACAGGAAGGCTTTGCATGCTGTAGTCCATGGGGTTGCAAAGAATCAGACACGATTTCAGAAAACTAAGTTCATGGCATCTGGTCCCATCACTTCAAGGCAAATAGATGGGGAAACAGTGGAAACAGTGGCTGACTTTATTTTTCTGGGATCCCAAATCACTGCAGATGGTGATTGCAGCCATGAAATTAAAAGGTGCATACTCCTTGGAAGGAAAGTTATGATCAACCTAGATCGCATATTCAAAAGCAAAGACATTACTTTGCCAAAAAGGTCCGTCCAGTCAAGGCTATGGTTTAACCAGTGGTCATGTATGGATGTGAGAGTTGGACTGTGAAAAAGGCTGAGCACCAAAGAATTGATGTTTTTGAACTGTGGTGTTGGAGAAGACTCTTGAGAGTCCCTTGGACTGCAAGGAGATCCAACCAGTCCATCCTAAAGGAGATCAGTCCTGGGTGTTCATTGGAAGGACTGATGTTGAAGCTGAAACTCCAATACTTTGGCCACCTGATGTGAAGAGCTGACTCATTTGGAAAGACCCTGATATCAGCTGGGAAAGATTGAGGGCAGGAGGAGAAGGGGATGACAGAGGATCAGATGGTTGGATGGCATCACTGACTGAATGGAAGTGGGTTTGGGTGGACTCCAGGAGTTGGTGATGGACAGGGAGGCCTGGCATGCTGTGGTTCATCGGGTCGCAGAGTCAGACATTACTGAGTGACTGAACTGAACTGAACTGATACATGTGTCCCTTCCATACTGAACCCCCCTCCCACCTCCCTCTCTATTCTATCCCTCCAGGTTGTCACAGACCACCAGTTTGGGTCCCCTGCTACATACGTCAAACTTGTACTGGTTATCTATTTTATCTAAATTTTCAACATAATAGAATGAAAACCCCACTATTAGGTTCCAGTGCCTTGACTTTGACCTTAATTAAGTTATACTTCTTTGGCCCACCACTCCCTAAGTAAAACTTGAAATGTTAAAAAAAAAAAAAAAAGAGGTATTCTTAGAGATAGGATAATGAACTATTCTATCTAGCTCATGAAATATGACCACTGTTTCAGAGAGACACTTTGATTTAATGTGCATTGGCAGACAATGCAAAAATTACGAGTGGCCCTTATGTGACACACACATACACTGCAAAGCTTGAATTACTCATTTGTTTATCTCATAAAGCATAGGCTGGTGCAACATAAGGGCATTTCTAGCAAAACCCATGGAGACATAATCTGTAACTGTTTAAAATGATAAAAGGCTAACAAAATGGATTGAACACAGCATATCGAGGGCATATGATTAACAGCATTCAGGAAATCAAAACATAGAGAAAACGCCAAGTAAAAAGCATGAGTCTAAACATCTGGCCTTGCAGTTATGAATATTTTCACTATGCATTCAGTGGCGAACAATTGCTTCTTAGTTAGTAACTGAGGCTTGTCTTTTGACACCACCTTGTATTCCCTGAATCTATATGGTCTATTGGTGACATTTAAATCATATCTTTTGTTGAGTGTCTACAGCAATTGGATAGCTGTGAAATTTTGCATTTGATTCTATCACAGTGTCGTTCTTCACATGAGAGCATTTAAGATGCATCAAATGCCTCCACATAGACTTTTCCACATTGCTGAATTAACACAAACAAAATGATGAATGGTCCAATTTAAGTGTAGCTACTGTGAAATGCCAGGCTAGATTCCCTCAGTAATGCCACTTGTATACATGCCACACCCTACAACTCAACAACAACAAAAAAATATCAATTGATTAAAAATGGGTAAAAAAAGTGGATAGACATTTTTCTAAAGAAAATACATAAATGGCCAGTAAGCATATCAAAAGCTATCCAACATTACTAGTGATCAGGGAAATGCTCATCAAAACCACCATGAAATTCTCCTCACACCTGCTAGGATGGTCACTATCAGAAAAAACAAACAAACAAACAAACAAACAAAAAAAAACAAAGTGAATACAAGCTTGATGAGGTTGTAGAGAAACTGGCACCCTTGTATACCATTGGTAGGGATATAAAATGGTACAACCACTAAAGAAAACAGAACAACTCCTTAGAAAGCTAAAAATAGAATTACCACACAGCCCAACAATCTCATATCTGTGTATATATATATATCCGAAAGAATTGAAAATAGGATCTTGAAAAGATTTTTGCATATTTGTTCACTGTAAAATCACTCACAACAACTACAATGTAGAAACAACCAAAATGTTCACTGGCAGGTGAATAAAGAAAATGTGATTTATTATGTGGTATATATACAATATTACTCAGCCTTAAAAAAAGAAGGAAATCATGTTACATGTTACAACATGAATGAACTTTGAGGACATTATGTTAAGTGAAATAAATTGATTGCAAATGGATAATCACTATATGATTCCACTTCAAGAAGGTTTTTAAAGTAGTCAAACATAGGAACAGAAATTAGAATGGTGGTTGCCAGAGGCTGAAGGGAGGGGATGAGAGGAGTAGTTTTTCCTTGTGTATAATGTTCAGCAGCCATGAAGTTAAAAGACACTTGGTCCTTGGAAGAAAAGCTATGGGACAAACCTAGACAGCATATTAAAAAGCAGAGATATCACTTTGCCAACAAAGGTCCATCTAGTCAAAGCTATGGTTTTTCCAGTAGTCACGTATGGATATGAGAGTTGGACTATAAAGAAGGCTGAGCACTGAGGAACTGATGTTTCCAAACTGTGGTGTTGGAGATAAACTTTTGAGAGTCCCTTGGACAGCAAGGAGATCAAACTAGTCCATCCTAAAGGAAATCAACCCTGAATATTCATTGGAAGGACTGATGTTGAAGCTGAAGCTCCAATGGTTTGGCCACCTGGTGCAAAGTGCAGACTTATTGGAAAAGACCCTAATGCTGGGGAAAATTAAGGACAGGAGGATAAGGGGGGAATAGGATGAGATGGTTGGATGGCATCACCGACTCAGTGGGCATGAATTTGAGCAAACTCCAGGTGATAGTGAAGGACAAGGAAGCCTGGAGTGCTGCAGTCCATGAGGTCATGAGGAGTTGGACACAACTGAGCAACTGAAAACAATGTGTTTCAGACTGGCAGGAAAAAAAAAAGTTCTAGAGATCTGCTGTAGGACAATGTACATGTAGTTAACACTGCTACACTGTGCACTTAAGAGTGGTTAAGATGGAAAATTTTGCTATGTGTGTTTTTACTACAATAAACTAAGAAGCCCCTGAAACAAACACTGTGTAGGTAAGGGAATGTACACAGGCCAAGAAGCAGCTGACAGCTCCTCAGTCTTACACAGAAACAAAGGGGCAGGTTCTCCACCCCATCTCCTCTCCACACTAAGCAACCCAGGACACTTCAACAAGGAGGGCTTGGGTGGTATAAGCATTTACTAAATTACAAAATGAATATTTCTTATTAGATTTCTGTTATTGCTTCTTACTTTTCTCCTATCATTTATTTATTTTTAAGCTAAATTGCTTACATCCAAGGTTTTGTTCCTAGTTTGACAAACTATCAAGTCCATGATATCTTCATGTCCCCTCCTTCCTTCTGTTCTAATGTAGGTTATCTAGGCCTGATGAACTCCTATGTTTGCTTGCTGTCTTTGTTTAATTGATCTTCTTGTTCACAGTCACTACTGCTTGGACTCTATATCATTCATTCATTCATGTTCTCTTTCTCTCCTCTTGCCCTTTAAATGTTTATCTCTTATTTTAATTGAGGGCTTCCCTGGTAGTTCAGTTGGTAAAGAATCCACCTGCGATGCAGGAGACCCCAGTTTGATTGATCATACCCTTAAGTACTTAAGTAGCTTTGATGCTTATATCCCTTTATTTTCCTAAAATTATTTTTCTTTTTGAGGTACCTCTTTGCATTTCCTTAGAGAGATCTGTGTCTAGAAAGCACTACATATTATTGCATGTCTAATTTTTTAAAAGCCTTATTCTCTCTTCACACAGGAACAGAAGAGAGGAGTTCAGCATAAAATTCGAGGTGGCAAGTTGTTTCCCTTAGCTCTCTGAGCACGGTTCCATTCTCCTGGTGTGGCCAGAATGCTGAAATAGAAAATCAAAATCACTATTTACTTTATTCTATGTGTGCTTCCTCCATTAATCCTTTCGTAGGCGATTCCTCCATTCATTTAGTTTTCTTCCTTGCTTTGGTGATGCTGTCTCTCCTTAAAGGTTCAATGACTAATAGATATTTGGATTAGTTTGTAGTTGAAATTTTCTGCGTGACCACTGGATGTATCAATACATAGTCTGTCTGAGGGTGGAGGTTAGAGAAGGCAAGAAATGACTTTGGTGGTTTGTACTCCCATCTCTTTTAAGAAGGAGGGAGTAGGAGGCTGAATATGTAGTCAAACACCCTGGGGTCAGTCTCTGCACAGCACACTCCTTATTCCACTTGGGTATCACCAGCTTGTCTTTCCCATATAAGCTGCCATTTACAAGGCTCCATCTTATAACTTGTCTCTCCACCATCGCTGTTTGACCCAGGCTTGAGTAGAGATAGGCAAGGGTCAACCCATTCTGATTCTGTTAATAACCACATATTCTGTCATTTGCCTTGGACCACTCTCACACTCTTTATATTCACTCTTTCCAGATGTGTTAATTCTTATGTTATCATTAGAGAAAAATTGTTCTTCCCAACTCAAGATCTTTCCTCTACATGAAGGAAGCTTTGCTAGCTGTAACACTTCTGGTCTATCTCTTGTCTTTAAATATCCCTCCCCTAGAGGGGAGGACATAGATTGAGGTATTCAGAATAACGTGGGCAAATCAAACCCAGAGACTCCTTTTTTCCCTCACTCCAAAGTGCCTGCCTTCAGAAATCATGACATCTTCTCTGTTCTGCTATACTATGGATCTTACAAGAGCAGCAACCACATCTCTTCATGTGGGAAGGTCTGCTCCAGTCTGGTGTTGCCATGGCTGGCTGGGAGGTCTGTTTCATGTTCCTATACACAAACTCACCTGTCCTGAGATATCATATAAGCCACATTCTCCAGTATCAGTTTCAAGAAGCCAAATATGTCATTCCAAGTCTTAGCCCATTGTCTTTGTTCTCCACTGACTCAGAACTCAAGTAATAAAGCAGACCACTGTGTATCAGACTTCTTAGAGCAGAACATAGGTATTTGAGACCATTGTTTTCCATCACCTTTCTAATCTTCCATTTTAGCAATTTCTGGTCCACCAAGGAATCAATATATTGCAAAAGAATCCAACCAGTCTATCCTAAAGGAGATCAGTCCTGGTGTTCATTGGAAGGACTGATGCTGAAGCTGAAACTTCAGTACTTTGGCCACCTCATGCAAAGAGCTGACTCATTGGAAAAGCCCCTGATGCTGGGAGAGATGGAGGGCAGGAGGAGAAAGGGACGACAGAGGATGAGATGGCTGGATGGCATCACCAACTCAACGGACATGAGTTTGAGTGAACTCCGGGAGTTGGTGAGGGACAGGGCGGCCTGGTGTGCTGCAATTCATGGGGTCACAAAGAGTTGGACACGACTGAGCGACTGAACTCAACTAAACTGAAAGTTATGCATTAGTTAAATTCACTTTTCTATCATTTCAAAGGGTTAAGTGAGGGAGTTGTGCACTACAGCATGTAGTCAGCCTAACATCTGAAAACAAATCCCTTCTTCTAAAACAAATACATATCTAGTCTAGTCCTGAAGTTCTCAGCTGGCAGGAACAGTCCTGCTCAAGGTAGGATTTAAAAATGAGAAGCATTGTAGTTGTCACAACAACTAGGTGGCATTTGGTATCTATGGATAGAGAAGCTAAACATTTTTCATTTCAAACTAATCCTACAATGTAATTACTAAATCATCATCACTCTAGAGAAAAGACAACTAGGGTATTAGAAGATTCCTCGACCTGCCAAATAACACCTGGTTGGTACTTAGAGAAACTGGGATGAAATTTCAGATCTATCTGATATAGAAACTATCCCATTATTTTCCTAAATTATTTTTTCTTCTTTCTGAAGCACATCTTACCATTTTTTTCAGAGAAGTCTGTGTCTAGAAAACATAACTTGTTGCTTCTTCCCCATGGTGGCCCCACTCCTAGAGTTGCATCACAATAATCACTTGGCTAAAAGCACTTTCCTGTATTATTCTCATTGAGACACCAATTTATTGACAATAACTGCCTTATAAATTTCCCCCAAAGCTCAAACCCCAAGTGAAGGGTCCTTTTTCCTTTTTATAAGTCAATTTAGAGTCGAAGGCATTCACCTGAATAACCCCAGTTCCCAATCCTTTCCTTCACAGTCCTATGCTTTCCCTCTGCTTCATCCCATCCTATATTCCCAAGTATGGCAAGAAAGACTTGCTCTGGCTGTTTCTATTTCTCCTTCTCTCCCAGCACTCAGCAAAGCATTAAGGAGCTTGTGCTCATTTGCTCTTTTCTAGTTATTTTTGTATCTACCACAATCACACCTGCTCCAGTGATTTCTGGACGCACTGGATGCCTGCCATCTGACAGAAACAGTTGTGCTTATTTGTCTGAGCAGAAGGACTGCATTGCTAATGGCTCAGGACTCCGATTGATGACACTGTTCACAGAAGACAAGGACCAGAGGTCAGTCTGTAGTTTGCCTTCAAAAGCTATTTTTTTTTCCAGAAAAAAAGAGTTTATCCTGTGTCAGTTTTTAAGAGAAGGTTCAGGCTGGTACTTCCTTGTTACAGAGAAATAGATTATAAGTTCCTTGAGAGTGAAGACCTGTATTTATTAATATTATATGTGTTATCTGTAACTACATATAAGTAATCAGTTATACATATAAGTAATCAGTTACAGAATCATAGAAAATATAACTTCCTGATGCTCAGGGACCTTAATAAAATTTCTGAAGAACAATTCACTAGTAAAAGCACAAGCTTTACTAGCTTTCTGTCCTCCACCCCATCTATTTCCTTCCATTAGTAAATGATTTCGTGATGCACAGTATACCTAGAGGCTTTGTAATTAATTAAACAATGAGGTTGTGGTATGTCAGATTCATAACCTCCTTATCCACAGCACTCAGGACCACATCCTAAGCAGAATTTTGGTTTCAGTGAAACAACATCAACTGTCATGCTAAATTAATATTGTTAATTAAAAATACATGGAACTTTTAATTTTTCTTACATTTAACTTGCATTAGTTTACAATCAAAAGCCCTGTAAACATAAAGAATATTTCTTAGCTTTATATATTTAAACTTAAATGATATTAAAATTAAACTAATTTAAATAAAAACTGGGCACATGTAGTGATCCATCTCCAAAATGCCATCGTTTTCTTCTCTCCATTTTGTGCAAGCCATTCCCCCACTGAGGGTAAAAGGCCAACTCCCTAAATTCCCAAACATGAACTCACTGGCCTGTAACTGCTCTCATCAACAGAACGTGGCAGAAGTGGCAATAGTAATAATGTGCAACCTCTGAGGCTGGGTTCTCCGGAGTCCGTAGCTTTCACTTGAATCCCTTGGGACATTTGCACTGTCAAAAGCTACCTATCATCTAAAATGTCCAGCTATTTTGCTGCCATAATATGAGGAAGCCTAACTAGCCACGTGAAGGAAAGACATGGAAAAAGAAGTACCTGATGAGCCCCACTTTTTCTAAATTCTTGATCAGGCTTCAGACATGTAAGGATAGAGGCCTTCAGCAGTCTTGGCAACTGTTTGAGTCCAACTGTTTTAGGGGTCCCAAGTGAAAACCACTGAACTCAGTCCATCCTCAGAAGCACAAGAAATAATAATAACATGCTGTTTAAGCCACTAAGTTTGGGGTTTGTTACAAAGCATTAAATAAACAGAATTATGTCCACACATTTTTCTTTTTAGGAAAATGTTAATATATGGAGCCAACATGAAGGAGTTCCCAAAGGCCAAATTTGGAACATTTGAGCAACAACGTAATGATTGTAATGGATTCTCATCAGCTAAAATAACTATCCCTGAGTCCATACTGGTATAAATAATTGAATAATTAAATCCATGGGGAAGAGGAGACAATTTTCCTGCAAGCAGTATTCAAATCAATAAATACAGTTAGAATGATAGAAAATCACCACTTACAAATATCACATATATAATTTTTGCTGATAAGAATCACTGATGGCTGCTAAATTCCATTGGCAAAGAATAAGTAGAAACAGGATATTTGTATAGCCTCAAAAAGTGGTGAAGAACCTACCTGCCAGTACAGGTAGACTTAAGAGACACAGGCTCGATCAGAAAGATCCCCTGGAGTAGGGCATGGCAACCCACTGTAGTATTTTTGCCTTGAGAATCCTATGGACATAAGTGCCTAGCAGGCTGCAGTCCATAGTGTGGCACATAGTTGGACATGACTGAAGTGACTTAGCATGCAAACTTTCCACAAAAATACTTATGATTATGAGAAAAAATAGCTACTTCACAGTAGAGAAACCTGTCATATACCACCTTAGCAAAGGGATCAAGATGAATCTATAATAATACATGCTGATATCATGTAACTCCTGATTTTATGCTAATCCTGCTTAACAAAAGGTATAACCTATTCCTGCTTAAAAAAAAAAAAAAGTATAACCTTAATCTACTCATGAGGAAAAAAAAATCAGACAAACTCAAACTGGGAAACATAGTGCAAAAGTAAATGATGATCTTAACAACTGTCAGAGCCACCAGAGAGAGACTGAGAAACTCTGAGATGGAGGGAAAGGAAGGATGCATGAAAACAAAATGCAATGTGGAATTCAGGACTGTATTTTAAAGCAGTAAAACAAAACAAAAAAGGAATTCATGGAGTAACTGGTGCAACTTGAGTAAGGTCTGAAGACTCCTAATATTATTGTATAAATACTATGTCCCTGGCTTAGATAACTATATGATCACTGTTATCATGGAAGATGTTAACAGCAGGAAAAGCTGGCATACAAAAAGATCCATGTACCACTTTGCGACTTTTTTTAGGTCAAAATTATCTTAAATAGATAGTAAATATCAATAGTCACAAAATTATATCAGAGGAGAATTCGGTGTGACCTCAAAAGTTGTTCCATTTTATTCTTACAGAAGAGACATTTAAATGGCTATTTTAAAAGACATTTTAAAAAATGAGATTTTTCATATATGTAATGTTTTAATAAATAGTTGAAAAAAAGTTGATCTATAAGTCAAAACTGACAAACACAGTTGTGTGATCTTCTATCCAAAAACAGTTTCATAACTTAATTGCCTATCCTGTGGTCTATGTCACTGCTGCCTTTCAGGTTCCAGCACAGAGAGTAAGGCCATGTAAACAGCTGCCATCTTGCAACTGCAATTGAGCTGTTGACAGTTTTACACAGGTCTTGATTTTGGTTTGCTATGCAAATCATTCTGGAGGTGGACATGGAAGGGGAGAAAGTATAGGTTCTCTAATACCACCGGTATAAAGAATTTTCTTGTTGCACAGCATGGATCCTTGGCTGGCACTTGAATCCTGCAAAATCCTGCCTAGTAGGTTGAACCAAGAGTTGAAAGATGAGAATAAAACTTGTGGGTTGAAGTGGAGTCAGTCAGAAGCCATTGCTTAGTTCCAGCAGGGCTTCCAAAGATTAATAAAAGTACAGGATGGGGAGGAGGCAGATCACTTACTAGCTTTTCCTGCTTCAGTCTTTATAATTCAGACTTGGCACACAGTTATTTTTCTTAACATTAGACATAAATATTAGACTATTAATAGTGCCCAAACATTGAAAGTCACCTTAAATATTTTGGATGACTTAATTCTCATGACTAACTGCTTCTCTGACACATTATTGGGCTTCCCCAATGGCTCAGACAATAAAGAATCCACCTGCAATGCAGGAAACCCAGGTTCAGACCTTGGGTCATGTGGATCCCCAGGAGAAGAGAATGACAAACCACTCCAGTATTCTTGCCTGGGAAATCCCATGGACAGAGGAGCCTGGTGGGCTATAGACCATGGGGTCACAAAAAGTTGGACACAACTGAGCGACTAACACTTGACACATTAGTATTGATAACTGAGAACTTTCTTCTGTCTCAAGAAAGCAACACTTGACTTTTAATGATCAGGAGATTTTAAGACTTTATACTTCTTTAATACTCATCTAATTAAGAAGCATCTGTGTTCTTTGAAAGTTAAGGATATTAAATAATATAATCACTACTAGTATACTTTCTGCAACTATGTTTTCTTTTTTTATTGAAGTATAGCTGACTTACAGTGATTAGTTTCAGCTATGTAGCCCAATAATTCAGCTTTATATATAAAGCTGAATTATATATTTTTTAGATTCTTTTATAGGTTATTATAAAATTGTACTATACAATAGATTCTTGTTGGTTATCTATTTTATATATAAGATTCCTGCACAAGAAGGAGACAAGGCAGGAAATGGAAGGATACCAGGGAGACCAGAGGACAGGATGATAAGTGGTCCTAAGTGCATGGGAAGTGTAGAGCAAGTACCCGGAAATCAAAAGAAAATGGAGTATCTTTAGCCATCCACGGAAAGCCACCTTTTTACCAAAAGTCAAATGAAGACTCTTTCAGTGTGTTAGTGTTAGTGTGTTATGTCCATCTCTTTGCGACTCCATGGACTACAGGCTGCCAGACTTCTCTGTCCACGGAATTCTACAGGTAAGAATACTGGAGTGGGTTGCAATTCTCTTTTATCTACTTGTCTACACTATAAAATTTGGGATTTTGTCTTTTTTCTGGTTCTCTTTTCAAACCACACGTGGATCTTATTTTCTCAACTAGACAATATCTTCTTTATGTGAAAAAGCTATATGCCTTTTATGCTTTCCTTGGTGTCTGGTACAGTCCAGACACAGGTTGAGGAACATAATCAAGAGTGACCGGTTGATGGATTAGGGACAGAAGCCATTTATTTGTGTAAAAGTGCTCAGAGACAAGTAAATACAAGAGTTAATTTAGACAGGTGAGCACCTCTGAAAATTCTCAGAATGTACTATCTGAAATACCACTATTTTTATAATCTTCTCTAAATTTTCCTGATTTTCAAGAGGCTGCATTTGGAAAATAAATGTATCTGCATGAAAGATTTTTATTTCTTAACCATTTTAGGAAATTGTATTCTGAAAAGGTGGACATTTTATCATTACTTTTTTTCATTTCAATATTGTCTCTCCATTGCATGCTTACTATGCCAACACTCACAATTTTCTGAGTGGTTTCATGCTGAAGAAAAGTTACAATGGAAACATTTCAATGATAAAAGAAAGCCAGTTAAAAGTCAGACAGTAGAAAATATTCAAAATTTTATAGCACAGACAACTAGAAAAAAGTAGATAAAATCCATAACCCAAAATTGTATAGCATAGACAACTAAAGAAAAGAGATACAGAATAATGTTAAATTCCTAATGTCTGATGGTCAAAAGAATTTCAAAGAAATACTTGCAAATAAAACACTGCATTTTTAGCATCATACTAACTGTGAATTTGACTAGCTTATTATAAACTGCTCTTAAGGGAAATTAAAGTACTGATTAATGCAATATTAACATAGAGCTAAATATAAGTAATGGCATCACATTCCTGACAATAATGTTAATGAGATATTATTTAATTTAATCTTTACAATTACCACACGTGCACGCTTAGTTGCTAAGTCATGTCTGACTCTTTGCAACCCCATGGACTGTACCAGCCAGGCTCCTCTGTGAGATTTTCCAGGTACGAATACTGGAATGGGTTGCCATTTGCTCCTCCAAGGAATCTTGCTGACCCAGGGATCGAACCCACATCTCCTGGGTCTCCTGCATTGGCAGGCAGATTATTTACCACTGAGCCACCTGGGCCACCTATTTCCAATCACCATGTCACATTATGAGCCTTGCTGGAAACTAAGTCTAAGGATGATTACCTAAGTTGACCAAGGTTAGATAGCAAGGAAGCCAACACTGGAATTCCAGTCTCTCTGATATCGAAACCAGAACTCACATCTACTACTCTCTACTTTCCTTGCATGAACAGTCATCTATTTTATATACACATCAACTGGAGTTGCCAAGCATTATACTAGATACTGGGAAAGCAGGAGTTGGCACAATAGACACAAGTTTATAATTTGGATATCATGGAGTTTACAATTATCAAATCACTCAGTAAAAAGTACATATTAATCAACTAATCCTACAAATTCATAAATGAAGGTTGTGGTAAGTGCTACAAAGACATAAGGTATCATAGAAAGATCTTAGCATTCAAGAGGAAAAAGAAGTTTTTCACACTGAGGAGAATCTCTCAGGAAGGAAGAAGAATGCTGCAAAGGGCTGGAGGTGGAAGAGAGCAGTATCTGTTCTGGGATCTGAGCAGAAACTGGTGTGGCTAGAACATGGAGTCTGAGGTAGGAAGGGGTTTTCCAGGCCTGGAAAAGGGCACTGACATTCAGGCCTTTGCCAACCATTTTAAGGACTGTGCCTTCATATACATGCAACCTGAAACAATGGTACAGATGAACTTATTTGCAAAGCAGAGATAGAGACACAGATGTAGAGAACAAAACCATGGATCCCAAGGAGGGGGAAAGGGGGTGGGGTGGACTGGGAGCTGGGATTGACACATATACACTAGGGAAACTATGTATAAAATAGATAACTAATGAGAACCTGCTGTTATAACACAGAGAACCCTACTCAATGCTCTGTGGGGACGTAAATGGGAAGGAAATCCAAGAAAGAGGCAGTATATGTATAGCTGATTCACTTTACTGTACAGCAGAAACTAACACAACATTGTAAAGCAACTGGAATCCAATAAAATGTTAAAAAAAAAGAAAAAGAAAAAGAAAAATACTGTATGATCTCACCTAAATGTGGAATCTAAAAAAGTCACCATCACAAAAGCAGAGAGTAGAATGGTGGTTACCAGAGGCTGGGGTTGGTGGGGAGAAATTGGGGAGATGTTTAAGATGAAGTTTACAGCTAGTAGATAAATAAGCATAGTGAATATAGTCAGCAAAACTGTATTAATTTAAAAAAAAACTGTGCCTTTATCTCAAGAGTAAAGGAAAATCACTAAAGAGTTTAGGCAAGTAAATGGTATCATTTAAGACAACACCTGAGCAGCAGAGGAGAGTATGGATTGAAAAGATATTCATCTGAACTGGTGTGGTGGTGATAGAGATGGTGAGTTCTTAGAAGACGGATGTGTGAGAACTTGGTGCTGGGCTAGAGATGAAGGGGGAGAGATGTTTGGGATGACCCCCAAACTGCCAGCCTGGGCTAACTCCTTCTCCACTGGTATTGCAGTTTCCTCTCTCTCACAGACTCTCCCAGTATTTCTCTGGACAACTTATGGTGAATTGATGCAGTTGGTTTCTTTAGTTCTTGGATACATATGACTCCATGAATACCTAACACTTTCTATGGCTTGCTAAAACTTTCTGTGCTAATAGAATTTGAGAAGGTATGGTGGAGAACTGGAAAACTAGTCAGGCATCACTGAGCAGAACCTTCTAAGAAATATAATCACTACTAGTATACATTCTGCAACTATGTTTTCTTTTTTTATTGAAGTATAGCTGACTTACAGTGATTAGTTTTAGCTATATAGCACAATAATTCAATAAAGCTGAATTATATATTTTCAGATTCTTTTATAGGTTATTATAAAATTGTACTATACAATAGATTCTTGTTGGTTATCTGTTTTATATATAGTGGTGTATATAGGTTAATCCCAGATTCCTGATTTATCCCTGACCCCCTTTCCCCTTTGGTAATCATGTTTGTTTTCTATGTCTCTGGGTCTATTTCTGTTTTATAAATAAGTTTATTTGTATCTTTTCTGTTTTCTTGATTCACAATCATATTTTAGATTGATAATAAAAACATTTTGGTTTTATTTGTCATAGCAAAATAAAAATAATATGTTAATTTTTAAATGGGATAATTAACAGTGTCCTATTTAACACTGAATTGTTTTATGTGAAATTTCACATGTGTTCCCCAAGAAATACAATATAATCAATCCTTAGAGTAAGGGGATAACCTGTTGCTACCAGAAACTGTCTATTGTATTTCTTCATAAACATTTTTTGTGTCTAATTTTTAGTAGAGAAATTTTTGTGATAAAATAAATCCAATGAAAATGAGTAGACATTTTTTCAATTTATTTTCTAAAATTGTGTTTTCTTTTTCTAATTGATTAGCTCCACACATGTTTTTCTAAGAATAAGAGGTCAAATCTTACAGAACCGTGTCTCACAAAGAAGAAGCAATGAAAAATGCCAATTACTTCTAAATAGCTAATTAGAAACCAAAAATCCCCATATAGATACCAGAAAGACAGTGTGAGAACTTTGTAATTTTTTGCCTCAGTGGTGTCTTGAAAACTCATCCAACTAAGGAAAAAATGTCAACTTGGACTATTTGCTTTTCAAAATGTCAGCATACCTTTCACAAAAAGACCCCTGAAGAATAATCGAGAACCTCCAAAGGCCAAATCTGTAGAATCTGACAGCTTTTATTTAAAATAAGCAATGCCATTCAGCTATTGTGCTGTAAAGAAATACACATGTTGGACTAATGATTAGAATGATTTTCTTCAGTCTCTAACAGCTCTGAAATTGTTACTAGAAAACATCTTTTTACTACATCCAGCTCTAGAAAGTCAGATCTCACTTAAAATTACACACTATAAATCACATTCTCACACATGTTTCTTGATCTGTCTACAATAAGCTTGCAATAAATATTTAATGATGGAGAGGAGAAAGGAAGGGAGATAGAGGGAGGAAGTACAAAAGGAGGAAAGAAACGTAAGAAGAAAAGAGGGTGAGTAGAAGGAGAGGAGAGATGGAGGAGAATAGATAGTGAAGAAGAGGAAATGTAGATGGAGGAGAGAAAGAAGAACCAATAGAAGGAAGAGGAGAAAGACATCATTGGAGAAGCATGGACCACAGGTTGGATTAACTAATCATAGTAAGACAATGTGAGTTTTCACTCCTTGGTATCATATGATAAGCTAAAAACAACAACAAAAAAAACAACTAAGTGAGGTACTTCTAATATTAACAGTAACAAATCAAACTAACCAATTACAGCCTGAATCCATTGGCTAGTTGGTAGGGACTGACACTCTTGGGCAAGATTAATGAGGGTCCACTTGGCTACCCAAGCTCCTACTATGTAGCACAGGGAACTATAGTCAATATCCTGTGTAAACCATAGTGAAAAAGAACATGAAAAAGAAACTATATATAAGTGAATTATTTTGCTATACACTAGAAATGAACACAACACTGAACATCAACTATACTTCAATAAAATTAATTTTTAAAAAGTGAAGTCCACAATATTTAGCACGTGTCACTGCCTCTCTTTAGCTTGGCAGTGGCCTGAGCTTGCCAGACCCTCATCCGGCCGGATTGACCACCTTGATCTAATGCTTGTCTG
Source organism: Redunca redunca (assembly GCA_006410935.1). Classification (NCBI taxonomy): domain Eukaryota; kingdom Metazoa; phylum Chordata; class Mammalia; order Artiodactyla; family Bovidae; genus Redunca; species Redunca redunca. The sequence continues at coordinate 1,878,417 of SJYQ01001694.1, forward strand.
CTCTTTAAAACAGAAACCTCAGTAGGAGAAGACAGGAGAAACCTGCAAGAAGTATACTCAGCTTTCAATTGTCAATAACATGTAACTTACTAGCCACTATGGAAGGAAAGATGGCTTAAAATAAAACCACTAAATGTGTGGATAAATGTGCTTTCCAGGAAAGAATCAACTTAAGTGTTCCAGCATTGACCCACAGAAAGATTTTATGTATTTCTTATTTTCACACTTGAATATTTATCACAAAACATATTTAAGCATGCCTGCTGTGTGTAGGAATCTTCTCTCCAGCATACACTCTTAGCAAGTCTGGTGTTTACAAAGAAAAAAAGGACACAGACACATACAGTTAACAGGTTGACAAGCAGCCTTTGAAACGACTGTTTTTTTCAAGGGAGGGGTGCATTCTTGTGACATTCTTATATTGATTTGTGCTGGTTTATTTGCTATTTTGTGAAGACTCAAGTCATTTTCACTTGTATACATATAGTTTCATCAATATTTTGTTTCCAAAGAAAGTTCATTCCAGTGTCTTCTATTTATTTTGATATCTCCAAGTAGCTCTGCATTTGATGCGCCTGAAATCAATGTCTTGCACTAACTGACAATTTTTCATACTAAGAAGGGTAGTAGAATGTGAGGACATGATTTTGGGAGGATATCACAATTTAAAAAAGAATAGAGCACTGTTCTCTATCAATCATTTACCTATGACTTGGAAATCTAAGTAGCCTTGTATAACCTACTATGACATTTCATTGCTTAAGTTCACATTGAGCAACTGCATTCCTGACAAAGATGAAACATGTTCACAATTGTGTTGAAATGATGCTGGATGTTCACACATTAGGTATTCACTCTTCCTTTTCTCTTCCTGATGGAACCCTGATTTTCCTTTGGGCATCTACCCCTCTCTACCATGGTCGTATACCTCAATAAAAGTTAAGGTCCTACCCAGTGTCAAAGTGAGGCTTGAAGACTCTTAAGGTAACATTCCTAGAACTACTGACTCAATCAAGAACTCAAACAAATCAGTTTTTGATGTTCTTTTATCAATAAGATTGTTTCTGGAAGAGGCTTGCAACTCAAATCAAGGCAGTGATACATGTAGGAAGATTTCCAAGGGTTTCTATGGAAAAGTCTCCCTCTTACTTAAAAGAGGACCCTAGAAAGGTATGTTTCCTCTCCTTTGGATATTATGGCAACATATGGATGTTAAGCCTGGAATTGTACAGCCATGGAGAAGCCAGTAAATAAAGATTGCAATGAACAGAGTCAAGACAGTCAGGTGAAAAATGAAGCAGACCCATATCTTGACATCTGGATAGTGGGAGAATCTGAAGAGAGTTTTCAGCCCAAAACACCCTTGTAAGTACAGTTTCTGCATCTCATTTCATGTCATTAAATGCAAGAAGTAGGCATCATTCCCATTTTGCTGCGTGCTAAGTCGCTTCAGTCTAGTCTGACTCTGAAACCCTATGGACTATAGCCTGTCAGGCTTCTCTGTCTAGGCAATTGTCCAGGCAAGAACACTGGAGTGGGTTGCCATGCCCTCCTCCAGGGGATCTTCCTGACCCAGAGACGAACTGCCTATCTTATCTCTCCTGCTTGGCAGGGGGGTTCTTTACCTATAGTGTCACTTGGGAAATCCCTTTTACATTGTTAACATTTTTTGCAGATAATCTCATTAAGCTCTGAAACAATCATCTGACATTGTGTCTCCTCATTTTAAAGATCATGAAACTGATAAAGGATGTGTAATTACACCATTGTCAAGCAACTAGAGCATGAAAAAAAAAAAGAAAAAAAGAACTAGTGCAAGGCTGGTGAACCCCATCATCACGTTTCCTTCAGAAAAATAATTTGCTGGGCACAGGGATTTTCAACCTGATTTCACTGATGTCCTTGCTTTTTCCCATGAGAAAAAAAGAGAAATAATAATAATGAAAAGTTATGAATGAAAAGCAAGCCAAAGCACAGGTCAACTACTTACTTTGTCTTCAATTTAGAGATGTCTTCCTGCCCTGGATGTAGACCTTCTG
>SJYQ01001694.1:1881947-1892276 GCA_006410935.1 Redunca redunca
CTTCACTCTGTATAATAGGCTCCAGTTTCATCCACCTCATTAGAACTGATTCAAATGTATTCTTTTTAATGGCTGAGTAATACTCCATTGTGTATATGTACCACCACTTTCTTATCCATTCATCTGCTGATGGACATCTAGGTTGCTTCCATGTCCTGGATATTATAAACAGTGCTGCAATGAACATTGGGGTACACGTGTCTCTTTCAATTCTGGTTTCCTCGGTGTGTATGCCCAGCAGGGGATTGCTGGGTCATAAAGCAGTTCTATTTCCAGTTTTTTAAGGAATCTCCTCACTATTCTCCGTAGTGGCTGAACTAGTTTGTATTCCCACCAACAGTGTAAGAGGGTTCTGTTTTCTCCACACTGTCTCCAGTATTTGTTGCTTGTAGACTTTTGGATTGCAGCCATTCTGACTGGTGTGAAATGGCTTTCTTTTTCGTGTTATTTCAAAAGGTGTCTAATAGAATTTAAAGCAATGAATGATTTGATTCTAAAATATTTAATAATTTCTCACTGAATGGAATAAACATGATAGATTTCATTATTTATTGGCTGACTATATTTTTTCTCTACAGGAGTATTAATTCTAGTGTTGTAAATACAACCATGAACACATAACTCATTAAGGATGAGATATAACAGCATTAGTTTATTTTTTTGTTCATTAAGTGTGTAAACATTGATTGAGTGCCAACTGTGTGTTCAACTACTCAGGATTTCAGGGCTGTAGATGTTAAATGGTTTGTAATCTGCCTAAGAGTGTTGAGGACAAATGAAGTAATTACAAATTATAAAACAATGTGATAAGTGAAAGAAAAACACAGCATGAACTTCCCAGTGCAACCTCTTACTTTCATGTTGGAAATATGTTATATCCCTAAGAGTTTTGACAACAGGGGAAAAGAAACCTAAGTCTAAAATGATGATGTCTTTTTGGGTCACTCATTGCTATGAGCCTCAGAGAGTGATGTATTTTCCTATTTAAAATTCACTTGCAAAATGATTATGACCTAAGGAAAACATGGAAATAAATGAAAGGCATTACTGCTGACAATAAGGCAGCATTTTTCTTTGCCAAGACTGGACCATTCATTCTTGTCAACTAGAGTCTCATTCGTCTTCCTAAATTTTCTTATATCAGATGATGAATATTCATCTGTGAAATTTATGGAATTAATATCTTTCAAAACTACCAATTCACTGCAGTCCATTTCCACTGTGACTTGGAGACCAATTTGTCACCTAGTTTACAGTCAAATTCATTCATATAAGCAAGAGATGAAACACTCACTTAGTCACAACTACTTCATCAAAATAGCTTCCTTCAGGCCCTCAATAGCTAATAAGCATCAAAGAAGAGAGCTGTGTGCAGCTAAAATTCTTTCCTTAATGCCACACACTATCTTCCAGCACAGTCAGCGAGAAGCAGAAGCATTACTTCATTCGTTTGATTGAACATGAGAGAGTTATTTATGATATTTCAATGGGAGCGAGGGAGAGTGCTGAAAGGTTATTCTGTCAGGCAATAAGTGAGGGAGATTTCATGGGAACACTTGGATACATAGCTCCCAGTGTGAGCGAGACTCTAGGGTCCATGGCATCTAGAAAGTTAGGCTACTTGTTTCCATGCTCATGGGTTGGATGGTGTTTCTATCACACCACCTTTACTTCTACATTATTTGTTCCAGTCTATTTCATCTGTCAGGGCTTCTGAGGTGTCTCAGTGGTAAAGAATCCACCTGCAATGCAGGAGATTTGGGTTCAATCCCTGAGTCTGGAAGATCCCTCTGAGAAGGAAATGGCAACCCATTCCAGTATTCTTGCCTGCAAAATCCCAAGGACAGGAGCCTGGTGGGCTACAGTCCATGAGGCTGCAAAAGAGATGGACCTGACTTAGCAACTGAACAACTCTTTGTCAGCTCTGCTGGGTGTGTGTGTGTGTGTGTGTGTGTGTTGCTGTTCTTCTATTTTGTAAATTATTTTTAATCCCACAATTTCTGTTCACTCAGTTTTTTTTTCATTCACAATTTCATATTGAACATGATCCATCATAGTCTTTTCGGCTTGTTTTGCATCACATTCTTTGAGATACCACTGAACTATGTGCATCATTATGTGTTAACTGACTTAGGTCAATGGCCTTTTCCAGGAGCCAGGAATGTAGAGCCAAATAGTAATACTAGTGGTTGGGTAAGGAATGCCCTTTCAACAGGAGATTTGGAATGACTTTCCTTTACAGAAGCTGTGTGAGTGTCGGTCAATTTCTTGATGTGCTTGTGGCAGAGGAAATGAAATCCTCTTCTCTGTGTTTAATTCCCACACCAACTAAAACGAGGTGTCTGTACCTTCAAGACAACAAAGTGAGGCTCTGTGACGTTCAGAAATGATCTAAGTCTAGGAATTGAAATGAATTAGAGGCTATTCCTGGAAATTTCTTTTATTCATCTAAATTTATCATAACCATCCCAACATTATGGTTCATCAATGTCCCATGACATCTCAACTCAAGGTCCAAATGATTTTTTTTCACCTTTGGTCAAAGATTTATCAGCTAACATTCATGAAGGGAAAAAGAAGCACAATTAAGGATGCCAACTCTGGAGTAAAACTGCCTGAGATTGAATCCTGGTTCCAAACTTTCATGATAAATGAGCCTGGCAGAGTTCATTCTCTGAGATTTAGTTTTCTCATACATGAAGTGGGTACAAAAATAGCACCCGCCTAATAGGATTTCCTGAGCATAAAATACAATTCATATAGTTAGAGCTGAAAGGTCACTTTAATTAGTTATTATTATTACTATCTGCCAGGCTCCCCACTGCATGCTCTACTCCCATTATTGCATTTCAATCATCATAACATCTCTACTGGGAAAGTGTTATTGCCTGTCTTTGACACCAGAAGTTGGTTGACCTCAGGCTGGAATTAAAGTTTTCATGGGAACTTCCAGTCCAGTGATTTGTAACTTTATAAAAGCTTGTTCTCAAAATCAAGATTCAGGTTGAAATTATGATACCATACCAGGGAGGAAAAGAGAAATGAATTTTGGAATGAGCAAATGACTTTTTAAAGTTTCAAAATTATACTCCCACCATGGCATTAACACTTAACAGCCTCAGTGCTCTACAACCTCAAAACCCTGTTTGATGCTGCTGCTGCTAAGTCGCTTCAGTCGTGTCTGACTCTGTGCGACCCCATAGATGGCAGCCCACCAGGCTCCCCCGTCCCTGGGATTCTCCAGGCAAGAGCACCGGAGTGGGTTGCCATTTCCTTCTTCAATGCATGAGTGAAAAATGAAAGTGAAATTGCTCAGTCGTGTCCGACTCTTAGCGACCCCATGGATTGTAGCCCACGAGGCTCCCCCATCCCTGGGATTTTCCAGGCAAGAGTACTGGAGTGGGGTGCCATCGCCTTCTCTGCAAAACCCTGTTTAATCTAACATATAAGGAGTAATAGCAATGCATAGACAGCTACAATACAGAGACTGGGAGTGCAGAAAAAGCATCTGCTTCCCCATAATGTCTCAATGAATCATTATGACAAACAGAAATAAAGCCAATGCATCTCACTGTATAGCTGATGCCGCTTTTCTGCTCACAAGGCACAGGAGTTAATTATTATGAACAGATGTGCTTAGATTGGACAAGAATTTATACTCCATGAAATTCAGCCTGGACTAAAATAACACAATATGGTTGGTATATCTGTATTTCTTGGTGGTTGTTGGAAGGGATGCCCCACCATCCCAGGGTGTAGATTTGAATGTCCTTATGGGCTGGATTTTCCTATTGCCAACCACTTCACAGATATTTCACTCCAGAAGAATCCACTTTACACACTGACACTCATTTCACTCTCAAGATGCCAGTGATTGGCTGGCTCTGTTGTTGGCATGGGTATATTTCCCATCTGGGGTGTCAATTTGATTCAGTATTTCACCCCTGTTGCACTACTTCTGGAGTAGGTGATCAGATAAAAAATATATGGATTCAATAGCACAAACAAAACACATCTCTTATAATAGTTCAGAATGCATATACATGATCTTTGTATACAAAGTACAAAGTATGCAAACTCAATTATTACTACTAAATCCACTCATTCAAAAGATACTTGTTTTATCAGTACACCTATCCTGTTCAATAACTATGTTATTCTACCATTTAGGTTGAGGCTACTCAAAGATGAATAATTCTACACTGTACAGAATTGAGCCTCTAAGAGACACAGTGCTTTAAACTTCAGTATATGTGAAGTGCTAAAATGAAAAGAATAATTCTCATAAGGCTAATGAAGAAGATAAGAATGATGAAAGCTTCTGTAATTTGAATGTTAAATAGGGGTTGACTGCTTTGTGAAGACCTTCTATAACTAACTTCACATAATTTCATTGCTACTTTATGGCATGGGTACTATTATGGTTATTTTTAAGATGAGAAACCTGAGGGTTAACATATTAATAACTTGTCTAAGGCACAAAACTTGTCTAAAGCTCAAAGTCAGAGAGCCTGGATGAGAGCCCAAATGCATTTTTCTTCAGTGCCCTGGGAAGCAAGAAAAGAGGAGGAATAATTCTGTCTTGGAAGCTAGGAAGGTTTCATAGAAAAAATGCCACTCGCTTGGGGTTTTGAGGATAAGTAGGATTTTATCAGACAAAGAAGAAGGCAAAGGGCATTCAAGGTAAAGCCAGGTATAGAGAAAAATTAATGAATTTGCTCTAATTTGGACATACTTCCTTTCAGCTCACTTTTGTGAGCATTTCATTTACATATATATGTGTGTGTGTGTTTACACAACACACACACACATATTTATATATATAAATTTCTTCTTCAATTTAGATATGAAAGCATAACCTCAGATATTTATTTATTTAATAATTTCATTTATTTATTTATGGTTGTGCTGCATCTTTGCTGCTGTGTGAGCTTTCCTCTAGTTGCAGCAAGTAGGGGCTTTTCATTGCAGGGGCTTCTCTTGTTGCAGAGCACAGGTTCTAGGGCACGTGCACTTCAGTAGTTGAGGCTCCCGGACTCTATCTAGGGTGCTGGCTCGATAGTTGTGGTGCATGGACTTAGTTGCCCTGAGGCATGTGGGATCTTTCCAGAGCGGGGATCAAACCCATGTCTCCTGTACTGGCAGGAGGTTCTTTATGACTGAGCCACCATGGAAGCCCAACCTTGGTGTTTACATAAATCCATAACCCTAACATTAGTCCAAATACTATAGTCAAGTTCAATATGGCCTAAATATACAGACATGAGCTCAGAATCAAGGATACATTCTTCATCTAATGTTATTTCCTTAATCAAAGACTATTATATCTTACTGAGGGTTGTGATTTCAAAACAGTTATTCTTTCCAAAGTGCTTCCCTGATGGCTCAGTGGTAAAGAATTTGTCTGCCAATGCAGGAGACACAGGTTTGATTCCTGGGTTGGGAAGATTCCTCTGGAGAAGGAAATGGAAGTCCAATCCAGTATTCTTGCCTGGAAAACCCCATGGTCAGAGGGGCCTGGTGGGCTGCAGTTCATGGGGTCACAAAGAGTCAGACATGACTTAGTGACTAAACAACAACAACAACAACACTTTCCAGTAAACTTGGATGGTTCTTTTTGGAGAAAAAGGGCACTTTTTTTTTTTTTTTTTTTTAGTTTAAGTACGGTATATTAGGCTAAAAATCTTTAACAGCGTTGTGCTATGTAACAAAATACAATGATACATATAGAAAAAACATTTGATAGAATATATGATGGGCTACAATGTAATATAATTAAGATAACTTTAGACTTTGTGAGATCATGTGCAAAATGTTGATACTATGATAAAAAATAAAATAAAATAAAGGAAGAGTCTATATGGGAGCCTAACAGTTGGGAATTATATTCAGCTGCTAGTAACAGAAATCCATTCTATGGTTTGAATGTATTAAATCCTCTTCCAATTTCATTCTATCATAAAACAAAAGCAGTGATAAGCGATCCAAGGCTGCTAGAACAACTCGCTTGGACTTGTGCTGTCTTTTGGCTCTGATATCCTGTTGCATGCCCTCCATCCTCAAGGACCCAACATGGCAGCTCCAACAATCTCACCCATGAGCTAGGCAAGAACAAGCTGAGGAACATGCAGGTTCACTTCTATTCAAGGATATTTCCCAGAAAGCCCAGTCAGTAATTTCGAGCCTTGAAACTTCCTTGAGGAAGCCTTGGAAGCAATGCTATTTTTTTTTTAAAAGCTGGGAATCCCTAAAATATCAAAATCTGTTGTTAGGGGAAAAGAGAATAAAAATTAAGCAGGCAGCTAGTCTCCACCATAGTGTGTAATCAAAAATCCAAACTGTTAAATAAGTTGAGAAAATAGCAATAAGAGTAATGATGGATTCTTTGTGGTGTCTTACTCTTTATAAAGTGCTTTTGCAGTCTACACAATATTGAACATGAGGTGATTAAACAGGAATCACCCAGATTAAAGGGGCTTGGGCCTGCAGATACTAAGATACAGCAATTGTCATGAGCGATACCTAATAAGTGACTCTTTCTGCTAAGAGCATTATTCAGAGCTCTTCAATATCTCAGACAAAGTGGCAGGTGAACAGAGATATATTGTCCTCAGGTGAGAGTTACAGCTGTAGGTAGCAACATACAGCTGTGTTTGTTATCATATGGAAAAGAGAGTCTAGCAGCTGGCAGAGAACACTGGAGGCAAGAAAAAACCTTTCAGAGAAATCATTCCTAAAATTCTGAACAAGAGCACTTTGAATAAGTGCTTGGAGTAAGAGAAAAACAAGACTAGCTCTCCTCTGAAGAGAGAAGCAAGAGCCTTGAAGCTGGAGGCCAATGTCATGATACAGGTCATGTGCAGTAAGACAAGTGAAACCTAACAGCTCCCCCAAGTTCTCAGTGTCTTAGTGAGGACAGGCTGGATCTCAGGACCCACTACACGTCCTTCACAGAAATACACATAAGGTTTCTTAAAATGTGTGTGTGTGTGTCTTCAAAAAGCCCCAAGTTTAAAAATAGTCTATTCTTCATAGGATTATGTATGGATGTGAGAGTTGGACTGTGAAGAAGGCTGAGCACTGAAGAATTGATGCTTTTGAACTGTGGTGTTGGAGAAGACTCTTGAGAGTCCCTTGGACTGCAAGGAGATCCAACCAGTCCATTCTGAAGGAGAGCAGCCCTGGGACTTCTTTGGAAGGAATGATGCTAAAGTTGAAACTCCAGTACTTTGGCCACCTCATGCGAAGTATTGACTCATTGGAAAAGACTCTGATGCTGGGAGGGACTGGGGCAGGAAGAGAAGGGGACGACAGAGGATGAGATGGCTGGATGGCATCATGGACTCGATGGACGTGAGTTTGAGTGAACTCTGGGAGTTGGTGATGAACAGGGAGGCCTGGTGTGCTGCGATTCATGGGGTTGCTAAGAGTCAGACACGACTGAGAGACTGAACTGAACTGAGTTGAACATGGGATTATAGAGTATGGAAAGATACCTTGTAGGAGGTATTACACTCTAATTGAGTAAAGAATTTAGGGTCAGAAACAGTAAGACAGGCAACCTCATTTCAAAATTCTGCTTAATGAGTCATTCCTAGGTAGGCTGACATGACACCTTTCCAAGTTTGATGCAGTTCAACAGGCATAACAACATCCTGTGAGAGAAACTACTCCCATTTTAGAGATGAGCAAACTGAGGGACATGGAGGTTAAAAGGTTAAAATCAAGGTTACACAGCTATTAACTATAGAGGCAAAATCCAAATTCTATTCTGTTTCCATCAGAAAGGGATAAATGATGTAGTATCAAGGTTTTCCAAAGTTACTGTCACCCAATGAACATTTCCCTCTTCCTCAACCTCTGCTGCCAGCAGCCTCCTTTTTCCTTGGACGAGGATTAGCTTATAGTAAATGTGTCTGGGATACAACCCCATCTCACACCTCCTAGGGTGAATACCAGTCTAAGGTCTGGCATAGGAACGTACTGGTAACTGGTTTGAGGACATGACCCCAAATCAAGATATTAAACCTCAACCTGCTGCACTTTTTGGAAAGGAAAAGTTCTTGTTGTCCGGTGGTTATTAAGCCTGAACCAGAGAAGTACTTCTTCAAGTCTGGGGACAGTCAGAGAATGTAGCAGAAAACTCAGGTCCTGATGATACCATTTGATTCCTCAGATTCAGACATGCTTGACACAAGATCTAGATTCTAGAGTTTTCAACTACATGAGACAGTAAGTTCCTTTTTTAAAAAAAATAATTGACCTGCTGCTGCTGCTGCTAAGTCGCTCCAGTCGTGTCCGACTCTGTGCGACCCCATAAACGCCAGCCCACCAGGCTCCCCTGTCCCTGGGATTCTCCAGGCAAGAACACTGGAGTGGGTTGCCATTTCCTTCTCCAAAGCATGAAAGTGAAAAGTGAAAGTGAAGTTGCTCAGTCGTGTCCAACTCTCAGCGACCCCATGGACTGTAGCCCACCAGGCTCCTCCATCCATGGGGTTTTCCAGGCAAGAGTACTGGAGTGGGATGCCATTGCCTTCTCCTATAATTGACCTAGTTTGTTATATTTTCTGTTGTAGCAATGAAAACATTCTCACCTAATAATGTCAGTTTATAAAAGATAAAAAATAGGATGTAACTATATGATGTAATTAATATTGATTATTTAGGACTGAATCAGGAAATTCTATACATGTAACGTAGGGCTTCCCTGGTTGCTCAGTGGAAAGGAATCCTTCTGCCAATACAGAAGGAGGAGGAGATGCGAGTTTGATCCCTGGGTCAGGAAGATCCCCTGGAGTAGCAACCCACCCCAGTATTCTTGGCTGGAAAATTCCACGGACAGAAGACCCTAGCAGGCTACAGGTCATGTAGTCGCAAAGAGTCAGACATGACTGACTGAGTGAGCGGGCACGCACACACGCAAGCACACACAATCTAGGATCAATAATTTTTAGAACTCATGTGTTGTGAGTTTGTAGAACTGTCTTACTCTGAGCAGATTTGGGACTTTTTCCCCTCTGGAGATGTCTGTGCATAAACTATAAAAGTATTTGATTACAAAGAACCTTCTAGAGTCCTTATATTTTTTTCATCTGATATCACTTGATCCTCTAAAATAAACACTCCATAAATACAGTCCATGCACTGTATTTCATAAAGTGCATCTACAAGTAGGTGACTGTAGAAAATATAGTAACAACATACCATGAAAACTGTTTATACGTAATAGGCTTCTTATACAATTATCAATAAACACTATCCAAACATCTTGCATTCATAAAGATGTTATATTTTATATATGACACTACTTGAAGTAACTGCTCACAGATATTTCAGGAAAATAAAAATAGACCAGACAACTACTCTATAGGACAAAGTGAGTTTATGGATAAAAAAATAATACCTCATCAATATTCCGTAAAGATAAAGAAACAGAAAAAATCATGCTATACAAAATTTTATATATCAACATCACATGGGAAAAACTGTCAACTGCATTCAAGGATCAGTGTAAAACCCTGAATAAGAATTACATTTATAAAATATTTCAATTTATACTCTAAATTCTACAGACTTTCCCCCTATGGTTTTACTTTTACTCTTGAAATATAGATTATGTTAGAACCCGCCAAGTCATAAAACTAAAAGCCTTAATTATCCACTGGGAGTAATAAACTTATATAATGTTAACAACACTCAGTGATTATAAATTCTGTTTCTTTAACTGGCTCACTCTCTCCACCTCTCACTTTTCTCACCCAAGTTAAAAAATATACAAATCTGATTGTGTTGTTTCATAGCAGTTAGTTCTTCTTTAGACAACAGACTTAACGTGAACCTAGATTTTTTTCAATATTTTGGGCAGCATTATAGAAAAGATTGGGTATAGGGAAGTAAGCACTCTAGGAAAATGGCCATTTTTTTTTAAGGCTGTACCATGTGGTATCTGAGAATTTAGCTTCCCAATCAGGGATCAAACCCATGCCCATACAAAACCCATATAAATTTTTTGCAGTGGAAAGCGAAAGCCAATGTCTTAACCATTGGATAACCAGAGAATTTCCAGTAATTTCTTAATAATTTTTTTTCACTAAGTGTCAGTTTATTTTTACTACAGAAATGAAGATGGTGGCATTGTGCTCAGATAAATCATTCAACCTTCACCATGTCCTATAGCTTCTTAGTCTTAAGGACTCATTGAACCTACCATTTATGCTAATATTTTTAACACACATATAACCTATATGAAAACTACTTCTACAAATCTGTGATAATATAGACATCTTTGCTATAACTGACAATATATTTCCACCAGACTTATCTTGCAAA
>SJYQ01001694.1:1911873-1925559 GCA_006410935.1 Redunca redunca
GAGGGAGGGCTGGTGTGCTGTGGTTCATGGGGTTGCAAAGAGTCGGACATGACTGAGTGACTGAACTGAACTGAGAGATAATTACCTAGCTTCAACAGCTCCATAAATGATGCCCTGTTAACTCACATATTTACGTCTCCCATTGTGGGGTACATCTATTTGGCAGAAAGTCCTGTATAAGTTGGGTAGCAAATTGAGTCACTGAAACCAAGAAAGTAATACCAGACAATGCTTAAGAAATAGATGAAAGAAAGGTAATTTTATCTGTAATAAGAGTCAAGCTGAAGAAAATCAGCAAAAACTTCCAGTTAAACATAATATACATGACTTAATAAATTTACAAATGATACGGCATACATTCTCTTCATCATCTATGAGCTCATGGCTCAAAGGAAACTATTTGAAACAAACCTGTGAAAAAGTCATTTTCAACACAAATGGATTTTTTCCCCCCAAAGAATCGTGATCCACTTACTACAGGAGTTAGTGGTATCTGACTTCTGATGGGATAGGTTAATAAGCTATACCATGAGCTACTGATACCCATAAAACATGTACTGCACAAAAAAAAATTCAAAGGAAGGACTCAGTCCTCAGTGGATGAAAGAGGTCAGGTCATGCAGGACACGGATTTACATAGCTTAATCTAGCTCAGCCAACAGAAGATAAAATATTTTGGGAATCTGGATATTAATGGAAACAAATCAGCCACTGGGAACCTGACCATTTAAAGAAGCATAAGCCTGGAGAGTCTATAAACTAAAGGGATTTCTCTTTCACTAGTGCATGTTCTCTTTAACACTGATACATTTTTCATTGTCTGCTTGGTATTTGTGCTGTGCTTAAAGAATGGGAACGTGATACATAGAAAAATTCCCAAGGGAATCTTACAGTGGGAATAGATACAAAGAAAATAAAAGAAGATAAGTATCACATATGTACATTAAATATATTTTAGAGAAAACAGCAAAAAAAAAAATCTGTCATTACAAAACAGTTTTATAAACTAGATAAAACAAAAACATAAATATTTATTCAATTGAAATTTTGTGTTATTTGGACTATTTCTTTAGCATTTGTTGTTATGATATTCCTGGCTGTGCTAGTGTTTTAATTGGTACAGACTCTGTTGTTTGTCTATAGTGACTTCCAAGGAGGAAACGTGAAGAAAATGGAGAAAATTAGAAGCTCACTTAAGAAATATGGGGTGGGAGGTGGGAGGGGATTCATGTTTGGGAACGCATGTACACTCGTGGTGAATTCATGTCAATGTATGGCAAAACCAATAGAGTATTGTAAAGTAAACTAAAGTTAAAATAAAAATTAACAAAAAAAAAGAAATTATACTCAAGACACATGAACAAATGTCAGCAGTGATAGTAGGAACCGAAGAAGGATAAAGGGAATGTGAAAGTAGTGCTCTAATAATTAGTTAATATGGGTGTATGTGTATGTATTTGGCTCAGCAGTGAATAGGCTCTAAATGGTGGCTCAGACTGTAAGGAATCCACTTGCAATGCTGGAGACCTGGAGTTTTGAAACTCTTTCCAGAATAAAAAGTAAGATGTCAGCATTGTTTAGAATTCCACGACAATAAGAGAAGATAAGCAACAAGTGATCGATTTTCTAGGTATTTATTGGGCACCTAGAATGTGCTGGATACTATGTATAGGGGATACAAAGATGGATAAAACACAATTTTAACCCACCACTAGCAGAAAGATCATCTGTGCTGCATGGCTCAGACAGTAAAGAATCCGCCTGCAAAGCAGACCTGGATTCCATCCCTGGGTCGAGAAGAACTCCTGGAGAAGGGAATGGCTACCCACTCCAGTATTCTTGCATGGAGAATTCTATGGGCAGAGGAGATTGGCAGGCTTCAGTCCATGGGGATGAAAGTGAAAGAGGAGAGTGAAAAAGTTGGCTTAGAGCTCAACATTCAGAAAACTAAGATTATGGCACCTGGTCCCATCACTTCATGGGAAATGGATGGGGAAACAGTGTCAGACTTTACTTTGGGGGTCCAAAATCACTGCAGATAGTGACTTCAGCCATGAAATTAAAAGATGCTTACTCCTTAGAAGGAAAGTTACGACCAACCTAGATAGCATATTCAAAAGCAGAGATATTACTTTGCCAACAAAGGTTCGTCTAGTCAAGGCTATGGTTTTTCCAGGGGTTATGTATGGATGTGAGAGTTGGACTGTGAAGAAAGCTGAGCACTGAAGAACTGATGCTTTTGAACTGTGATGTTGGAGATGACTCTTGTGAGAGTCCCTTGGACTGCAAGGAAATCCAACCAGTCCATCCTAAGGGAGATCAGTACTGGGTGTTCACTGGAAGGACTGATACTAAAGCTGAAACTCCAGTACTTTGGCCACCTCATGTGAAGAGTTGACTCATTGGAAAAGACCCTGATGCTGGGAGGGATTGGGAGCAGTAGGAGAAAGGGACGACAGAGGATGAGATGGCTGGATGGCATCACTGACCTGATGGACATGAGTTTGAGTGAACTCCAGGAGTCGGTGATGGACAGGGAGGCCTGGCGTGCTGTGATTCATGGGGTTGCAAAGAGTGGGACACGACTGAGTGACTGAACTGAACTGAACTGAAGCTACTTTCACTTTCTTTTCAGGAGACAGATAAGGAACCCACAATGACAACTAGCACTAAATGAGCCTAAAAGGAGGATAGCATGGGAGAGGAAAAATCTCCTATTCTGAGAGCACAGTAAAGTGTTTGACCAAAGAGAAGTGAGTATACAAACAATCCAGGAAAATTCATTGCGGGGCTGAGTTAGGTGTTGGAGGAGTAGCTCCAGGTAAGGTGTTGAGTGAAATTGGGGGCCAGATCATGAGCAGCTCCATATGTCATGTTTAGAAGTGAACAGGAATGTACTCAAACTGTTAGTGACAAAGGATATATTAATCCTAGAAAAATCATTTAGAAATATTGGGCAAAGATTTGCAAATTAATGTAATAGAGTCTAAAAATAGTAATGAGGTATTGAACTAAACTGGCAGTAGTAGGAAGCCAGAGATCTTTTGAGGCTGAAGGAAGATTTGGGATAGAATCTGTAAGATCTTATGCTTAATAATATATAATTAGTTAAGAAGTGAGAAGAGTCCAGAATAATTTTACAGTGACACCATCCTTTTAAAAACGGGATACTGGAATAACAAGTTCAGAGTACTGGTGTATATCAGGTAGGGATTTAAAGCTGATCAAGGGATCAAGAGAATTAACTCCAACTAACTTAAGCCAAAGGGCCAGTGAAAGAGAGAAAGATATGAGAGAGAAACAGAGAGAAAGGTAGAAAGAAAGGAAGGATATAAATTATTTTAATGAATAGAAGAAAAAAAATAGTGATACCATACCATAAAACAAAAACCAGGGCAGTTTTTAAGTCTGACTAGCAAGGAGATTCTTTTGAAATTACTACAGTTGGTTCATTCAACTTAATATTGAAAACGTAGGAGACTAGAGTCTTAATGACTGGCTGGGAAATTTTGCCATCTATATCTTGGCAAAGAGTAGGTAGGCAATTTGATTGATAGTTCTGCCAAGACATAAGAAAATGTATTGCTCGTATTAGACTGCAGGTGGAAATACAGAGTGTTAATATACAAATTTAACCTATAAGATGAAATAAATGAAGAGCAAGTGATGCTACATATATAAAGGCCAACACAGGGGTCATGACAAAGTCACGGTTTAGAGCAATTAGAGATAACTGGGTTTATGGAATTGCTGCTGAAAGTTAGGGAAATGTGAGGGTTTATGCCCAATAAATATGGGTTGTTAGTACAAGGGAATAAATAGCCTAATAAAACATTAGAAGATAAAAACAGTGTGGAGACCAAGTTATTATTCTGGCAATATAAAGAAAAAGTACTTATTAAATGCCAACTCTGTTAATGGTAGGTTGGATGATTAAAATAATACCAATACAAATTAAACTTAGCAGGTTCTAAAATATAATTACAGAATAAACAATTCTTTATGTGAAGTACAATGATATTTATATCATCCCCAAACCCAGACTTTCAAGGAAAGTTGCTCATAAGATGGCACAGTACTCAAATTTTCAGTCTGCACAAGTGTTTCAGAATTTAATTATGAGTCTGCAGGTTTGAAATTGTCATATTACCATCCTCCTTCCAAATGTAAAGTCTGAAGTGCTCTGGATCCACAAATTCTTTAAAAAAGCACTTAGCATGACTCCAGCTTAAAATGCATTTGTAATGAATTTACCACTAAGCATGCAGTTAACCAATTGTTAACAATGTGTATAAGCTATAAGAAGTATTATTTATATGAGAAACATTCTGATCAGTCCTTTAAATGAAAAGCCACTTTAAATTAGAGTTGTTTAATCATGAGGAAGTGTAAGAACACTATACTTCTGGTTCTAGAAGCAGGATTTCTCAACCTTGGTACACCAAGCACTCTTGGTGTGTCAGAGCTATGTCTGTGGTGCCTTGTGCTTCCCAGTCATGACAATCAAAACATCTCCATGGGACTTCCCTGGTGATCCAGTGCTTAGGAATCTGCCTGCCAATGCAAGACATGGTTTCAATCCCTGGCCTGGGAAGATCCCACATGCTGAGGAGCAACTAAGCCCATGTACCACAACTACTGAAGCCCTCGTGCCAGTGCAATGAGAACCTAGGCACTTCAATGAAGAGTAGCTCCCACTCAATGCAACGAGAAAAAGCCTGCATGCAACAACGAAGAGCCCATGTGCTGCAAAAAAGACCCAGCACAATGAAAATTATAATAAATTTTTTAAAAGTCTCAGATGTTAGCACATGTCACGGGGGAGCAGATTCACTGATCAGAGAAAAGCACTATTCTAGAGAAAGTGAAGCATCACCTTTTGTCCACTCTGCTATAGGTGAGGGACAAAATCCTTCCACTTTTACATAAATTCATGGAAAGGCACTTCCCTGACAACTATGCTTCCCTGGTGGCTCAGATGGTGAAGAGTCTGCCTGAAGTGCAGAAGACCTGGGTTTGATACCTGGGTTGGGAAGATCCCCTGGAGAAGGAAATGGCAACCCACTCCAGTATCCTTGCTTGTGGAGAAAGGAAATGGCAACCCATTCCGGTATCCTTGCTTCGAAAATTCCATGATGGAGGAGC
Organism: Redunca redunca; assembly: GCA_006410935.1. Classification (NCBI taxonomy): domain Eukaryota; kingdom Metazoa; phylum Chordata; class Mammalia; order Artiodactyla; family Bovidae; genus Redunca; species Redunca redunca. Next base: position 1,917,019 of record SJYQ01001694.1, read on the forward strand.
CTGGCGGGCTTCAGTCCTCGGGGTCCCAAAGAGTCAGACAGGACTGAGTGACTTCACTTCCTTTCTTTGGCAACTATGCAAGTTCAGTCCCTGATCTTGACAGGAGAAACCCAGCTTGTATGATTAGAATTTTATCATCATTTCATTATTTTTCACTAGAAATACACTTTTTAAGTAATATATGGGGATAGGCTACCCACTCCAGTATTCCTGGGCTTCCCTTGTGGCTCAGCTGCTAAAGACAGTGTTGGAGACCTGAGTTCAATCCCAGGGTTGCAAAGATCCCCTGGAGAAGGGAAAGGCTACCTACTCCAGTATTCTGGCCTGGGTTGTATAGTCCATGGGGTGGCAAAGAGTCGGACACAACTAAACAACTTTCACTTTCATAAAATATGCACACTGTAGAGTAAAGCCTCTACTCTCTAGGAGGCTAAACTCTCAGAACTGTAGTTCCTTTCCCCATTATTCGATCTAAGCATAGATATAATACTTTATAACAGCAATTTTAATACCTTATAATTTCTATTTTTGCATTTACTGAATAAAAACTAGACATGCATTGCATGTACCTTTATTCATTATACTTGGCTAAAGTTCTCAACCTTTTATTCTGGTACACAGAGTAATGATTATTGAGCAAAAATGTAATGAACAGCTACTATGTACATAATAGAGGGATATTTGGGGAGCATCGGTGATATAGAGATGAATACCATACACACTCTGCACTTTAGGAATTGAAAATATTGGGTTAGCCAAAATCTTCATCTGGGTTTTTTCCATCAGATGTTACTGAAAAATCCAAATGAACTTTTTAGCCAACCAAATATAAAAAGGTGGACATTCAGGGCATAATTACAAAACATAAAGTATGGGTAAGAAGGAAGTATACACTGAGAAATGCTTCAGTTCAGTTCAGTTCAGTTCAGTTGCTCAGTCGTGTCTGACTCTTTGCGACCCCATGAATCACAGCACGCCAGGACTCCCTGTCCATCACCAACTCCCGGAGTTCACTCAGACTCACATCCATCGAGTCAGGGATGCCATCCAGCCATCTCATCCTCGGTCGTCCCCTTCTCCTCCTGCCCCCAATCCCTTCCAGCATCAGAGTCTTTTCCAATGAGTCAACTCTTCGCATGAGGTGGCCAAAGTACTGGAGTTTCAGCTTTAGCATCATTCCTTCCAAAGAAATCCCAGGGTTGATCTCCTTCAGAATGGACTGGTTGGATCTCCTTGCAGTCCAAGGGACTCTCAAGAGTCTTCTCCAACACCACAGTTCAAAAGCATCAATTATTCCATGCTCAGCCTTCTTCATGGTCCAAATCTCACATCCATACATCACTACTGGAAAAACCATAGCCTTGACTAGACGGACCTTAGTCAGCAAAGTAATGTCTCTGCTTTTGAATATGCTATCTAGGTTGGTCATAACTTTCCTTCCAAGGAGTAAGCGTCTTTTAATTTCATGGCTGCAGTCACCATCTGCAGTGACTTTGAAGCCCCCCAAAATAAAGTCTGACACTGTTTCCACTGTTTCCCCATCTATTTCCCATGAAGTGATGGGACCGGATGCCATGATCTTCGTTTTCTGAAAGTTGAGCTTTAAGCCAACTTTTTCACTCTCCTCTTTCACTTTCATCAAGAGGCTTTTTAGTTCCTCTTCACTTTCTGCCTTAAGGGTGGTATCATCTGCATATCTGAGGTTATTGATATTTCCCCCAGCAATCTTGATTCCAGCTTGTGTTTCTTCCAGTCCAGCATTTCTCATGATGTACTCTGTATATAAGTTAAATAAGCAGGGTGACAATATACAGCCTTGACGTACTCCTTTCTCTATTTGGAACCAGTCTATTGTTCCATGTCCACTTCTAACTGTTGCTTCCTGACCTGAATACAGATTTCCCAAGAGGCAGGTCAGGTGGTCTGGTATTCCCATCTCTCTCAGAATTTTCCAGTTTCTTGTGATCCACACAGTCAAAGGCTTTGGCATAGTCAATAAAGCAGAAATACATGTTTTTCTGGAACTCTCTTGCTTTTTCCATGAGAAATGCTTACTTATAACAAAAAGAATGGAACTATTTGGGGAAGGAGCTAACATCTGAAATGGGACCAGGAGGAAGTATGGAATCTCAACAAGTGGAGGAATGGAAGTATTCCCAAGCCAAAAGGGAAACTTGAAATAAGTGCCCCGTGGTTTATGGTAATGGCTTAAGCAACGGCTAGGTGTTGGTGACTCTGAGAGACAATAGTGGGAGAAGTGAAACAGAAATTAGGAGGATATTTAGGGCATGGTAAAGGCTTTCAATTGGAAAGAAACGTGCCTGGAAACAGAACAAATGGGAGGAGACAGTAAATATGGTCTAGAAAAGGTGAAGAAACAGTAGAGGTCTTATGAAATGGGATATACAGGACTTGTTGGCTGACACTATTAATGAATGGATATGCAACTCATTGAGACTGAAAAAACAGGGGAAAGAAAGCTAGTATCAGAAGGTAGAAAGTAGATTCACTTTTGGAAACAATGAATTTAAACTATTAGTAGACTCTATGATGATGAATGTTGAGCAAATAGAAAATTCTCATCTCCAGTTAAGAGAGATATTTTCCTTGAAACAAACACGTACTGATTATCTCAAGGGCTTAAATCCTGGGGGAAGCTGGGGTTACTTGGTGAGACATTATAGATAGAGACAATAAAAGCAAAGAGGAGAACTGCGAAGAACTTAAAGTTTCAGTGAAGAAAGAGAAGTCAAGCTTAAAAACTGGAATATAAGTATTTAAGAGAAATGGAGATGTTCTAGGAGAAAATGGGACATGAAAATAGAGGTAAGAAATCTCATAAAGAAAGCTAGATCCTTTGGGCTTTAAAAGAAGATGACTATATTTAAAATTAAAATATTTTCAGCAACTACTGGAGAAGTGGTTTCTAAGGACATTGAGCCATTTTATAAAAGCTCTTTCATCTTCTTTCCTGACCCTGCATCTGTGTTCTGATATTTTTCTTTAGGGTTCAGAAGAAACAAAAAAGACTTTATTCTTTTTCACTCCTGTATTTACCTCTACATGTAGTTACATACCCTCCTAGCTCTAGAATCTTGCTCATTTTAGTGTTTTACCCCCTCTTAATGACTTCAGTTTAACTGTGGTGTTGGAGAAGACTCTTGAGAGTCCCTTGGACTGCAAGGGGATCCAACCAGTCCATCCTAAAGAGACCAGTCCTGGCTGTTCACTGGAAGGACTGATGTTGAAGTTGAAACTCCAATACTTTGGCCACCTGATGCGAAGAGCTGACTCATTTGAAAAGATCCTGATGCTGGAAAAGATTGAAGGTAGGAGGAGAAGGGGACGACAGAGGATCAGATGATTGGATGGCATCACCAACTCAATGGACATGAGTTTGAGTAAACTCTGGGAGTTGGTGATGGACAGGGAGGCCTGGCATGCTGCAGTCCATGGGGTCGCAAAGAGTCGGACATGACTGAGCAACTGAACTGAACTGAACTGAATGGTTTCAATATATTTTCCTCACCACTTACTTATGTCTGTTCTTCCTACTTCTGCAAAGTGGTCTTATCTCCATTCTTTGAACCCTGAGCTATAAGACTATTTCTTTCCTTTGACAAATATTCTGTGAAGTCATTTATTCAATCTGTTTTCTCTCAATTCTTGGTTTTAAAACTGTGTTTTTTGGGGGAGTGGGGCTGTTTTTTTTTGTTGTTGTTGTTATTGTTATTGCTTTCTTGTCTGCACTACTTGGCATGTGGAATCTTAGCTCCCCACCCATGGGATCAAACCCATGCCCAGTGTGTTGGAAGCTCAGAATCTAAATCACTGGACCACCAGGGAAGTCTCTAAATTTTTCTTTTTTATTCTATGACTATTAATACTTTTCTAAGACTAGATCTGAATATTCAGATATATCCCCTTAGTTGTCAAATAATTTCTTCCCTCTTTATTTACACAATTATTTCTAAAACATTTGGCAGCACCATAAACATATGTTCTGAAAAGTTCTATGCTGTGATATTTATAATAAAGTACCCATATTTCTCAAAAACATAAAGATGTCAGTTGCTATTTTGTGAAAAGCAGATTCTGTGGACAAATGGATTTGGGAAAACCCTCTGCTTATAATAAACAAAAAAAAAAAGTAATATATCTCTTCACCACAGCCTTCAGTATGTTAATTCTGAGAATTTCCAAGAGGAAGATTATTTGATCCATCACAGAACTCTTTTTTTAATGTAACCAATGAATCTCTCCACTCATTCCCACTCATTTACTTAAATAAACCCTATTTTTCAATATGTTCATTCTCCCTGGTTTCTAAACATTCCCATCTTCCTATCTTTATAAAAGGAAAGGAGGTTAACACATCCTCAGCAACTATAAACCCTGGTAAAAAGAGCAAGAAACTGAAATTATTATTTCCATTGTAGAAGGGAAATCTGAGGCACAGATGGGTTAAGTGATTTGACCAAACCCATACAAATGTGAATGTCATAACTGTTATTTGAGTCTTTCATAATTCAAAGCAAAGGAACAGCCTCCATGACACCACACCAGACCACCTCTAGGTCTTAGACTCTATTCTTTCTCTATACTTTCACTTAGGGGAAAAAAAAAAAAAAAACTGGCAACAACTACAACTTTAAAAAATACAGGCCACTTTTCTGTAGTCTATATTTTTCACAAGAAATGACTATTCATGGTAAAGGTCATGATATAGAATCTAGATTTAATAGCTAACTTAGATGCAGTTTCAGCCTCCCCCAGATATGTACTCTTTGCCAACAAGTCTGGAATTTTATAGTTAGCAAGCATGAGGTAACTTGTCCTGTGGGCTCTCTCTACCCCTTAATGATAAAACCTTTACCATTCCATTGCTGAGTAATGGAATATTACTTAGTCATAAATAAAAACTCAAAATAATACCATTTGCAGCCACATGGATGGACCTAGAGACTATCATACTGAGTGAAGTTAAGTCAGACACAGAAAAACAAATACCCTATATCACTTATCCATGGAATATAAAAAATAAATGTACAAAAGAACTTATTTACAAAACAGAAATAGAGTTACAGGTGTAGAAAACACAGGGGATGAGGTCAGGGACAATAAATTGGGAGACTGGGGTCTATAGATATACACTTCTATATGTAAAATAGATAACTAATAAGAATGTGCTGTATAGCACAGGAAACTCTACTCAGTATTCTGCGATGGCCTACATGGGAAACCCATCTTTAAAAAAAAGTGGATATATGTATAACTGATTCACTTTACTGTACACCTGAAACTAGACCAACATTGTAAATCAACCATATTGCACTATTTTTTTTTAAGCACTCTCTCACACACATACACACGTACCCTTTGCCATTCTCTCTGTCTTGATGGCTCAGATGGTAGAGAATCTGCCTGGAACATGGGAGACCTTGATTCAATCCCTGGGTCAGGAAGATCCCCTGGAGAAGGAAATGGCAACCCATTCCAGTATTCTTGCCTGGAGAATCTCATGGACAGAGGAGCCTGGTGGGCTACATATAGTCCATGGGGTCACAAAGAGTCAGACATGACTGAGCACGACTAACACAACACACGCAGACACCACCAAAGAAACTGGATAACCTGAAGATAATATTTTCTTTTCTTTTGTGCATAGCTCCCTTGACCCACCTTTCTTCCTACATAAATCTTCCATTTTGTACAACCCCTTAGAATGTCCTTCTAATTGCTGGATGGGATGCTGTTTGATTCAGGAATCATCTAAGAAAGCTAATTAGAGGTTCAAATTTACTCAGCTGAGTTTTGTTTTTTAACAAATCGGTGGCAATAAGATCTGAAGTGAACTTCTGATGGCATCTGGGGGCAAGGAGAAACATAGGTGAGGCGCCCTGTGATCCTTTGAGTTCACTGCCTTTCTCCCATATCCAAGGACTATTGGTGAGCTCCTCTTGGTTGACCTCCACATTTTTGCTTTCTAGTTCCGGATCTGATTGGCTTTTCAGACAGTAATTCCCTGGGTGGAAAACCCTAGGCCTCTGCTTCTGGATTTCACACTGGGAATGGCTGAAGGTTTAGTCAATAATTCTTTGCTGTGATCCTTCCACAGATTGCATGCTGGGAGCTGCTGGCAGCTACAGTGCTCCTCTTGTGTGGAATCAGTCCATGATCCTCATTTTCGGAGGTCTGCTGGGTTTTCCTCAGTCCAAAATTCCATGGGAATCGGTGGTGGTTACCTTGGAGTTACTGGGTCCAACTTAAGAACAGGACTGTGTCTGGGATTAGACTGTCTGATTCAAGAACCAGACCAAGTCTGACATTGCTGGACTGGGTTCAGTGGGAAGCCTCTGGTAGGTATTAAATAAAGAAAAGTTATTGATGGGAGTATCAGAAATAACTGGAAGCTGATTAATGTGGCTCAGAGAAACCCAAAGGCCCAGATAAAAGAATTGGTGTATTTTACATCCAAAGAGTGTTACTTTCTGGCACAACTGCTTATTTTATGTTTAAGAACGATGGTTCTAGGAGCTGAATATATTTAATAAAATGGCAAAGTTTTACTAAAAACCGCCTAGAATTAAAAACGACCATTATGGGGGAATGTTACAAATAAAGAAAATCATTTTAAAAGTGCACTTAAAAGCAAAAATTATGAGGAAAATAATAAACGAGGATTATGCAGAAGCCTCCAAATGTTTTCAAAATTCCAAAATAGCTTCATTGAATCATTGCAAAAGGCTACTGATAAATCAGAGATTAAAGGTGCCTGAAACAAAAATATGGTAAGACTGATATATACAGAGGTCCACAACCTTTTTGGTACCATGGACTGATTTGTGGAAGACAGTTTTTCCATGCACTCAGAGGAGGGATAGTTTTGAGATAACTCAAGTGCATTATGTTTACTGTGTACTTTATTTCTTTTATTATTACTTCAGGTTCATCTGAGATCATCAGGCATCAGATGCCAGAGGCTGGAGTCTCCTGATGACTGGCATCCTCTCTATGGCTCCGCTTGATCCCCTTTCTCTATGGCTCCGCTCAATCCCCTTTTATTTGAGTACTCTACATTTTAAAATAGGGATACCTTGAGACTACAGGAGACTTTACTTAGACACCTTTCACTTCTAGGTCAAAGGTCAATTGAAAGGCCATAATTACTTTCCTAAACCCAAGGAGGATCCTCAAAAGGTTTTGTAAATGGATTACCTCCCGAAATCCATGAATAAATAAAAAGGTGAAAAATAAAATGGGAGTTCACAAGTCTGAAATTTGTGACTTGTCATGACTATCAGTGCCTGCTAGGGGTTTTTTTTGTTTGTTTGTTTTGTTTTTTTAAGTCCTTCTCCTAAGCTAGGTGTACCAGGATGAAAAGAAGCATTTCAATAGTATGTGGACTGAGAATGTCAGTCCTTTTGCCAATCCTAAAAGTAAGTATTTATCTCAAAATACTCATAGGTATCAGGACACTTGAAACAGAAATGTCCTGCAAATCTGGCTCCCAAACTCCATGTCAGAAGAATCCTGGATACCTTCTCTGTGCCTTTGTGATATAGATTTTCTACACCCATCTCTTCTAGAACTTAAGAACCATTTTTTGAAATGCAAATGGTTCTCATCAGAAGGGAACACAGAAGACATCTGGAAACTGGGGTAATGAGAAGTCTCACAAATCTACAAGTCTCCTCAATAGATATTAAAAATTATGAGGTGTCTGAGTCTATGTGTCTGCCCATATGCCCATATGTATGTATGTTGTAGATAAGTGGTATTTTTCTACCCCTATATGTTGAAGTTGAAACTCTAATATTTTGGCCACCTGATGAGTAGAGCTGACTCATTTGAAAACACCCTGATGTTGGGAAAGATTGAAGGCAGGAGGAAAAGGGGATGACAAAGGATGAGATGGTTAGATGGCATCATCGACTCAATGGACATGAGTTTGAGTAAACTCTGGGAGTTGGTGATGGAAAGGGAGGCCTGGCATGCTGTGGTTCATGGGGTCACAAAGAGTCAGACACGACTGAGCAACTGACCTGAAGATAGCATATCAAAATTAATCTGTAAAGGAACTTACAGATTAATTAGGTTGCAGGTCAAGCACTTTAAGTACTGACTATTCTAAAACTCTCATCAGAAATACAGAAACCAACCCAAATGATTATTTCAAGTTCATGTGATCTAAGATTATCTTTGGTAAATAAAAGCTAGTTTAACTTTGTTGGGTTACTAAAACAGACATATCTTTGGAGCTATCAGCTTTAAATATAATACTTTTATTCTACTTAGGCTTAAAATTTGTCAGGAAGAAACATAAATTCGTATGATGAAGTTTTCTTAGGTAATCTAAACCTAGTTTGTGGGAGCAAATGACTCAGATAGATGCAGTGTAATTTGGATAAGAGATACAGAAAAACATTTTAGCAATAATTACGTTTTATAGTATATGTACTTAAAAATAGCTTCCAAAATTCTTTTTGGTATCTTAGAGCTTTGCTAAGTTAAGTTAAATGATGAGATTCATTGAATATC